>SJYV01016962.1:938162-983835 GCA_006410875.1 Neotragus pygmaeus | reverse complement strand
GCGCGAGGTGGCCAAAGTACTGGAGTGTCAGCTTCAGCATCATTCCCTCCGAAGAAATCCCAGGGCTGATCTCCTTCAGAATGGACTGGTTGGATCTCCTTGCAGTCCAAGGGACTCTCAAGAGTCTTCTCCAACACCACAGTTCAAAAGCATCAATTCTTCGGTGCTCAGCTTTCTTCACAGTCCAACTCTCACATCCATACATGACCACAGGAAAGCCAAATATTGAAAACATCAGTAAATATTGATGGTCTCCAATTAGTTGTACAGTTGAAGTATATGACTATGGATTCTAACTTCCACTGAGTTAAAAAAAAAAGTTTGAATACAATGTAAGAATGACATTTACACCAGATGTCTGCAGATTGATGCCCCGGGGCCACCTTGGAGCCCTGAAACAGAGTTTGAAAGTCCCTGCTAAGTTTGAAAGCCCTTGCTAACACAGTTTGAAAGCTAAGGATACTGAGGTTGAAAGGGATCTCACAGACTGTCAAAACCTGTCCTCTCTTTTCACAAACAATGCATCTCAGACCAGAGAAGGAATGTGCCTTCCCATGGTCACACATCTGGGAAGGGCAAACTCTAGGACAAGAACTCAAGTCCTTAGCTGCCTGGCACAACACTCCATTCATACAGCCTTGCCAGGGGGTGAGATTCTGCAATCTCAGGAGACACAACCTAGTGTCCCCCTTCCTGCTGGTTGGCCTCCAGCTGGTCGCAGCATTCATCGTCACACAGCTCCTGGTTATACTGCCACACTAGGTTCCAAAGGGCTTTCACCAGAAACTTCTCAAACTCTGCATGAGTCTGAGCCTGGTGGGTCAAAACTGAACAAGCCTTATGAGTTCTAATGTTCCCATGGGGCTCAGAGAGGCTGAGTTACTTGTCCAGAGTCACACAGCAGAAGAAGGCAGAGCTGAGAACACAGTTATCTTCAGACTTCAAGTCTATCTCTACCTCTTCAGATCCTCCCTCCAAGCCTCCGTTTCCTCATCTGTTACGGAGGTTTGATAATATTCCTGGTCTGAGGTGTCTCAGCCTCTGTGCACCACTGTCCTTGGTAGGAGGGACAGTGAGACCCACAGTGTCAAGCGTACAGACTCAGTAGTTAGTCACGTCTCACCTCCTTGATACCAGCGGGGTGACCCGCTGTCAGGGCCCTGCTCTGTCCCTTGGGCCTTGTCAGGGGCGCCTGCTGGTCTCCACATCTCTGTTTGAGAGCTTTTACCAATGCTGTGGCAGCCTACCTCTACCGCCAGCAGCCCTCAGCCTGCATTCTGAGGGGCTGGTGGGTGAATGCCCCCACTCTCCCACCCTGTCTCCCTCCCCTGTCTCTCCCAGATAAACTCTTCGGGCTCAGATCCTTCTCTTGGGCTCTGTCTGGGTGAATGCTAACTCACACAGGTAAGTCACGTAACCTCTCTGCCCCCAGCTTTCCAGCTGTAAGCTGGGGGAACCACCCTGCTGTCCTCGTGGGGTCACTTCGCTGTTGTCATCGTCTAGTCGTCATCATGTCCGACACTTAGGGTGACGGGCTAAAAAGACAGCTTGTGCCCGCCGCCTAACAAGTGCTCCGTGGGTGGTGCCAAGCATCCGGGTGAACACTTGTGGGAGTGGCATTTCCCAAGGGAGGAGATTGGGGGTGCCAGGGGAGGGTGCCAGTTCAAGTGGGCTCCCTTGCAGATGTGTGTGGCGGTGTCCTGACCGGCCTGTCAGGGGTCCTCGTCAGCCCCGAGTACCCCAACAACTACCCCAACAACGCGGAGTGCCACTGGGTGATCCGGGCTGCTGGCCCCGCCACCGTCAAGCTGGTGTTCGTGGACTTCCAGGTGGAGGGCAGTGAGCAGTGCACGTACGACTACGTGGCTGTGCTTGGGGGGCCCGGCCCCGCCCAGGGGCACCGCTACTGCGGCAGTGCCAGGCCCCCCACACTTGTGTCGCTGGGCCGCGAGCTGCAGGTGGTCTTCAAGTCTGACTTCAACATCGGAGGCCGCGGCTTCAAGGCCTACTACTTCTCAGGTGGGAGGACTGCAGCGAAACCTCCAGGGCTCTGCGCATGCTGGGGGGCGGAGAGGAGTTCTACTTTTCTGCCTCTGGGTTTGGCACTTCCTGCTCTTTGTCTGCCTGAAATGTTCTAGCACACTCTTTCCTGCATGGCGGATGCCAAGGCACAAGCATGTCACCTCCTCTGGAAAGACTTCCTGATACCCTCTGAATTATTCTCTTCCTTCAGCTCCTTCGAGAGGTGTTTTCATAGCAATGATCTAACGCTTGTCACTTCTTTATGTGGTTTGCATGTCAATCTCCTCTGCCTGACTGAGAGTTCCTATAGATTTATCTTTATACCTGCTACATAGAAGACATTCAATTAATGTTTGTACAAATGAATGGATGAACCTTTGGGAAGTAAACTCTAGTGGAGGAGATGGAGAGGAAAACAGTGAATACTCACTGTGATCTGTGATATCTAATAGTAAGAATGATGGATGACTTCCTGGAGGTGGAAAGAATTGAGCAATGCTTTGAAGGAGTTAAACAGTGGCAGAAGGAAGGGAAGGGTGTTCAAGAAGTGGAGGGTTAGTCGCTTCAGTCGTGTCTGACTCTTTGCAAACCTAGGGACTGTAGCCCGCCAGGCTCCTCTGTCCATTGGATTCTCTAGACAAGAATACTGGAGTGGGTTGCCATGCCCTCCTCCAGGGGATCTTCCCCACTCAGGGATCAAACTCATGTCTCTTAAATCTCCTACATTGGCAGGTGGGTTCTTTACCACTGAGCCACTAAGAAAGGCCAAGCAAGCAGGATTAGCTTATGGCAGGGAGGACAGAGAGGGTTTGTGTGCCCATAGTACTAGGAGAGGTTTGGTGAGGCTGGAGGGTGGGGCTCAGTGAAAAGGGGCAGGGTCATGAACCACCTTGCCTGTCAAGTCCAAATTTGGACTTAACTCCGAGGACAGGTATTAGACATTTTTATTGAATTCCTAGCAGGGTCAACACTCAGGCAATGGATTACCCATCAGAGTGAGAGTCCCAGTTTTCAGCTAGTTACAGTTTAAAGCAGGCTTTGGGATTAATTGTCTGGTTTTCTGCATGGTGCCCACAGCCTGCCGGGGTGGTTTTTGGATCCCTATGGTGCCTGCCGCCCAAGCTGTGGTTGCAGAAGATAACAGTCTCCACCCTTCTTACCGTTGCTCCTTTTGACCTGCTCTCCCCAATCCAGGAGAATGCCAGGAGGTGTACACGGCGGTGCGGGGCAACTTCTCCAGCCCGCAGTACCCCAGCTCCTACCCCAACAACATCCGGTGCCACTGGACCATCCGCCTGCCTCCTGGCTACCGGGTCAAGGTGTTCTTCCTAGACCTGGAACTGGAGGAGCCCAACAGCCTGACCAGGACCTGCGACTTTGACCGTCTAGCAGCCTTTGATGGGGCCAGTGAGGAGGCGCCTCTGCTGGGGAGTTGGTGTGGCCACCACCTGCCACCCCCGGTCACCTCGAGTCACAACCAGCTCCTGCTTGTGCTGCACACGGACCGCAGCACCACCCACAGGGGCTTCTCCGTGGCCTACATTGGAGGTCAGCTGGGGTAGAGGGCGAGGGTGTGCTGTTGGGAAAGTGAGGCTGGGGTCCCAGAACTTTGCAGTCTCCTTCCTCCATCCCTCTTTCCTCTATTGCACCAATTTCTCTGGTGGCTACATCACTGCTGACTTCTGCCCTGGGACCTCTGAGGCTGTACCAATGTGACTCCTGCTTATTTTCACTATTATAGTGACCTATTTTTCTAGCTTCCAAATCTACTATTCCCAGTTCCTCTCTATCTGTCCCCCTGGCTTCTCTTGTTTTATGGTTGATTCTCATATCCAGGGGCGATATACAAAATATGGTAATACTATTTATGTTCATAATGCTGAACAACCTTGCTTGTACAGTCGTAAGTCCTGACTGACAGTGGTTTGAAAAACTACTGATCTTTCAAGACCTTTGATTTCCTTTTATAACAAGAAGTCTAGAGCTAGTCAGCTGCTATATTGGTTCAGGGATTCAACAGTATCCCAGTTTGCATGTCTGAGATTCTTTCAGCCTCATGACCACAAAATGGCTGCCACAACTCCAGGCATCATGTCCATGCTCAAGACTGGAAGAGGGTAGGGGAAGTGCCAGCCACAAATGTCCTTTTATCAGGAAAGTAAAAGCATTTTTTGGAAGCATTCAAATTTCTTCTTCTTGATCTTATTATTTTAAGCTTGATCATATGGCTGTGCCTAGCTACAGAGTTGGCTAGGGAACTTGGCACTCGCTTTTCCATTCTCCATAGTGCCAGTTAGATTTGCCAGCTGACAGCATCTATCATCTATTCCCTCCTCTCACCACCCTTCCCTGGGCCATGGGCCCAGAAAAGCCTGTTCTCTGGACCCACTTTGCCCTCTACCTGACCAGGCTAGAGCCTCTTATGCAGGTGTAGACGTGGAGATGCAGAGAGGAAAGGACTTTGCTGATGTCACACAGGCAGCCGTGGCACAGGCAAGGCTAGAACCCACATTCCTGCTTTTTGTGTGGCTGAGCAGGGACTAGGGGGAGGCTCATGGCTGAGCTCAGACTGACTAGGACTACATTCAAATGCTGCTGGGCCTCCCTGGTGGCTCAAACAGTAAAGAATCCACCTGTAATGCAGGAGACCTGGGTTCGATTTCTGGGTTGGGAAGATCCTCTGGAGAAGGGAATGGCAACCCACTCCAGTATTCTTGCCTAGAGAATTCCATGGCCAGAGGAGCCTGGTGGACTACAGTCTATGGGGTCGCAAAGAGCTGGACACGACTGAGTGACTAACGTGTGCACACACACTGATCGTCCACTGGGGCTGACCTGTAGGGGAAGGAACCGGGAGAGCTACAGCAAGCTAGCGGCAGCGAAGTGACCTGAGCAGAGGCCCCTCTGTCTGCTTCAGTCACCTCCGCCCAGAAACCTGCAGGAGGATGCTTCCTCTGTTAGAGTGACCTCTTGCTGGATGGCACTTGGCGATCCAGGCGCCACAAGCTCTGCCACAGCTGGCTGACAGGTCTCAGTAAACTGAAGATACCGGCTGAAGTAGCTGCAAAGTCCCCTTTGTCCAGATGGGCCTATTTCCAGGCCTGGGTCCGCTCCCAGCCGTGTGTGATCTTGGACAGGCCCCTTCTCCTTTTGGTCCCTCCAGAGACAGAGGGTGGGCTCTCCTCTCCTGGCTCCTGTTTCAGATGCTAGGGCCCCACTCCCACCCACCCCCTCTCTCCCTGATGTCCTTGGGAGCCTGGGGTCAGACAGGGCATTCGTGCTGGGCCAGGATCCAGATGTGGCCCAGGCTGTAGCCGGCCTCCCGGCTGGAGGACGGCCTCAGCATCAATCAGGGGTGACACACAGTTCAGCNCAGATGCTGGGGCCCCCCTCCCACCCACCCCCTCTCTCCCTGATGTCCTTGGGAGCCTGGGGTCAGACAGGGCATTCGTGCTGGGCCAGGATCCAGATGTGGCCCAGGCTGTAGCCGGCCTCCCGGCTGGAGGACGGCCTCAGCATCAATCAGGGGTGACACACAGTTCAGCGCCACCAAGATCATCGTGGGAGACGGCAGGCCCATAAATCGCTGACTGCCCAGACACCAGAGGCTGAAATATGTCTGAGGCGTTTCCCGGAGAGGGGTTGAGAGTTCCTGGCCTCTGCCTGCCAGCTCCTTCCTTTTCCTCCCTCCAGCTCCCCACCCCCACGTCCTTCCTCCTAACCTCACCCGTGCCCCAGTAAACACCGCCCCCTACGCACCCGCATGCACACAAGCACGCACACACAGGCTTGCACAGACCCAGTGGCTTAGAGACAGACCGTCCTGGCTGGGAGGGGGTGCAGGGGCTCCCACACAGGGTGGAGAGACCAGGAACCGTGGAATCTTTACAGACTCGATGGTTAAAATGCCAGCTTGGACACTGCAGACAGTGTCACCTCTCAGAGCTCGGAGCTCTAAAACTGTAAAATGGACTTAGACGTGTCCGCCTCATGGGGTCGTTATGAGGAGGGAGAATGAGGCTTTCTTCACTACCCTTTTCAAACTGCAGCCCCCCCNCTCCTTTATTCTTTCCTGTAATATTTTGAAGTGTGATTTATGATTTAAAAGATCACCCTGGCTGCTGTGTAGAGAATTAAGTTTAGGGGGGCAAGAGGAAAAGCAGGACCATTGGGAGACTGAAACAGTAATCTTAAGTGAGAGGTAATGGTGGCTTGGAGTCGAACGGTAGCTAGTGGTTGAATGAGCTAGTTGATGAGAGGCAGCTGGATTCTGGTGAAAGCAGCGGGAATGTTGGTGTATATAGTTAAGAGGAATAGGATTGATGCCTATATTATGGTCTAAATGATGGTGTGACTACCCATAGGAGAGTTCAGTTTATTCATGTTAAATTTAAGATGCCTGTTAGAAGTCCAGGAGGAGTTGTCAAGTTTTTAGGTCGAGAAACAGAGAAGAACCTAATGAAGGTAACTAAGGAGATGTGCTGCGATAGCTAGCTATTGATATATGGTCTGAGTTTGGCCTCCAGTTTTGCTAGAACTGGAGCTAGCTGTTGTAGCATCTCATGTCCCATATCCCAAGCAACCCCTCTGTCACTGGCAGACTGCAATGATTGGTCCTCTGGATAGCAGGAAATCAGTGTTTCAGGTAGGAGAACATGATACATTGAAGAGTACTGCTGAAGAATTTTAGACAAGTACATTGACTTGTAAAGGTGTGAAATGCCTTTAACGAGCAGTAGCATTTNGCTCGAAGAAGGTAGGCATGTGAGGCTGCTTTTTTTCTTTTCATTTCTATATCTGGCATTCAGGATAGTGCCTGGACATCGTAGGTTGTAAATACTTGTTAAATGATTGAATGAATTGCCTGGTATATGGCAAACATGATCAGCAAATAGTAGCTTCCATTATGATTAACAAAATTCATTGATTTAATCGTATATTCACCTTTCAAGCTCTGGGCTTAGAGGACTCTGAGAAGCAGGAATGGAGCCTGCCTTGGAGCTCATAGCCTGATGGAGTTAAATGGAGAAACACGTGTAAATGTGTCCTTGTAGGACTGCATATGAGCCGCTCACGCTCTGGGCCTCGGTTTTCCACCCACCACCCTTTGGCCGGGGGCTTGAGGAAGGTGCGGGGGTCAGACTGCCTGCCCGCGTGGCCTCCAGCTCCCCTCTCCCATCCATCCCCAGTGGTGCCCATGAACGTGAGCTGCTCCCGCACCGACTTCCAGATCCTGATCTCTGCACAGGCGCTGGCCCCACTAGAACGGACCAAAGTCTACCTGGGAAGCCGGAGCTGTGCCGCCCAGGAGATGGGCAGCAACTTCCGGATCCAGGCGCGCTTTGACACCTGCGGCACTGAGTCTCAGGTAGGGGGATGAGGGCTGCACGAGGCTGGGGCCCTGATCCCTGGGGAGAGGCACCTGCCAGACTTGAGAATTCAGCTGCTCTTCCTGGCTCTGGTCATCACACCTGCTGGATATGGAACCCGGCCTCCCCTTCTTCTCAACAAACTTGTTCAATGTAGACACAACAAGGACCTCAAGTAGGGGAGATGGAGAAGGGCGATCCTGCTGCAGAACCTGCTGACGACCAACAGCCCCTACTGGAGGCCCCTCTGTCCAGGTCCTGACCGTTTCTGGAGGCTTTCCTGCTGTCCCGTCCTCCCTGGAGCTCCCCAGGGCCACACAGTCCCCACCTCTAACATACAGAGGTGTTTGAGCGCTACTGCCTCCTGCCTGCCCACCCCCTCCCTTGTGGGAGGCGGTCCCTTTGGACTACCCTGTGATCCAAATCCTTTTCTGGGTTTCACAAAACAAAAGAGCCCTTCGAGAGACAGGATCCACCTCCCTCCAAAGGTGGCGAAGTGTGCAAATGAAGATTTTCTACTATCCTTGTATTTTGGAAGCCTGGAACCCAGGTTTGGGGCCTTTAGCATCACTGGGTGGTTGCCCAAGCACCCTGGGTGTTTGTATTCTTAGGGGAAAGGCCTTGGTATCTGAGGATTCATGATTTGGCAGAATCACGTGATTTCCAACAAACCGTGTTTCCCCCACACCTGGCATTAACCAAGTGTGTACCTCTGGCTCTTCCAGTTCACCCTCTGCTCCCCAGCCTCCTGGCATCCTTTTGATCTGAGTAGAAGAGAAGTGGGAGTCAGTCTTGGCTGCCAAGATAATCTGCCCTCACCTCTACTCTTTGCCCTAAATCCCCGAGCGGTTTTCTTTAGGGGCAGAACCACATTCCATAGAATCATAAGATGATGGGAACAGAGAGCACCAGAAGCAGGGAATCATGACATCCAGGACAAAGAACTCCGAAACACTCAGGGTCTCAGAGTTGCAGAACCTCCACTAGAACTTAGAGCCTCATAATCATAGAAGCTTGGCATCAATACCATGGAAACATAAAAACCGGGAACCTTAGACTCATGGGTTCTCAGTGTAACACGTATAAGTCGTAGACACATGAGGACCAGTCTCTGCATTGAGTTGCTTTCAAAGATGCACAGTTCCAGTGGCCAAAAGCAGGACGACCTTTCTGTGCATGCGTGCTTTGTTGCTTAGTCATGTCTGACTCCTTGCGACCCTATGGACTGTAGGCTGCCAGGCTCCTCTGTCCACGGGATTTCCCAGGGAAGAGTACTAGAGTGGGTTGTCATTTCCTTCTCCAGGGGCTCTTCCCAACCCAGGGATTGAACTTGTATCTCTTGTGTCTCCTGCATTGGCAGGAGGATTCTTTACCCTTGTGCCACTTGGGAAGCCCCCGACCTTTCTGTACTTTTCTTAAAAACCACAGAGACTTGATTTCATAACCATAACACCACGTATGTGTGGACTGTCTTTGCTCCTCAAGGCTCACTCATCAAAAACCCCTGAAACTTTCCCACACACCTGTTTTATGTGATTTTCTCTCCATTTTTTATTATGTAGATTCACTTTGGCCCTTTCACTGGGTCCACTTTCACTCTCAGGTCCTGCCTCTCCCAGCCCCCCCCAATACTTTGTCACAAAATTTCAGGACTCTGGTCCTCCTCAGAGAGTACAGTGGCAAGACAGGCTGAGGGCGCGAGGCAGGAGACTCCTCTGGGGACACGGTCTCAGCCTTTTGGAAGCCCAGGGTTGGAAGAGACCTACACGGTCTCCTGGTCCACCAAAGTCCGGATCTGGGGCTACACTTCAGTCTCTTCCTGAAAGGGCTGCTCAGCATCCAGTGATGGCAGCTTCCTCCTGTGTGCTTGCACTTTCTAGGCAGCTTTGATTTTTAGAAAAGCCTCAGCTCATAAGTAGGACTTCCCAGGTGGTGCTAGAGGTAAAGAACCCGCCTGCCAATGCAGGAGACTTAAGGAATGTGGGTTCAATCCCTGGGTCGGGAAGATCCTCTGGAGGAAAGTATGGCAACCCACTCCAGTATTCTTGCCTGGAGAATTTGACGGACAGAGGAGCCTGGTGGCCTACAGTCCATGGGGTTGCAAAGAGCGGGCCACCACTGCAGTGATTTAGCACACACGCACTGCTCAACAGAAACGCAACCAGACAGGACAGCGGGGCAGTCTGAGACGTGTAACGCCTGCTCTAGATCTGGGGAGAGTTTCCCCGCATAACTGCAGCCTCCAGTCAAGACCACAGCAGACTGTCAAAACGCTGTCCCTCAGTCCCCAGCCCCAAAGCCCCACCGTCTCCTGGCATCTGGACTCCTGTCTCCCTTATCCGTGCAGGTGGGGAGGGCAGCAGCGTGACAGGCTCCCCATATCTCACTCCTCGGTGGCTCTTCCCAACCCCTGGGTGACAAGCTGGACTGACCTGGACTCAACCACAGGGACACAGAATTACTGCAGACACAACTGGGCCAAAAGATTCCAGAAAGCCGCATCACACCAGGGAGACGGCATCTCAAGGGGAGGCAGGAGACTGGCTTATGGACCCAGCTCTGGGCAAATGATGGCTTTGCTGGGCCTCAGTGGCCACACCTGTGTATTGCCAAGGAAGGGAGGTTAAACTAGATGCCCTGAAAGTCCCCTTTGGTTCTACATTCTTTGGTTTGAGTGAGGTGCGGTGGTTTACAGCACAGTTAAGAATCGAGCAGCTCTGGGGAGAATATATTCCCTGTCACTTGTGTGCTGTGTGGCCTCAGACAAGGGACTGAGCCTCTGGGCCTCACTCTCCTCATCTGGGGTATGAATGGTACCAATTAGAGAAGGTTGTCATGAGGATCAAATGAGATAATGCACTAAGTGCAGAGCCTGGGGCATGGCGAATGTCCCTGTTGTTACAGTTGCGGTCTGTCATAGATTCCACCTCCCTGAAGCCAGAGCAGATACTGACCCGTCGAGTCTGATACTGTCCTTCCAGACATCCTGGTAGTGCCCCTTTAACAGGTGGGGCAAGCGGCCTGAGGCTCTGGGCGGAAGGAGTCAGTGGCCAAGCTGAGACTGGAACCTGGACTCGGGGTTCTGCCCCCTTGGCACTGAGTCCCCACATCGCTGGGGAAGCAGGGCCAGCAGGGCCAGCCCTGGCCCCTTTAGGTGTGACCAAGTGTCCCTTGACCCCCACAGAGAAGAAATAACACCTCAGTGATCGTCAGCGTGCTGTACATCGACTTCTCAGCTGGTGGGCAGGAGGACACCCACGAGTACGAGGTCCGCTGCGAGCCACGCCGCAAGGAGGCCTCTGTGCACCTGCTGTCCGGCTCCCACTGGCTCGGGCCCTATGCTGCCACGGCTGAGCACCTTCAGGAGGCACCCCCCAGGGACGAGGCGGAGGCACTGGAGGGCCCCGGGGCCATGGTGGCCCAGGACACCAGTGACATCGTCTTCCTGGGCCTTTGCATCCTGGCCGGAGTCCTCATGGTGATTGCCATCGTGGTCCTGATGCTGCTGTAGGCGGGGAGGGTAGGACCTGGCATCTGACATCCCTGGGACCCCACAGTAGGGGTGAGAGCAGGTCTTATTGGCTTGTTAGTGACCATGGGCACGGAGAAGGCAATGGCATCCCACTCTAGTACTCTTGCCTGGAAAATCCCATGGATGGAGGAGCCTGGTGGGCTGCAGNATCCCTGGGACCCCACAGTAGGGGTGAGAGCAGGTCTTATTGGCTTGTTAGTGACCATGGGCACGGAGAAGGCAATGGCATCCCACTCTAGTACTCTTGCCTGGAAAATCCCATGGATGGAGGAGCCTGGTGGGCTGCAGCCCATGGGGTCGCTAAGAGTCGGACACGACTGAGCGATTTCACTTTCACTTTTCATGCATTGGAGAAGGTAATGGCAACCCGCTCCAGTGTTCTTGCCTGGAGACTCCCAGGGACGGGTGAGCCTGATGGGCTGCCATGTATGGGGTCGCACAAAGTCAGATATGACTGAAGCGACTTAGCAGCAGCAGCAGCAGAGACCATGGGCAAGTCACTACCTTCTCTCTGAGCCTTGGTTTCCTGGGGCCCTTGACTCTGCCCTACTTCTCTCGGTACAGGGCTGGCATGAGGCTCAGAGAAGACCATAAATGGATAAGAACTATGTAAACTATAGCATGCCATGCACATGTGTGCAACTGTTTTCGTTGTTATTAATTTTAAAGATTTTCTGCTATAGAAAAGAAGCCTCCTGTGTGTTGTTTGTCAATGTATACAGTTGTGGTCACTGGTGACAGAATTGATAAAACTGACTTGTAACTTGTATGAGAACTTCACCATCTCAGGATAAAAATAAGTCACCTCCTAATTTTCCAATTAATTGCTCATCCTAAGCCTTCATTAGTGGGAAGTTCAGTATCCATCCAGGGGCCTCCACTCTCCTGAACTGACCCAGAAACCCCAAGGACTTTGTCTAAAGCAGGGCAGTCCTGCCTCCAAACTCCAGGAACAGAGAGGATTGTTGAAGATGAGCTGTGTGCATCCTGACAGACGCCAGTCCACCCAGGTGGACAGAGCCCTGCCTGTGGACACCCACACTGGACTCAGTAATGAGGCTGGAGACAGGACTGGTAGCTTTTTCATGTTGGTGTTTTTCCCTAAATATTTAGTGATCTTTTGGGCTTACCAGACGGCGCTAGTGCTAAAGAAACTGCCTGCCAATGCAGGAGTTGTAACAGATTGGGGGGTGGCGTTCCATCCCTGGGTCGGGAAGATCCCCTGGAGATGGGCATGGCAACCCACTCCAGTATTCAGGCCTGGAGAATCCCATGGACAGAGGAGCCTGATGGGCTATACAGTCCATAGCGTCACACAGAGTCAGACATGACTGAGGTGACTTAGCAGGCACGCATGCAGAGTGATCCTGGCCTGAAACGCTGATTGAAATCCCATGTGCCTCTTCCCTCACCCTTAATGTCAAGCTTAGCTCACCAGCCCATCCTTTTCCTCCAGATGAGTTTTCTTTGGCGCCCTCTGACCTTCCCTTGCTATTGGACTTCACTCAGAGATACTCCAGTCTGCTGAGAGCTACTCCAGTCCACCCACGTTTTTCCAGGTTTACACCACAGTGAGGAGGGAATGGATTCCCAGTGCTTTCCTGTGAGAATTTCTCTGGCATCCTTATGAGAATTGTCTTGCCCTCTCCAGAGCACAATATATCAAGAAGTGGAGCAATCTTGTTAACGAATAATGAACAAAAAATACATTTATAATACATCACTTTCCCTTGTTCACCTTTATATTTGCATAATGAATCACTCAAGTGAGTCCTTTCAGGACACCAGAAATTGACTGTGCTGACCACTGGCATCAGTGTAAAAAATTGTAGTCCCATTACAATCCCTTCAACAATACAACAGACATCCACTGATTTCCAGCCTTGTGACTATTACTGTCTTAGGCGCCAGGGATACAGGGAAGAGCAGATCAGAGGAGATTCCTAACTTCCAGATGCTTATAGTTGAGTGTAGCCAAATCTGGGAGAGGGAGGCCAGATGAGTTGGTAACTTGCAGAGAAAAGAACTAGAGAGAAAAGAGCTGATAAAGTAAGACATGAATTAAGCAAGGGAAAAAGAGTAGTCTGGACATTGGGAGAACTGGGTTCAAGCCCACGCTCTTCTAATTGAGTGAGCCTGAGCAAGGTACTTTGATTCTATGAACCTTGATATCCCCACCTGCAGAATGGGACCACAGTTCCTGGCTTGCCCTGAGGGTGCGGCACCATGATGAATTAGAGGTCTGTCAGGGTCACGTGCCAGCAGGAGACTCTGGGGTGTTTGAAGAAGAGGCCCCAGGCTCTTTCTTTTCCACCGACCTTCTTACTCTCAGGCTCCTCAAGCTACTGAGCCAGGCTTCCTTCACCAGCCTGAGTTGTGAACACCTCACAAACTTCCCAGGTCTCAATTTCCCTGAATGGGCAAGATTGGACACACAGCATGCCCTCTTTGAGGACACCTTTGGGGTTCTGCCCTCCAAGCACTATGGGCTAGATTTTGGGGTGGCATGTGGAGCCAAGCTCACCTTGTCCTTATCAGCTCTTGAGAGTCGGGGAGATGATAGCCCAGCCTGTGGCTGGGCTCAAGATGGGATGGTGTGTGTGTGTACAAATCTGGGAGTCTCTATCTCCACCCTCAGCTGCCAATCTTCAAGCGCTCCAGCACGGAGGCCAGAGCTGCGGCTCAGCAGACAGACCATCCCCGACTGAACTTTGGCTCCACCACATGCCAGCTGTGTGACCTTGGGCAGGTCACCTTATCTCTTTTAGCTCAATATTGTCACCTACAGAGTGACGCCAACTTCATCAGCCCCCTGGAGGGATTAAGTGAGATAATGCATGACCAAGCCCAAGTCAACAAAACTCTCACTTAATACCATTGACTTATGAATGTGACCTTGGGGGAGCCCGCTTCCTTCTCTGGCCTCAGTTTCCCTATTTCCAAAATGTGACTAGCGTCACCATCACCCCAGCACCGTCACTGTCATTGCTACTATTCTTAAGCACCCCACATGGCAGGGATTTAAGACATGTCATCCCACTTAAGCCAACTTGTGAGGTAGACATCAGTTCAGTTCAGTTCAGTCGCTCAGTTGTGTCCGACTCTTTGCGACCCCATGAATCGCAGCGCGCCAGGCCTCCNCCACATGGCAGGGATTTAAGACATGTCATCCCACTTAAGCCAACTTGTGAGGTAGACATCAGTTCAGTTCAGTTCAGTCGCTCAGTTGTGTCCGACTCTTTGCGACCCCATGAATCGCAGCGCGCCAGGCCTCCCTGTCCATCACCAACTCCCGGAGTTCACTCAGACTCGTGTCCAGAGGTAGACATAGTTGTCTCCATTTTACAGATGAAGAAATTAAGGTTTGAGGAGGGAAAGTGCTGTGCCCAAGGTCACATGGCCATGTTATGTTGAAACTAGGCTGAGACAGTGCATACCTGAGCTGGGGATGTAGCAAGCTGGAGCCTCTTCAGACCTCAGGCGAATGGTCTCAAACAGGAGGACTGTGCCCACTTGGGAAAGGACCGGACTGGCAGAGAAAGAGAGGATGGTTTTGTCTTCACAGACGTGCCCAGATACTGCTTTTCCCAGCCCTCCGGGCAGCCAGCACACTGATTATCCTGCGTGAACCACAGGAAATGACAGTCTTTATGACAGCGCAGTGTCTCCAGAAATGAAAGGGCTGAAATGATACCCATTAGCCAGGGCGCCCCAGCCCTGGAAGTGTCGGCATTGAAACATAGTGCAGCTTTCCTGCTCACCGACTGTTTCCCCTTTTCAGAGGGCAAGGGTCTGCAGAGAAAGCCAGGCTTAGGTCCCTCCCTATTGGCATGTGGCCTTCAACTATGCCTTCCCCCAGCCCAGAGCTTTGGCTCCTCCAGACAGCCTGGGCTGCAGGGCCACTGTTATCGATGAGGGAGCCCTTGCAAATGGCTGTGCTGATCCTCGAAACATCTCTTCTGGCCTGTAAGTCTGGCAGACCCGAGTCCATTTTCAGTTCTTTCTCTGACTCCATGCAACCTTGGGCAGGTTGTTTAACTTCTCTGAACCTCAGTTTCTTTATGTGCAGAATGGGGAAAGAAAGACCTTACTTATGAGGTCACTGTGAGGGCTGAAAGAATGAGGGAGTGCACCCTATGTGGGGCTTCCTCCTGGGCCATTCAGGAGGTGGTTGCTGGCAGCTGCTTCTCTCAGGACAGTGATGGAGGCAGCCCCTGTGTCCTTGGCTTCAGAGTGAAGCCCACTGGACCCAGAGGGCCACGTGGTCACTCTCAGCCACTGAGGCCTTCTCCTGGGACACAGCCCACCCTGTAGAAAGGCTCCTGAACTGTTGGTACCACACCCACTGTTGGGGAGTCAACCAGCTGGGCACAGTGAGCTCCTGAGCTAAGTGCATGTCTGTTTCTGCCACTACCTGGCCAAGTAACCTTGATCTGTCGACCCATTGGTTCTCTGGGTCTCCTTAAGAGACACTACTCCAGCACCCACCGCATGCCTGGAACTGGGCCAAGGCACTGGGATCCAGTGAGAAGTGAGGCAGAGACGGTGTCAGAAGTTGGACTTAGGAGCACGGTTCTCAGCTTGGCTCTGCCCTAACCTCTCCAAATCTCAATTTCTTTCTCTGTAAATTGGGAATAGTAGTAGAAGCATTTTTTTGAAGTTTATGCCAGGCATTTTTCTAGATTTTTTGTGTGTTTACTTTCTTCGTTAAGTCTCTAAATGGTAACTACGATTATTCTTTATTCAAAGAAACAGTGGAGGCAGAATTCAAACCCAGGCACTAACTAGATCTGTCTGCAGATCCCAGACTTAACAGGAGAGCAGATGAGGAGAGTCAATAAGAAAAACAGGTAACAACCATAACTCACATTTGTAGCTGTAACAGAAAATATTTTATTATTTTTAAATATTTTTTTCTGTGTGTGTGTGTGTTTAACCGACAGAAAGGAACTTAAAAATATATATTTGTTTGGCTGCGTCGGGTCTTAGTTGCAGCACATGGAATCTTCACTGCATCACGCAGGATCTTTTGTACAGATTCTCTCTCCTTGTGGTACACGGGCTCTGGAGCTCACCAGCTCAGTAGTNAGGAACTTAAAAATATATATTTGTTTGGCTGCGTCGGGTCTTAGTTGCAGCACATGGAATCTTCACTGCATCACGCAGGATCTTTTGTACAGATTCTCTCTCCTTGTGGTACACGGGCTCTGGAGCTCACCAGCTCAGTAGTTGCAGCACACAGGCTTAGTTATTCCAAAGCATGTGGGATCTTCCCAGATCAGGGATCGAACCCATGTCCCCTGCATTGCAAGGCAGATTCTTATCCATTGGACCACCAGGGAGGTCCCCAAAATACATTTCAGATACTGATATTAAACACTTTGTGCCTGGTGTTCTAAGAATCTGAGCACTTCCCGTAAGCTAGTTCCTTTAATCCTCGTAATAAGGCTGTGGGGCAAGAGTACTGTTAAGAGGCCCATTTCACAGATGAGGAAATTGAAGTGCTGAGAAGTTGAATGACTTGCTTGAGGTCACAGCTTATAGCTCCCATTAAAAAGACGCTGATGCTGATAGCATGAATTGTTCTACACACGCTTATTGAGGTCTCACAGGAGCCGAGCTTGGGCAGAGAAGGTGGTGTCCCACCTACAGTCAAATCACTAGTCAGCGGTGGAGCAGGCTTCTAATCAGGGGTCTGATTTCAGAGTCTGGCAGTGCTAGCACTTCGGGGCACGGTGCCCAGTGCAGAGCATGACTGCGCTAAGTATTGACCAGTCCCAGCCTGAAGCTGCAAAATGCTTTGGGATTCCCGAGGTCCCAGAGAGGCCCTGACAAACTGCTGCCCCATCACGGGTGCCTGGTCAGAGGCTGCTCCTGGTGGAGCGTTCCAGAAACCCGTGGCCATCCTGGCCTGCTGTTTCATCCCTGAAGGCCTGGAACACATGGTGCCCGAAGATAGGCCCAGCTGCCCTAGAAACTGAGCCTAGGGCCTCCCAGGGCTACTCTACATTCCCCTCTGAAGTCAGCGATTCTCTAGACTGGCTCCTTTCCAGAAAATCAGTGGGCTCGTTGCCCTCTGCTGGCTTCCTCCAAGCCCACCCAGGCTCTAGAAGGCTGCTCCGGCCAGCTCAGCACCCTGGCTTCACCTGGGCTATACTGAGCATGCCTGGCCAGCTCTGGGGGCTATGCTGCAAAGAGCCTGGACACCATCCCTTTTGGTCTTGCCGCAGAAATGAAGATATAACAGTAACTTCTCCCGCTCACTGAGTCCCCAGGCATGCAGGTGCCCCACTCGCTCTAATCTGCACGACCACCCCACTTTACATATGAGGAAGCTGAGGCTCAGCCAGGCTGAGGAGTTTACCAAAGACCACCTGCCAGCAAGTGGTTGAGAGGGCACTTGAATTCAGCTCTTTCTAGGGCTCTTTCCACAAAATCAAAACCACATGGAATCTCCCAGATGGTCTTCCTGATGTTTGTGCCAAGAATATCCTCTTCAGGGATATTCATTCATGCCTTTGAGTACCTGACCCTGAACTTATGGGCGTTCCGGAAACAAGGCGATATGAATGGTGTGGGTAACCTGCTCCTAAACCAACAGTGACCCAAGGCGGGTGAGCGCTAGGACCAGCAGAAGAGCCTCAGCACTGCCTGGAAGCAAGGAGGGTCCCTTTGAGGTGGTGGCGCCTGGGCAGGGTTCTGGGGAATGCGGAGGCACTGAACAGGTGAAGGGGAAGAGACGGAGGGGAGGAAGGGCTCTTCAGGCAGGACGTGGGAGAGATTAAAGACTGGGGATCCCCAAGTCCACCAGGTGGGAGTGGAGGTGGAAGTGACAGAGAGTGAAGGTGATAGGCCAGAAGCGCAGGTGGGGACAAAGCCTGGCTGTCGAGATACTTCCCACACAGCAGGGCCAAGGCCTGGGGGATCTGGGATGGCCACGTCAGGCTCCCCGAATCATAAATCCTATGCACTGGCTTTATAGCTGAAGCCCGGACAGAAGGCAGTTGGCCTACGGTCACCCAGGAGAGCAGGAATCACACCCAAGTTGCCTGACTCCAAGGGACACTCTGTCCCTGCAGTACAGTCTCATGGCCCTTCCTCCTTCCTGGGCGGTGAGTTTCTACCTGAGCACCATGGGTAGCCATCAGGGCCCCCAATCCCTGGGATTCCCCTGGCAACTCTGTTGACAAGGCCCCACCGGCATCACCTGGATGAGGGAGTTTCCCTGTCTTTGAATTCAAACACAAACCCCAAACAGAAACTGCCCCACACCTGAGCTCCAGGTATTCACAGCCCAAGCCTGTGGGGTGTACACACCTTTTGGCTCACACCCAGGAGAGGGAAGGAAGCTGTTTGAATATAAAAACTCCTCTGGATGAATGCCCAGCATTTTAGAGTTTGCAAACTGCTTTCCCCAAACATTCTGTTCTTTGATCCTCACACCTGTCCTGAGAAGGAGGTATTGCCCATTTTGCAGAGGGGGAACCTGAGGCCTGAGAAGTAAAGTGATGTGCTCAGGATCACCCTGAGCGTTACTTATGGGGCTAAGGTTAGAAACAAGCAACTGCAGGAGGCTGTGCTTGCTGACCCCACACCAACTAGGCAGCTTGATCCTGATGAGTGTGGTGGGTAAAGCCAGGAGCCCTCTGGTCTGGGTGGGACAGAGGNACCCTGAGCGTTACTTATGGGGCTAAGGTTAGAAACAAGCAACTGCAGGAGGCTGTGCTTGCTGACCCCACACCAACTAGGCAGCTTGATCCTGATGAGTGTGGTGGGTAAAGCCAGGAGCCCTCTGGTCTGGGTGGGACAGAGGAGGTGCCACTGGGGCTGGGTCCTTCAAAGATGCACCGCAGTCACCAGGCAGAATGGGAGGAGGGCTTTCTGGGCAGAGGTAGCAGCGTGAGCAAAGGCCTGGTGGTAGGAAACCTGGAGGATGGTCGCAAACTGGGAGTATTCCAAGAGGGCTGGTGTACAGGGCATGTGGGGCTAAGAAGGTGGCTCTCCCCCATCCCAGGGGCCCTTTTCTCCCTTCCTCTGTCTCCCAACTGCCTCTGTCAACATCTGCTTTGCTGTCATTGTCAACATTCAGATCTGTCTCCTCCATCATTCTGGAAGCTTCCGGAGGTCAAGGAACCCATCCAGTTCATCTCTGTGTCCTTGTCCTCCAGCACAAGCCTGGGCTGGCACAGAGATATAGTCAGTGAATGGATAAAAATGAATAAATGAATGAGCCCACAATACTGGTTGCATATGAAATAGCAGCCGACAGTGTTTTGAATATCAACTGTGTGCTACCAGGTGCTTGGCTAACTGCTTTCTACATGTATCCTCTCTTTAATCCATTGCCTGTGCTAGCTTTGAAATCTTATCATTCTCGTAATCTCTGTTTTATACGTGAGGAGCCAGAGGCACAGAGAAGTGAAGTGACCGGAGCAAAACCACAAAGCCCAGAAGCGTCTCTGGACTTCACACCTAAGCCGCAGGCACGTCTGAGAGAGTTGCCCATGTTCTCTGGTGGCTCAGATGGTAAAGAACCTGCCTGCAATGCAGGAGACCCAGGTCTGATTCCTGGGTCGGGAAGATCCCCTGGAGAAGGGAATAGCTACCATCTCCAGTATTCTTGCTTGGAGAATTCCATGAATAGGGGGGCATGGTGGGCTACAGTCCAGGGGGTCACAAAGAGTCTGACACAACTGAGTGACTAACACTTTTACTTTCTCAGGCACGTGGAGCGATGTCCTCCTGCACACACACATGTACACACACACATGTACACACATACAGATGCACACAGCATGGATATCCAGGCCACAGGCCCGTGCTCTTGGGCACCCACTCCTCCCTGGGTTCACTTATGCCTGGTGGGGCCTGGTGCCAGGCCTAGGGAAGGCGGTTGGGAAGGAGTCAGGGGGACTCTGAGCTTCTCACTCCCTTCTCCTCCGTTGTAGCTCCCTGTCCTTAGGCACCTCCAGCTCTGTCAGGGTTGTGGAAATGCTTTCTTTACAACGGACCCTGTCCATACAACCCCCAACACAAAAATGTTGGTTCCCTGTCATAAGGAAGTAAAGACTTCCGGTCTGCCTGTGGTGTAGCAGGCCCTGTGCCAGACTGCTTACTAACTGTGTCACTCTTGAAGAGGTTCCTCGGGATGCCCACGGTCATCCAGAGTCAAAGGCGGAAAGGGAGTTCCAATTTATGTGGGTGGGACCTTCAAGACCAGCATGTCCCTCACTGCCCAAGTTTCTCACTGGGACCCCCAAGCCTCCTTGAGGTCTGACAGAGAACAATCCAGCTACAAGGAGCAGAGGGGGGCCCAGAGAGGGGAAGGCAGTGCAGAGGAGCCGGAGCTAGGGCCAGCTCTGGGGACAGGTCACAAGAGCACATGTCCATCCAGAGCTGAGGATTGAGGCTGGTTTGGGGGTAGTCTGAAGGTCTGGGGAAACCTTGCCTGGACACCCATCCTCTTTGTTGGCTCCATCTCAAAGCCGAAGGGAACCTGGAAGGAAGGGGCCCGCTGGGTGTGGGGTGAAGAGACCAGGCCTGCAGTTCTGAACAGCAGGTGCCTTGGTGTGCGTGCGTCCCTGCACTGGCTTTCACACGCGCAGCTGCACAGGAGCTCTGATGAGTGTGGCTTGGGGCACAGGTGCGAGGGGCTGCGTGTTGCGGCACGTGCGGGTGCGTTTGGAAACATTACGCCCACTGCACTCTCACGTGTGCCGGGCCTTCTTGGCTCTGTGAAACCCCGTCTCTTCCAGTGTCGCCTTTGATCCCCACCAAAGGGCTGTGAGGGGGTCGTGGAGAAAGGGAGGCTGAGAGGAAAGCAAGGGGAGGCGTGTTTGTCTGCAGGAGGTGGCTGCGTGTGTGTGCTCACGTAAAGGGGTGCTCCTATGCGTGTGTGTGCATGTGTGTGTACTCTGTCTGGAGGGGACTTGGGGTGGTGATCCCTGAGGTCCCTCCTGGTTCTACCGAGCCTGTTCCCCCAGAGATGTCAGGTTTGGCGTTTGAGGGAGCCTGTGTGGGCAGGAGAGTGTGTATATGCCTGGTGAGAGAGAGCCCTTGTGTGCACTGTGGGTGTCGTCCTCCACCAGCCAGTTCCTAAGGACCTGAGGCCTGAGGAGGGTAGGGGAGCCAGCCCAGAGGGCTGGACAGATGCTCTGGAGGCCACTCTGCCCACCCACCTGGCAGAGGTCTGGGTTGGCGTTGGGCACNCTTGTGTGCACTGTGGGTGTCGTCCTCCACCAGCCAGTTCCTAAGGACCTGAGGCCTGAGGAGGGTAGGGGAGCCAGCCCAGAGGGCTGGACAGATGCTCTGGAGGCCACTCTGCCCACCCACCTGGCAGAGGTCTGGGTTGGCGTTGGGCACAGCGCCACCTTGTGGGGCCGCGAGGTGGGCTCTCCAGCATCCCAGGGAAGCTGAGGACCTCCCTGGGGAGGATGGAATGTGACAGGGAAACATGGTCTGAGGGATCTGGGAGGTCAATCCACCAAGGAGCCGGCCTGAGCCACTGCATGCTGGCTGGGCCAATTTCCCAGTAGAAAAAAAGATTTTAAACGCCTCCTGGAAGGTTTTCTCCAACATCCCAGACATGGCCCTGAATCCTCCTTGCACCCTTCACCTCGCTTTTAATCTTAAGTCCTATTACCGTTGTTGAGAAAGACAGACACTGACCAAATCCTTAAAACTGGTACGTGTGAAAGGTGATCAGTTGTCCCAGCTTGCCTTGGCTCGCCAGGACCGAGGGGCTCCCCAGGACATGAGACTCTCAGTCCTAAAATCAGGGAAGCCTTGGGCAAGTTGGACTTGTTAGTCCCCCAGACGGGTGAGCGTGTCAAAGGGGCAACACCGCTGCAGTGGAGGCGATCTCCGCTAGTGTAGCCTGAAGGACCTGAGGCTTCTGTGCCCTCACCCCGCAGGGTCGTGGGCAATCTCGTCTGTCCTGGGTGCCATCTCCGTGGTGGTTGGTGACTCCCAGTCCGGGTCTCCGCCCAGGCCTCTCCCCTAGGTTCAGTCCTGTCCTCTGCTCTAGACGACAGCTCCACGCTGCCCACAGGACAACCTCCACACAAGCCTCCAAGGGAGTCATTACGTTCCCTGAGCCTCCCCCCCTCCTGTGTTTCTCTCCCAGTGAGCCACTCTGACAGATACCCGGGCTCATCTTTGATCCCTCCCCCTCCCTCACGTCCCACATCCAGCCAGTCAATTGCACGTGTCCCCATCTCTCCAGTGTGGCCCTGTCTCTCTCATCCCCACTGCCACTACCCTGTCATTGGTAACCCCTCCTGGCCTCCCTGCCTCCAGCCATTGCCCTGAGTTCATCTAGAACCTGGACAGACCACGGAGTCTGGGCATGGCTTAGAAATGAGTAAGAATGTTGGTTTGGACTTGGTTCCAGTTTCCAGGTCCTGAGAATTCCTGCCATGCTGGTCTGGGGACACTCCTTACCTACCCTGCACAGGAGGGATGGTGTAGGTCCCCTTTCTGTCCTTCGGGGTCTGTCTGCCCTCTATTTCACCTGGAGATCTTCCTGCCCAGGCCCCTCCAATGCTCCCCACTGTCCTCAGGATGAAGTTGGAGCTCCTCAACCTTGACCACAAGGCCCTGATGACCAGTTGTCATCATTCTCAGAGTGATACTTACATCCACTGCTCTACCTGTACCCACTGGGCTGCTGGTTTTCTAACTATGTTCTGTAGAGAAAGATGATATGTGTATAATGGGATGTGTATGTGTGAATGCTGGGTGCATGGTGGTATTTGTGTGTGTGATAGTTGTGATGATGGTGTGTGGTGAGGGTGATGTGTGTGGTGGTGAAGATGGTGTGTGTGGTGGTTGAGATAATGGTGTGTGTGGTGGTGGGGGTGATGTGTATGGTGGTGAGGATGGTGTGTGTGGTGATTGAGGTAGTGGTGTGTGTCATGGTGGGGATGTTGTGTGTGGTGGTTGAGATAATGGTGTGTGTAGTGGTGGGGGTGATGTGTATGGTGGTGAGGATGGTGTGTGTGCTGGTTGAGATAATGATGTGTGTGGTGGTTGAGGTAATGGTGTGTGTGGTGGTTGAGGTAATGGTGTAGGTGTTGGTTGGGTGATGTGTGTGGTGGTTGAAGTAGTGGTGTGTATGGTGGTGGGGATGGTGTGTGGTGGTTGAGATAATGGTGTGTATGGTGGTGGGGATGGTGTGTGTGGTGGTTGAGGTAATGGTGTGTGTGCTGGTGAGGGTGATATGTGTAATGGTTGAGGTAACATGGTGTGTATGGCGATGGGGATGATGTGCGTGGTGGCCAAGATGATGATGTGCCATGGTTCGGACAGAATTGGGCTTTCAGACCACTCATGTCTACTTCAACCAGACCATATCTACTTGCATGTCTTGTGTGTTGGGTCCTCACAAAACTTCATTTGTAAGGCTTCTGCGGCTCTGAAAGTTTTATGAGGAATCACTGCCCTAGTATGACTGGCTGTTCTCCACTCCTTGTCCATGCCAAGCAGGTTCCCATCTCCATGCTTTTATCCAGGTTCCTTGGAGGCCTCCATCTCTGTAGAAATTCTGCTTTCTCAAATGCCCATGCCTCCCAGAAGCTTCCAGGGCTCAGTGTCAGGGCAGGACCACTCACTCCCTCCTCTGTATACACTGCCCTTCATCTCTACTTCTTGTGTTCTGGTCTGACTCACATACCTAGGCTGAGAGCTTACCACCTCAGTTGTCTGCACACTAATGTTCTTCCTTTCTTCTCTGCTGACTCATACACAGAGATACATAGAGCCTCATAAAGATTTGCCTGCAGCACAAAGTCTGGGAGGCAGGGGAAGACAGATNACCTAGGCTGAGAGCTTACCACCTCAGTTGTCTGCACACTAATGTTCTTCCTTTCTTCTCTGCTGACTCATACACAGAGATACATAGAGCCTCATAAAGATTTGCCTGCAGCACAAAGTCTGGGAGGCAGGGGAAGACAGATACGTAAATGGATGATACAGTGACATGAGTATCATATGATGGAGGGGGCCCAGAGGTCCTGGGCCAGGAATGGGGGAAGGGGAAAAAGGCTTCTTAGAGAAAAGACTCCTCAACATGGTTTAAAGGATGAAGTGTGAGCCTAAAGGAGTGGGAGAGTGTCCAGGCAGAAGGAATAGCGTATGCAGGGGGCCCAGAGCGTTAGAGAGAACGGTTGGCTGGTGTGACAAACTGTAACTAGTGTGTGGAATAAAGAATGTATGTGGGGAGGAGCAGGACATGAGGCTTGGGAAGTGGGTGGGGAGCCAGATTATAGATGGCCTTGGGTACCAGACTGTGGAGCTGGAACTTAATCGTAAGAACAATGGGGCCTTTACAGGGAATTGAAAAGATACTGACAAGGTCAGATTTACTTAAAAAATTTTTTTTATTGTGGTAAAATACACATAGCATAAAACTTACCATCTTAGTCATTTTTAAGTGTGCAGTTCAGTGGTATCAAATACACTCACATTGCTGAGGACTTTCTGTAGTGGTCCAGTGGCTGAGACTCCATGCTCCCAGTGCAGGGTCCTAGGGTTCGATTCCTGGTCAGGGAACTAGCTCCCACATGCCACAACTAAGAGTTTTCGTACCGCAACTAAGACCTTGTGCAGCCAAATAAATAATTTTAAAAGCCTATGAAAATAAAGCATTTAAAAAAATATCCACAGGGAGCTCAGCTCTGTGCTTGCTGATGACCTAGAGGCCCAGAATGGAGGGTTAGAGTAGGAAGGAGGTTCAAGATGGAGGGGATATACATACACATAGCTGATTTACATTGTTGTATAGCAGAAACTAACACAACGTTGTAAAGCAACTATACTCAGATTAAAAAATAAATAAATGAAAACATTCATACTGTTGTGTAGCCAACATCACCATCCATTGCCCTCTCTCCTTTCATCTTTTAAATCTGAAACTCTGCCCATTCAACAAGACCTTCCCATTCTCCCCTCCCCACCAGCTCCTGGGAACTACCATTCTGCTTCTTGTCTGTACGGATATTCGTGGAATCATACAGTACTTATTTCAATCAATATTCTCAAGGCTCCCTCATGTAGCATATGCAGAATTTCCATCTTTCTTTAAGGTCGAATAATATTCTGTTATTCAGTATCTGCCACACTTTGTTTATTTATTCACCCTTCTATGAACATGTGGGTGGCTCCTACCTTTTGGCTATTGTGAATCATGCTGCTTTGAACGTGGGTGTGCAAATCTCTGTTGGAGACCCTGCTTCTGATTCTTTTGGCTGTATGCCCAGATGTAAACTTGCTGGATTATAAGGTGATGCAAGCTTTAATTTTTTCAGAGACCACCATACTGTTTTCCACAGCAGCTGTGCTGTCTTATACCCCCACTGACAATGCACAAGGTTCCAATTTATCTATATTTTCTTGCCAACACTTGTTGTTTTGCCTTTTTGATATTAGCCATCCTATGTAAGAAGGTATTTTAAAAAATAATTTACTGAGATGAAATTCACATAACGTAAAATTAACCATTTTAAAGCAAATAATTCTGTGGCATTAAGTACATTCACAATGTTGTTCAGCCAACAACCAATTCCAAAACGTTTTCATGACTCCAAAGTAAAATCTCTTACCTGTTAAGCAGTTTCTTCCCATTCTTCCTCCTCTCACCCTCTGGCAACAATCAATCTGCTTTTTGTCTTTATGGACTTTTCCATTCTGGACATCTCATTTATAGAACCATACAATATGAAACCTTCTACGTCTGGTTTCTTTCCCCTTACTTAATATTTCTGAGGTTCATCTGTGTTGCCATCTATCAGTACTTCATTCCTTTACGTGCTGTGCTGTGCTAAGTCACTCAGTCATGTCCAATTCTTTGTGACCCCAGGCCTGCCAGGCTCCTCTGTCCATGTGGATTCTCCAGGCAAGAATACTGGAGTGAATAGCCATTTCCCTCTCCAGGGGATCTTCTCAACCCAGGGATCAAACCCAGTTCTCTCGCATTGCTGGCAGATTTTTTTACTGCCTGAGCCACCAGGGAAGCCCTCATTTCTTTATATGGGTGAATAAATCCCACTGTATGTACAGTTGTCCTTTGGTATCTGTGGGGACTGTTCCAGGACCCCTGTGGGTATCAAAATACACAGATGCTCAAGTCCCTTACATGGTATGAAATGGCACATTTTCCAGTATACTTTAAATCATTTCTAGATTATTTATAATATCTAATACAAAGTACATAGTTGTTAATACAATGTGAGAACCATGTAAATTGTTGCCAGCCCTTGCCAAATTCAAGTTTTGTTTTTTAGAACTTTCTGCAATATTTTCCTGAGTTTTCTGGATCCACAGTTGGTTGAATCCATAGATGTAGGACCTGTGGATATAGAGGGCCAACTGTACATACTACAAATTGTTTATCTGTTGATGAACCTTTGGGCTGTTTGGGTTTACTTTTGATCCCTCTAGCTAAGTTCATGCAGTTGTTTGGAGGGGACAAGTCTGGATGAGGAAGATGGGCTGGAGGCTGTATCAGTGATGCAAGCATAGGTCACTGACATGGGAAGACAGAAGGGCTGCATTGATTTAGAAGGCAGATGTTGTAAGTGCTAGCGGGAGGAGTGAAAAATGTCTCCTGAGTTCATTGTTCTTGAGACAAGCAAGCTATAGGGGAAGAGAAGTTTCGGGAGAAGATCATGAGCTTGTTTTGGACCTTGCAAATTTGAGTTGCTTGTATACCATCAGATGCAAATGCCCTCCAAGCGGTTAGAGATGTGGATCTATGTGGATCTGGAACTCAAGAAAAAGTATGGGCAGAAGAGGGGGGTTTTATAGTCATCAGTTTGTAGCTGAGATTATCAGGAGGGAGTAGGAAGGTGGCAGGTGGGAGGAGGCTCAGAACAGGACCCCGAGGGTTCTGGAAGGTAGTTCCTGCTCATCCTGACCATCTTGCTCACCTTTGAGTAACCAGGCCCAAGTGCAATGACTAACACAAACAAGTAGTGACATAAATCCTCGTTGAATGAATGAAACAATCCACAGAGACCTAAGAGGAGAAACCAGAAGACTGTGATGTTGGAAAATTTGAGAGGAATTCAAGGATGAAATGGCCCGCAGTGCCGATGTTGCAGCCGTTATTCTGGGTAAGAACCAATGACTTTGACGTCTATCTGGGAAAGAGGAAAGCACTGACGACCCAGGCGAGCGACACAGATTTGCAGCGGTGCAGTCGGGACAATCCTGAGCCCTTGCAGGAGAGGAGCTCGGGGCAGAGAGGGCGAGCTGCAAGGTCCCGCCTGGTCAGCCTAGGCTCTGGTCAGGAAGCCAGGCTCTGGCTGAGTGCCTTGGCCGAGTCCCCTCCCTCTCGGGCATTTGAATGGCCCCTCCTGGAGAATCTGCAATGACGACTACACATCTTCACTAGCTGTAACCCCACCTCCCAGAGCCTCCCTAGGACCTCCTCACTTCACAGGTCCCTTGGCTCTCAGGGCACACTAATGAGTCCCTTGTTTTTTGTTTTTAAAATATTTGGCTGCACTGGGTCTTAGCTGTGGCATGGGGAATCTCTTTTGCTGGGCAAGGACTCTCTAGTGGTGGCGGTGGGGGTTTAGTTGCTTTGCAGCATGTGGTACCTTAGTTGCCTGACCAGGGAGCAAGCCCATATCCCCTACACTGCAAGATGAATTCTTAACCACTGGCCCGCCAGGGGGGTCCCTGGGGTCCCCTGTCTATAAGCGGCCCTCAGAAGTATGTAGGTGGAGAAGGGAGAAACAGAAGCTTCTGGCTGCTCGACCAGTATTTCCAGGGTTCCATAACAGTTTCTTCTTCTTTCTCCAAAGCTGAGGTTTTTCATAAGCCCCAGGCACATCAGATGGGAAGAGAAAAGGTATCTGGGAGAGGCTGAGAGACCCCAGGAGCACTGAAAGTTAGAGGGAGGGCTGACCTGGCATTACATGGCTCACAGGACGCCACCCCCCACACTTACACACAACTCCCTGCTGGCTCAGAGGAGATGCCCACGTAGGTGGTGGGAGATCTAGACACCCGGGGCTTTGGATCCGGCTTCTCTCGGCTTCACTGAGGGACCCTGGGCTAGAGCTTCTCTTTACAGGGCTGCTTCTCATCTCTACCATGGATCCACTTGACCGCCTCATGCCCTGACTTTCTAGGGCTTCAAACTGCCATACCGAGACCAATGTGGACACAGCACAGCACGGCAGATCCCAGCCAATGAGGGGCTGATACACTCTCCAGCTCCCTCACCCCTTGACTGGGCCGACTTTGAGGCACATTCTATGTCATCATCCAGACTTCCTTGGTGGAATCCTTGGTTATCAGAAACTTATTTGAGGGCCTTTCTGGGTGGCTCAGTGGTAAAGACTCCACCTACCAATGCAAGAGACGTGGGTTCAATCCCTGATCTGGGAAGATCCCACATGCTGCAGGGCAACTAAGCCCACATGCCACAGCTATTGCGTCTGCACTCTAGAGTCCAGGAGTTGCAACTACTGAGCTGGTGTGCCACAGCTACTGAAACCCGAGAGCCCGTGCTCCGCAGCAAGAGAAGCCACCACGTGAGAAGCCTGCTTACAACTAGAGAGTAGCCTCCACTCGCCACAACTGGAGAAAAGCCTTCACGGCAACGAAGACCCACACAACCAAAAATAAATAAATTAAAACAAAAAAAAAATTTCTGTAAAAAAACATTTGATAACATCCTCCATTTCTTTCCTTTCCTTGTCTCACCTTCCAACATGCCTGCAGGTGCTCTCTCTTGTCTCAAATCCTTTTTTAGGGACTGTTCCTGGGGAAAGCCAGCCACAGACAGTGCAATAATTACAGTGAAAGTCGCTCAGTTGTGTCTGACTCTGCACCCAGTCCTATCGAATGCAAGGAGTGGACCCCCTTGTGGACAGAAAGCTTGTCAACTAGGAGTCCTGGGTCAGGCCACCTCCCCTCTGAACTTGAGGCTTCTCAACAGAGACACAGAGGGGGCGTGCAGCTAGTGAGGATGTATAGTTGTCACTGCAGATTCTCCAGGAGTGGCCACTCAAATTCCTGAGAGGGCAGGGACTCAGCCACATCAGTCAGAGCCGGCTTCCTGACCTGAGCCTAGGCTGACCAGGCGGGACCTTGCACTTCCCCTCTCTGCCCCCAGCTCCTCTCCTGCAGAGGCCTCTTTGCGACCCCATGGGCTCTAAAGTCCGTGGACTTCTCCAGGCCAGAATACTGGAGTTGGCAGC
Source organism: Neotragus pygmaeus (assembly GCA_006410875.1). Taxonomy (NCBI): domain Eukaryota; kingdom Metazoa; phylum Chordata; class Mammalia; order Artiodactyla; family Bovidae; genus Neotragus; species Neotragus pygmaeus. Next base: position 954,700 of record SJYV01016962.1, on the reverse strand, counting down.
CTCTCCCTTCTCCAGGGGATCTTCCCAACCCAGGGATCACACCCAGGTCTCCCGCATTACAGGTAGATTCTTTACCAGCTGAGCCTCAAGGGAAGCCCAGGAATACTGTAGTGAGTCGCCTATCCCTTCTCCAGCGGATCTTCCTGACCCAGGAATTGAACCAGGCTTTCCTCCATTGCAGGTAGATTCTTTACCAACTGAGCTATCAGGGAAGCAATAACAACAGTAACTGCCATTTATTGAATGCCTGATATGTGCCAGCCTTCATGTATATAGACCTTATGTAATCCTCCCAACAAGCCTTCCAAGTGGACGTTATCACCTCTATGTCTCTGTTGAGATGCCTCAGGTTCAGAGGGGAGGGAGCCTGACCCAGGACCCCTAGTTGACAAGCTTTCAGTCCATAAGGTGGTCCACTCCTTGCACTCGATAGGACTGGGTGTCAAGGAACCTGAACCCAGAGCAAAGGCAGTGTGGGGCACTTTTCAGCCCTGACACTGTCCCCACGACAGCACCGTGAACAGTGGCGGCAGTGGACTCCTTCCAAGGGTGTCACTAGCTGAGGATACTGATGAAGATGGAGTCCGAAGCTGGAGAGGAAGAACAGGCAAATATGGCGGCTGCCACCGACAGGCTGGCTTGTGGCTACTCTTGAGGATTCCTAGCAACACCTGGGGGACCTCTGAGAGAGAGAAACTCCCACGTATGCAGAGTGAGGCTCAGGATCATCGTCCTTTGGACAAAAATCAGACTCCGTTTTGTAATCACAGGTCATTAAACTTGAACAGGGTTTAGGCTGCATCCAATACATTCTTAATGTGTTTGTGTAGACAGACTATGCCTTTGTTTATGGAAGCATAGAGATGTTTTGCTTTAGGTTTAAGTTTCAAAGCATGGCTCCATAGTAAATATTTTAATTATATAAAAAGAAAGCTAGGGATTTCCCTGGTAGTTCAGGGCTTAAGAATCCACCTTCTAGTACAGTGGATGTGGGTCAGGGATCCCCGGTCAGGAAATTAAGATTCCACATACCACCTTGCAACTAAGTCTGAGCGCTGCAACTAATGAGCCTTCATACTCTGGTGCTCGCATATCACAACGAGAGAGAAACCCGAACAACGCAACTAAGACTTAACGCAGTCAAATAAGTAAATAAATATTTTTTAAAAAAGTAAAAAGAAGCAATAAAAATTAAACTCATGTTATTAAAACAGAAGAAAGCTATATGAGTAATAATGAACTAATACACTCATGTACAGTAAAATAAGCTCCCTTGATGGTATTCAGGAGGCTACATTCCACATCACACTGGGCCTATTTTCCCAGTGCAGCTCGGAGTAAACCCCCATTTCTGGCCTCAGTTTCTTCACGGGTGACAAGTGGAGCACCTGGGTGAGCCCCAAGCTCTTGAGGTCCCAGACTTGACAGGGCCAGTGGCTCTCCCTTGGGGCTGTTTGACAAATCTAGCCCGTCTAGCCCCCCTATCTAGCCTAGAAGCAGATCTGTAATTGAGCCTGCAGGGTCACAGTGACAAGCACAGTCGTAAATCTCAGCTGAGGAAGCAGCCCCTGGGAGATAAATTGTACTGCGGCTGGCTCTTTCCTGTCTCTGGTGTTAACATGGAGAGAAAGGGAGCCGACAAAACCGTTCCCTGTGGATTAGACAGTCCACAGGCTGTGGGGCTCCAGGACCCAGGCCACCCATGGCCGAGAGGGAGTGGCTACAGAATGCGGTTTGCTCCTTGGAGCCCTTGAACATGGGCAGAGGGTGGTTTAAGCCAAACAGCGACTTGGTTAGAAATGAATGCTTTGTCATGGAGTGGCTACATGTCTCTTTCCTCCCCTGGATTCTGCAGCCAGATACTGCGTCTCAGTCAGCTTGGTGTGCTCAGCACAGGGGCTGGGAGAGAGGAGGTATTACTGAATACCCATAAAAGATGATAACAATGAGAACTAATATTGAGTGCGAATTCTGTGTCAGCCCTGTGCTCATTGTTCTACATGTATTATTTACTGCTCATAAGAGTGCCAGAAGGTACCCTCAGGAGACAGCTGAGAAGACATAGCACAGAGATGTTAAATAACTCATCTAGCATCACTCAGCTAGTTGGTGGCTGAGCCAGGATTTAAACTCAGGAAGTTTGGCTCCAGAGACGGGGCCCGGGATCACAGTGCAAAGTGGTCCACAGAGCAGTCATGACAACAGTGAAAACGGACTGGCGGGCACCGAGCATGGGGACCGTAGAAGGGACTAGGAAGGACTAGGAAGGACTAGGAAGGATTAGGAAGGACTAGGAAGGATGGAGCCCACCAGGTAGTCTGGCGGTGAGAGCACCGGCTGAAAGACAGGGGCTGAGAGCGGCCATCGCCATTTGAGGAACAACGATACCCTCGGTAGATAATGGGGTGTGCTGAGAGATGAACATAGGAAGCTGGGGCCGGAGCCCAGGGAGCTCGGGGGCCAAGCGAAGGAACACGGGCTCTCTCCTGCTGGAGAGGGCAGAGCATTGACACAACCAGGTATGAGGACCCACCTCTCACTAATTCTGTGACCTCAGGCAAGGCACTGCCCCTCTTGCAATCTTGGCTTTCCAAAACTAAGATCATGGCATTTGGTCCTAATCACTTCATGGCAAATGAAAGGGGAAAAGGTGAAAGCAATAACATATTTTCTTTTCTTGGGCTCCAAAATCACTGCGGATGGTGACTGCAGCCATGAAATTAAAAGACACTTGCTTCTTGAAAAGGAAAGCTATGACAAACCCATATTAAAAAGCATATTAAAAAGCAGAGACATCATTTTGCCAGCAAAGGTCCATCTAGTCAAAGCTATGTTTTTTTCCAGGAGTCATGTACTGATGTGAGAGGTGGAGCATAAAGAAGGCTGAGCGTTGAAGAACTGATGCTTTTGAACTGTGGTTCTGGAGAAGACTCTTGAGAGTCCCTTGGATAGCAAGGAGATCAAACTAGTCAATCCTAAAGGAAATCAACTCTGAATATTCATTGGAAGGACTCATGCTGAAACTGAAACTCCAGTACTTTAGCCACCTGATGTGAAGAGCTGATTCTTTGCAAAACACCCTGATGCTGAGAAAGATTGAAGGCAAAAGAAGAAGGGAGTGACAGAGGATGAGATACTTAGATAGCATCACCAACTCAATGGACATGAATTTGAGCAAACTCTGGGATAGTGGAAGACAGAGGAACCTGGAATGCTGGGTCCATGGGGTCACGAAGAGTCAGACACAACTTAGCGACTGAACAGCAACAACAAAGACTGGGGGTGGTGGTTCCTGCTGTCTTCTGCCTCTCGGGGCCTGCTGCTAAGTCGCTTTAGTCCTGTCTGACTCTGTGCGACCCCATAGATGGCAGCCCACCAGGCTCCCCCATCCCTGGGGTTCTCCAGGGAAGTGCACAGGAGTGGGCTGCCATTTCCTTCTCCAATGCATGAAAGTAAAAAGCAAAAGTGAAGTTGCTCAGTTGTATCTGACTCTTAGTGACCCCATGGACTGCAGCCTACCAGGCTCCTCCATCCATAGGATTTTCCAGGCAAGAATACTGGAGCGGGGTGCCATTGGGACTAATAAGACAAGAGACAAAAACGATTGTTTAAACTGTAGCAGATCTGACAGATGCAGGTTGGTGGGAGGCATGGAAAGAAGTGAACANTAGTGACCCCATGGACTGCAGCCTACCAGGCTCCTCCATCCATAGGATTTTCCAGGCAAGAATACTGGAGCGGGGTGCCATTGGGACTAATAAGACAAGAGACAAAAACGATTGTTTAAACTGTAGCAGATCTGACAGATGCAGGTTGGTGGGAGGCATGGAAAGAAGTGAACAGACAGCAGTTGTGAGAGTAGCCAGCTGTTTTCATCTAGAGACTACCAGATTGCCTCCAACTTTTATTGTTATTAAAAGGAATAGCATTTGCATGAGGCCTTCTACTGCCATGTGGCTTTTATCACTTCAGTTGAGGGTTCTCAAACCTTTTAAGTTAGATGTAATTATTCATCTTGGGCTTCCCTGGTGGCTCAGACAGTAAAGAGTCTGCCTGCAGTGCGGGAGACCCGGGTTTAATCCCTGGGTTGCGAAGATGCCCTGGAGAAGGAAATGGCAAACCACTCCAGTATTCTTGCCTGGAAAATCCCATGGATGGAGGAGGCTGACGGGCTACAGTCCATGGGGTGGCAAAGAGTTGGATATGACTGAGCGACTTCACTTTTACTCAACTTACAAGTGAAGACACCGAGGTGCAGAAAAATGAGGTGATCCCTGCCCCTGCTGAGCCCTACAGGCCAGGGGCAGAGCTGAGCACAAGTTTGGGGTTCCAGGTGCACAGCTGTGTCCTTTCAGGGTCTCATGTGACCTTCTTTATACTGTCAGCTTGTCAGAGCCAGAGGGCAAACCAAGGGCACGAAGATACCAGGAGGCAGGAAACAGCAAGAACTGAAGACTAGAGGTATTTGAGGTCTCGAGCACTGGTCAGTAACCTCGAAGGTCTGACAGGTCAGAACTTGTCATTTTACTGAGGTCCAGATCTGAATTCTTTGCTGCAAGACCGATAAGTGGGGCAAAACCTGTCAGAGAGGCCACCCAGCTGACTGCGCAGTGGGCGGTTCTCAGCTCAGCTGCCCAGTTTTCTTCCCGGGGGAGGCAGAGAGGCCTGGGGCTGAAGTTGTGCAGGGTTAGAGGCAGTCCATCTGGGGAGAAATCCCAGCTCTGCCACTTGAAGCTGTGCGACAATAAGTGACTTCCTGTCTCTGAACTTGTTTCCTGATATGGGATATAAGAATAATAACATCTACTTCCAAGGATGTTGAGAGGACTAAGTGAGATAGTCATTCATAGGCTCTCAGGACAGCCAGGGAACTGGGTGGTACAAGGTAGCCTCTGGGAAGGGAAGTAGGAGGCAGGGATGCAGAGGAGGGAGGAAGGCTTACTGCTCACCCTATACCTTTCTGTAATCTCTTGTTTTGTTTTAATCATATGTAGAGGGTTCCTTTTCAGATATATTAATAGAATTTCAAAAAGTGAGATAATACATATAAAATACTTGGCACAGTCTTGACGTATAACACCCCATAACTTTTAGCCTTATAGTTATTATACATATTAGTATAGTTATTATGAACTCTTTCTTTGTGGAAAATGACTCCCTCCTGCAAAGATGAAACCCTTGATGGAGCTAAAAAGGAGGATACTAAAACAAGGGGTGCTTCTTACCTAGAGTTTCATGGAGTTTCAGGGGGCAAATACTTGCCTTTGACTGGGCTTCTTGCTAAGAAAGGTTAGGCTGACACCTGGGCACCTGGAGGATCACGGCAGCCTCATTGGGGTAGGAGGCTGGCCTTGAACGTATGTCAAACCATTGGTCCACAGGCCTGGGCTTGGCGCCTGTCTCTGTCATTCACTGGCAGAGTAACCTTGAGCAAGTCGCGGAACCTCTCTGAGCCATCAGATTTTCAGTTGACAAATGAGGATGGTGAGAGTGGTCTGCCTTGCAGAGCAATTGGGAGGATTTTGAGAGAATTATGTGGTACCTCCCATCATCACGTCTTCATCTTCATCATTGTAAGGTGCTTGTCCTTCATCCGGACACAGCAGGAGCCAGTAAAAGGTTTCTGCCAGGTGCAGTAGGGTTGGATTTTAGGCATGAGAGGTCACTCTGGAGGTCAGTGTGGACAGGGGACTAAGTGACGAGGGGACTGAAAAGGATTCTGTGTGGACCCCCATGCCCACCCCACTTGACCTCTCTGAGCATCACCTTCGGCCATGAATTGTACTCACCCTGGAAAAGGACTGTTCTGGATGTGGCAGGGAAACAAAATCTGATGTAACTAACAGAGCTTTGCCTTATCCACTTGCCTGGGATGGTATTTATGTTAATCCTATTCCCAGCTAAAGCAACTCACTAATAAAAGCGGCACCTCGGCTCTGGGCTCCACACCATCTGTCAGTTCCGCTCGGGAGGCGCTCTTCCCAGGGAGCAAGGAGCCCATGGCTGGGCTTCATGGGCCCTCGTGGGCCAGCCTGGAGGTCCTGTCTACCCTGCTCATACATACGAAGCCCTGCTGGGGGCCAAGCCCTGGGCCAGGCACTGGGGACCCGGAGGAGAGAGAACAGAGAAGGTTGCAGGTGCTCTCATGAAGCACGGGAGCTCCCATGCGTTCTGTTGCTGCTGCTGCTAAGTCGCTTCAGTCGTGTCTGACTCTGTGCGACCCCAGAGACAGCAGCCCACCAGGCTCCCCCGTCCATGGGATTTTCCAGGCAAGAGTACTGGAGTGGGTTGCCATTGCCTTCTCCGTGCACTCTGTTAGGAGAGGCAAAAACAAAAACACAAGTAAATAAATAAGTGACTAAGGTAAGTTCAGATGGGGTTTAATCCAATGCAGAAAAAAAGCCCTCATGTGTCACAAAGTGGCCTAACGAGAGGGTGAGGGGAGGCCTTGTGAATCACCCTGGCCCGTCAGGTGTGCCAGGGAGAGGGAACAACAGAAGCAGATCCCTCAAGGAAGGGCCACTGTCAGCGAGTTTGAGGACAGAAACCAGAGCACTGGAGCCGGGGTAGGAGATGAGATGGAGTCCACCGGTGGCAGAGGTCAGGACGTGGGGGACCCTGTAGGCTGTGGAAGGACTGTGCGAGGGGAACCCCAGGAGGGTTTTGAGTGCCATGAGCAGTGGTTTTAGATGTCACACTGGCTGCTGGGTGGAGAATCCATTGCAGGAGGGGCAAGACTGCTCCCAGGAGACAGATAAGAGGCTCTGGCAACTGGAGATGGGAGAGAAGTAGGGATTGGGGTTCCCTTTGAGGGTAACAATGTGAATAAGACCCAGAGTGTAGTTTACCTAGCACAGCGTCTAACACACCTCAGGAGCTCCCTCCATGATGGCTGGGGGTTTGATTATTAATATTTTGATTCCCCTCTGCCACACAGCTTCTCCAAAATATTACCCTTTAAAAATCCTGATATTTGATCAGCTATGGGCACTTTCCCCGGTGGGCTGGCCTCCAGTCATGTCCCCAGTAGCCAGTGGGCTGCTGACCTCTGAAGTGACCCTCCCAGGGGCCATGCTTTCATTTCCCGGCTCTGAAGCAATCCAACATTTAGTGCCTCCTCAGGGAGCCTTGCTCGCTGCTTCAGGCAGGAGGGGTGGGACTCTTGCACACAGAGAGATTTCGAACCTGACACAGTCCCTGCCCTGGAGTGCATGTTAAGGTGGAGGGGGAAACAGTGTCTGATGCGCTACAGGTGCTCCGTATCTGTTGATTCACAGCTACCCACGTAGTAAGCTCCTCTTACGGTACCTATAACTTTACTTGGGTATTTCCTCATCTCAAAACCTTTAAACTTCTCCAAGTTGAAACTCCCAGCCCAGAATTCAGGCCCTTCATAGACTGGCCCCTACCTCTTTCTCTGGTCCCACTTCAGGCATTCTTCCCCCTCATGCACTTTGCCTCCTGCCTCAAGACACTTGGGCTTCCCTGGGGGCTCGGAGGTAAAGAATCCGCCTGCCAATGCAGGAGATTTGAGTTTGATCCCTGGGTCAGGATGATCCCCTGCAGAAGGGAGTGGCAATCCACTCCAGTATTTTTGCCTGAGAAATTCCATGGATAGAGGGCTACAGTCCATGGAGTCACAAAAGAGTCAGATATGACAGCGACTAAACAATAACACATGACACTTATTATTGTTCCCTGTTCTCTGACATTTCTCTGACTTGCACTACCTTTCCTAGAATATCACTTCTCCCATTAACTACTTGGTAAACTCCTATACATCCATCAAAGCCCAGCTCCAGGGAATTCCCTGGCAGTCCAACAGTTAGAACTCTGTACTTTCACTGTCAAGGGTGTGGGTTTAATTCCTAATCAGAGAACTAAGATTCTGAAAGCTGTGTGGCAAGGGCAAAAAATAAAAAAGGTCCAGCTCCAACATTAGAATCTTTGCAAAGCCTTTCTGATTGTCTCCAGACTGAGACACTTAATAGGCAGAGTTGGTCCCCACTCCACGATACTCCCACAGTCTTCCACTCATTACTCTGGCATGTCAGACTGCTATGGATCAGTGATTCAGTCCTTCCATTGGACTGTGAGCCCTTAACTGGTTCATCTCAGTGACTCACAACAGGGCCTGGCTAGAGGAGGGAAGCAATTTTGTTGGGTGACAAGGATATCAGTGTGGCCACAGTTACAGGTAGATGAGAGGCACAAGCATGAGGCCAAAGTGGCCAGCAGACGCCTGTAGGGCAGGGCCTTGGATGCCAGGGCTTGGGTGGATTTCAGCCACTGGAGATAAAGATGAGGAAGAAGAGGAAAACCAAATCCCACATAAAAGAGCTGGGAAGGAGAACTATATGGCATTATGATAGGGGATATAAATATTAATTATGTTTACACAATGTTCTCAAAGGCTATTAGCTCTGGGTTCATTTTCCAACATAAATAAGAGAAGATAACCCTTGCCATTAAGAACTTCAAGTCTACTAATAGGTAACAAAATAGCCGTGCACCTATAAAACATATAAAATTGTCTCTTTCTTGACCTCTGACTCCATCTCATCAAACATTCTCTTATGCAGATGTAGAAATCGAGTCATGGAGAGTTGAAGTAACTTGTCTAAAGTTGTTAAGTTGAAGCAACAAGCCAATGACTATCCAATTCAAAGGCAGTCATGAAGTGCTTTGGAGGAAGAAATCTCACCAGTCACAGAACTTGTTTTTCATCCAGTATGGTTGCTTGTGTTTTCTGCCTTATACATGGGTTGATATTCACTGTGAAAAAAAAACCCAGATTGGATTACAACCCAAAATATAAAATAAATATGAGTCCATACTTACATAAAATAAATAATAACTAGGGGGGAATGGGCAAGTCTTCCTTAGGAAGAATTCCAAATAATATATGTAGATACTGCAGCCTCCTCCAGGAGGTAGAGTTTGATTCCCATCACCTTTGAGTATGGTCTGGGAGGAGAGTCTGAGATGAAGATGAGCACACAGGAAGTTTATTAGGGGTTGCTCCCGGGTGGAGGGAGGGAAATGGGTAAGATTAGGCAGAGATCAGTTGGGGGATGGAGTAGTAAGACCTCAGCTGGTGCCCCAGAGCTGTGAAGCTCCGGTCCTTCAGAGTTGTGCTGAATTGGGACAGTGGAAATAAGCCTTTATAACCAGGAATCAACCTGCCCTGGGGGAAGGGTCTGACCTGGCGGGAGGTAACTCCTCAGCTGAGGGAGTTCCCAGCAAGCGGTTGCTAGCTGAGGGGGGATGGGGGTGTCAGTCACAGGGATAATGTCTGGGCAACACAGGCAGCATCCTCTAGAGCCCACACTTTGTGCCATCCAGCCCCAGTTCATTTAAGTTCTGGGAGCATCTGTTCTGGGATTCCGGTGGGCCTCTTTTCCTGCGGAAAACTTAGAGAAAAGTTAGTGAGACAAACTGCCATCCCCACCACTGTGACTGGTCTGCAGTTGGTGCTCATCTTCCTCTTCTGTTGCCTGTTCTAGATTCCCTTTACCCTCAGCTAGCACCTCTTCTGGGCTCAGTGGCCTATGTGGTGGCACGATCTTACCCTCCGGCCTGAGAGCCTGTGGTCACCTGATTCTTCTCAGGCCACGGCTCCTGCACTGTGGAAAGGATCCCCTGGGGAAGGAAATGGCTACCCACTCCAGTATTTTTGCCTGGGAAATCCCATGGACAGAGAAGCCTGGTGGGCTACAGTCCATGGGGTCATAAAAAGAGTCGGACACGGCTGAGCGACTAAACAATCTGCCAAGGGAATGCCAAGGGATTTCCAAATGGATTAGCTGGGTATGAAAGATATACCTCTCTGCTCTCCAGTGCTTAACAGCAGCCTTATCACTTCCCGATGATCAGGGTTAATTATGTTGAAAGAATGGTGACTCTGCTTCTTGCCTGTTGGTCCCTGGAAACTAGGATCTCAAAGCACCTGGGTGTCAGACATGGTGAAAAGTTCAATAGTCTTGATGTTTCCCCAGCTGAAGTGTTGCCTCTTTGGGAACCAGACCTCCAACCCTGCAGATGCCAGAGTTGTGGGGAGTGATGATAAGTATGAGACCACTCCTGCTTTCATCTTTGGTTCCTGGACCCATGTATTTATTCTCCCTGTTGGAGACAAAGCGCTGTGTAATGGTCTTTGATATACTGCTTCTAGGAGGATGGCATCCTGTCCTCACAGAGTATTGTTTCTGAGCTGGTGGCTCAGCCGTGCCTTCCACCGACAGTTCCAAACTGGCAGCTTAAGGACAGTGCAGTGTGTGGAGGGATGAGTTGCCTCCATGGCCGTGTGCCTACTGATGTAGAGTCATGCTGGATCCCACGCCAGTAGCTTAAACACCCTGTAATCTTTGCAGAATTGTGCAGGATGAAGCCCTACAAAGATACCTAGGATACATGTCTATTTCAGGAAGGATGAATCGCAGCTCTTTCCAGGGTAGAAGGGGTTTAACATAATCAAGTTGTCAAGTGGCTATTTTTCTCAAGGAAGGAGACATATCTAAGATTGAAAGTGGGGTTTTGTTACTGGTAGCTTAAACACTTAGCATCAGCAATAGCTAGACGAGTCTTGGTGAGTGGGAACTCATGCTAATGGGCCCATACATTCCCTCTCTCCATGACATCATGGTTAGTGTTTACTGACACTCCTATTGCCAACTCTGGGATGGTCTTATAGGCTGATTACATACACATGGTTGTTTAATGCTTCTCCCGCTGTCTGGTTGGTGTTAATTCAGTGACCTTCACACTTGGTGCCCATTTCCATAGGTCCATCCATACGCCTCTAGCCCAGCTCTCCTTGTCCCTGGTTTTCTAATCTTATCCTTCCAGACCCCCAACCAAGCAGCCAAACCATGCACTGCTGCCCATGAGATCCAGTAATACTCCATCCTTGGGCCCCTTTTCTTTCCACAGAGTGGATGACTATGTGTGCTATTCAAAACCCTGCCCACTGGAATTATTTTCTCCTCTACTGTCTTTCAAGGACACCCCTATGTGAGGCCTGCAGTGCAGCAACAGTCTATTTTTGGCTTGCTCACACGTACTGAGCCTACCCACTCATAAACAAATTTTGGCTTTTTTTCCTCCTTCAGCTGGATATAAGGAGCTCTCCAGGCAGCCGTAGGTGAGCAGAGGAAGAGACACTGGCGCAAAGGTGGGGGGTGACAAGGTGTCTGGGCCACCTGTTCATGCAGCTGCCTTCTGCCCTGTGGTCCTGTGACCAATCCCAGCTGTACCACATCTGTCTCATGATGAACTACTGCAGGCCTTGTCTGACCTTCTGACTTGGTGGATCTGATAGAACCCAGCTCACAGTGAGCAGCCCTGGCTGTGTGGTCAACTTGATGATGCAGAGTCAGACGATCTAACCTGGTAGCAAATCAGGAGCTGTGTTTTGAAAAGTGTGTCATTCCTGGCTAGAGATGACATGGCCCTGCTCCAGAACCCCAGGGGTCTAGATGGTGATTCTCCTACTAGGCCTTGTCATAAACTCCACAGGCATCTTTTCCCACTACAGCTGCCTCAGATACCATGGGTTCTGCCAGATCATATGGTCCACACAGCAAAGCTACTTGTCTTACAGCCTGGACCTGCTGCTGCATCCCGATCTAAACTCTGGGTCCTGATCTAAATAGGCAGCCTTGGGGGCTTCCCTGGCTCAGACGAAGACTCTGCCTATCAGTGCAGGAGACTTGGGTTGGATCCCTGGTCTGGGAGGATCCCACATGCCGCGGAGCAACTAAACCTGTGAGCTGCAGCTATTAAGCCTGTGCTCTAGAGCCCAGGGGCCACAACTACTGAGTCCATGTGCCCAGAACCCTAGAAGAAAAGAAGTCACTTTAATGAGAAGTTCACGCACCACAGCTAGAGTAGCTCCCACTCCCTGAAACTAGAGAAAAGCCTGTGCACCAGTGAAGACCCAACACAGCTAAAAAAAACAAATACATAAAATTATATATATTAAAAAAAAAACCCAAACAGGCAGTCTCTGTGTTATCTGATATATGGGAGGATATATAGGAGGAAACAGTATGTACTCCTAGGTATGGAACAGGCTTCCTCCAAAACCCAAAGAGGCATTGTGGTTCCTTCATAATGGAGGAGGAGATGCAACACTTTTGTCTTTTACTTTGGAGGGAATGTGTCTGGCAAATCCCCGATGACCGGCCCCTAAAAATTTCACTGATATGTCAGATATGCAGATGATACCACTTTAATGGCAGAAAGTGAAGAGGAACTAAAGAGTCTCTTGATGTGGGTGAAAGAGGACAGTGAAACAGCTGGCTTAAAACTCAACATTCAAAAAACTAAGATCATAGCATCCGGTCCCATCACTTCATGGCAAATAGAAGGGGAAAAAGTGGAATCAGTGGCAGATTTTACTTTCTTGGGCTCCAAAGTCATTGTGGATGGTGACTGCAGCCACGAAATTAAAAGATGCTTGGTCCTTGGAAGAAAAGCTATGTCAAATCTAGACAGCATACTGAAAAGCAGAGACATCATTTTGCCAACAAAGGTCCATCTACTCAAAGCTATGATTTTTCCAGTAGTCATGTATGGATGTGAGAGTTGGACCATTGAGTATTGAAGAATTGATGCTTTCAAACTGTGGTTCTGGAGAAGACTCTTGAGAATCCCTTGGACAGCAAGGAGATCAAACCAGTCAATCCTAAAGGAAATCAACCCTGAATATTCACTGGAAGGACTCATGCTGAAACTGAAACTCCAATACTTTGGCCACCTGATGTGAAGAGCTGACTCATTGGAAAAGATTCTGATACTGGGAAAGATTGAGGGCAAAAAAACAAGAGGGCAGCAGAGGATGAGATGGTTAGATGGAATCACCTACTCTATAGACATGAATTTGAGCAAGCACCGGGAGATGTTGAAGGACAGAGAAGCCCGGTGTGCTGCAGACCATGGATGTCGCAGAGTCGGACACAACTGAGCAACAACATCAGGCTCCTGAATCTTGGTAGAGTTTTCTCCCATTCTCTGCAATGTGTGTGTCTCACTAAGGTTTCCAGTATACTTCCTGTTTCTTGCTCATCTGTTTCAATTAGCTGGTGGGTTTAGTACAATAGATATGTGTGATATTCTGCAAGATACCTAGTTGGTACTGGTCTTTCAAGACTAGACTGTAAGACAGCACGAGAGTTAACAGCCCTGGAGCAAGACTGTAAATGTATACTTCTGTCTGCTCCAAGTGAATATGAAGTCTGAGCTTTCTTTCTGATATGGAAAGAAAAGAGAAACACTCACTACATCAGTGGCTACATACCATGTACTGGAGAACATATTAATGCACTCCAGGCAAGATACCACATCCGCCATTAGAGCTAGCACTTGGCTGATCTTGCTGGGCTCACTGTCACCTTCGAAGGTGCATCTGACTTTTGTAGGGGACAGACCAGAGAATTAGAGAGACAAAGGGAACACTATTCCTGTAAGGATGGCATTAGTCTTTGCCACTCCCTGATTACCAGTGAGCTTGAGCATTTTCTAATATGTTTATTGGCTTATTTCCTCTTCTTTGAATTCCTGTAGTTCGTAATTGTTTGCTTTTTGAAAAATGGTTGCTCTATCTTAGTTATCCCTGTGATCCTCAGACTTGGCACATGAGAACTCAATGAATATGCACTGAATCAAAGGTTTTCCTCTCTTTTTTTTTTCGGCTATGCTGCCCGACTTGTAGGATCTTAGTTCCCCAGCCAGGGATTGAACCCGGGCCTTCAGCAGTGGAAGTGTTGAGCCCTAACCACTGGACCGCCAGGAAAGTCCCTAAATCAAAGATTTTAACAAGATGAAAAAGTAGCATTTGATTGGACATCCTGGTCATCTGGGATCTTGAAAGCAACCTCCTTAACTTATGGGTAAGCCTATTCCTGACAGCAATTGTATCATTTTGGTTGATTTAAAAAGAAAATACAAAGTCACCCAATCAAATCATCTCTCGTCTGAGACCAAGGCAGCGTCACCTAACTAATCGAAGCTCCAAAGCCTTGTTTTCTGGATGGACTCCCTTTGATAGCAATAATGGGCAATAACGAACTGAGGCCTCAGCCCATCTGGCTGTGATAAACGCATCCAAAACACATTACAGATCTCAGAGTGAGGCTCTGAGGCCTGAGGCTGCAGCAAAATAAAACCAAGGCTGACAGGCACAAGTTTAAAAACCTGATATTTCATAAATGAAAAAAGGCCAGCTGCCTGTTCCTTCACCACTGAACACAGTAAATGAATTATCTGAGCTTCCTGCCATTTTTCAAACTTGGGGCTCTCAGATATCATTAGAGTGTATCATCAACTCTAAACTTCATTTGTCAAAAAAAAAAAAAATCTCTAATTTACTGAATCTCTAGTGTTTCTCTCCTTTGCCTTAAATTGTTGTTGTTTTTAAATCATTAAGTTTTTTTCTTATGTATCTGTTTATACAGGAACATCTTTATCTTTTTAAAACACACATCTTGTTAGGTCTCTCACTTCCTCAGAAACTTCTCATGCCTTCCCATGATCTGAAAGCCGAAGTCCAAACTCCTTCACAAGGCCTCCAGGGCCCTATCTACCTTTTTTGCCCAATTTCTCTCCATTCCTAAGACCCTTAAGCTTCTACCACCCATTTTATTTGCCTTTACTGAAATAAGCCATGCACTTTATATCTCTGTGCTTCTGCACACATACTGACCCCTCTGCCAAGAACTCTGTGTGAAGACTTCCTTTCCCTTAGAATGGTGTTAATCACCACTTTCTCAACATTGTAAATAAATATCTACAGTAAGCACTTAATATGCTATACTGTAATTATTTTCCTATGTGTTTAAGAGAAACTGTATCTTAAGTACTGCAGTTTCCCCAGTGCCAGTCTAGTCCCTGGAACAGAGGAGTTGGGGAAGACTTGTTTACTGAGTGAATGAACAGACAACCTCCCTACTCCAAAGACCAGGACCTCCAATTTAACAACCACAAGAAAAGGATCGATAAGCTGCTGGAGCAGATTCTAAGAGTATTTACTCACCCGAATTTTCTCTAGCAACTGAACACACTTAGCAGACATATTCGTGCCTAGACTTACAGGCAACTCAGAGGTCCCAGGAACTTCTCTCACCCCATTTCATGACTTGACCCTGTCATTTTTAAGAGGCTGGAGCTCAGAGGTGCTTCTTAGTGGGTGGTCAAGCTTGGATGGATGTCGGCAAGCTTCCTTCCCTTCAGCAAGCACTCAAATAGCTCCATTAGTGTTCATGGAAATTCTGCACATGCATCAAGGAGAAAACAGCCACAAATAACACTGCCTGCTTTCCAAATCTCCAAAACACATCTCTGCAATCATTTTACTTTCCAACTATCACCACCAAAGCCTTTCAGCCATAGAGTGATTTGTCTTCAACTTACTCTGGGCTCCTAAGTTAGCAGAACCTTTTGGCTGTTTATAAATGAAGCTTCCTATCTCCAGTCTCTCTCCTTGCTCCAGCTTCTCTTCTACACAGCCACTTATCCAAAATACCAACCAGTTCCTGCATGGCATCAGTCCAAATACCTTCACTTGATGCTCAAAAGACCCTTCAAACTTGATCCTGGAAATCTAGGGGTTGACACTTGGGAGACAGGGATGGGCCGAAGATACAAACTGGAATTGCCATCAGCATGTAGAAGATGCTTGAAACCATGAGAGTGGATGAAATCAACCAGGGAAGCTATATATAGGCAAATCACCTGAGTTTTGAGTCTTAGATCTGCTATTCACCATCCGTGTGATCTTAAGTAAGTTATGAAACTATTGTGAGCCTTACTTTTCTCATCTTTAATTGGGTATTTTTAAAAATGCCCAGCACAGTGCTGAGCAATTATTATTCAATCTCCCAGAGTTACTAGCAGTGGGAAATTGAATAAGATACTTCTGCTTGGTAAGCTTCAGGGTCTCATCTGTAGCTTCTGCTAGGTATCCACAAGGCACCATGGAATGGGTGCTGAGCAAATGACTGCCAAATAAAAGAAGAAATCTAAAAAAACTGAAACAAAACTTAGTAATAAAACAGATGAGATGATTCAACAGGCTTTTTTAAACTGTATAAAAATCAATGTAAATGCTAATAAATTATCTTAGGAAAAGGATCTAGCACTTAGAAGGTAGACAACGTTAGGCCCTTTCTTTCTGTCCTTGCTTTAAAAAACAAACAAAAAAGTTTCTAAAATAAACAAATCTCTGATAAGCTTAATCCACTATAACAGCAAAAATATAAACACAAGTACATATAAAATCATACAAATACATTCAACATCGTTACACTGGCATATTTCGTTTTGCTACAGACTTTTTTCTTCCCCATCTCCTATTTTCTTTCATGCAATCTTCTGGCTCCCCTCTCCTCCCTAAGGCAGCCAATGGAAATAGTCTGATACATACCCTTGCTCATATTGCAAAGACATATATTCATATATAGGATTCTTGTTTCCTTTTTATAAAACTGGATTCTTATTAAAGACATTTATCTGTAAATTCTCGCCACCCCCACCCCCCC
>SJYV01016962.1:860529-938053 GCA_006410875.1 Neotragus pygmaeus | reverse complement strand
ACTTTCTTTTCAATGACTGACTGCTCACTGTCAGTCTTCTTCCTCCCACAATAAAGCTGCACACAATGTCCTTGCAAGGACTGTCCTTGCAAGAGGTTTCTTAAGGAAACTTCTCTGCTGGGTTAGTGTATACACGTGTCTTAAATATGAGTAAATATTGGCAGATTATTTTCCAAGAGGGATGTGGTCGTTCATATTCCCACCATCAGTGATAAAAGGGACCATTTCTCCACATCTTCAACAGAAGTTGGCATTCTAATTTTAAATGTTTTCCAGTTTTATTGGTGAAAATGGCATTGCATTATTGCTTTATTCTGCATTTTCTTGAATATTTTTGAGGTTCAGCATAGTTTATTGCTTACTGGTCATTTGTGATAAAGATCTTTGATGTACACAACTTACTATCAAGAATATCAGAAAAAAACTGTGTGTATGAGAGAGAAAATGAGAGCAAGACGGTGTCCTTGCTTTTTTAATCTATCTCTTCCTTTTCTGGATTTTAAATCTCTTTTTTTGGCCCAAGTCCCAAGGCTAGCAGGACCTTATAGTTCCCTGACCAGGGAATCCAGAACCCCTGCAATGGAAGCAAAGAGTCCTAACCACTGGACCACCAGCGAAATCCCCAAACTTCTTCCTTTCTACTGGCTCCTTCTTTTCAGATTACAAACATGCTCCAGTCTCCCCTAACCTAAAAAGTCTTTTTTGGGTCTCTTTCTATCTCCCTAAATTCCTGCCTAATCATTCTTTATTTTCACCAACTATACTCTTTCTCACCTCAAAACACTTTTCAGTGAAAAAGCCATATCTTTGGTTTTAGGGGAAAAAAGCCCCAGTTTATTATTTTTTTTTAAAAAGCAAGTATCATTTCCATAATTGTTTAGGAAAGCCTATATACAGGTATTTTGTTTTAAAAAACATATGCATATAATTTTTCTCTTACAGAAATTCATTTCAAGAGCAATTTCATTATGTATCTTCTACAGAGCCCTAAACGGAGGCAGCCGGCATATTCAAATAAACTCCAAGGAGTGGGCATGCTTCAGGCCAGCTCCTCATTAGAAACCCCAGCATGGGGGCTCTGGAGACCAATGTGCGGAAGGTTTTCCAGGGAGAGCTGAAACGTTCAGATAAGTCAGTTCTGGAAAGAAGGGGTAGCTGGTGGGCTCGGCAGGCTCACCCCTGGGGTAGCGCAAAGAGAACAGACGGGGGAGTTCTGAGAGGCACTGGAGCTATCTAAACTCGGGGGGATGGAACCGAGTGAGCAGCAGCGGTAATTGAGTTTCAGTTACCTGCAGGGTGGTGAAATAAAGCAGTAACTTCATCTGCCGGACGCGGGGGAAGTTTAGAGGTGTCCTTGGCATACTCACAGTGAAATCCGTCACCCTTTCACTGTGTTGGGTGATGGCAACCGTACTGCGCTTCCTAGTGACAGCGATCACTCGTCCTGTTAGGCAGCCCCAGCACATGCCAGCTAATGAAGCATTTCCTGCAGGCCTGTCTCCAGGGCTCTGCATCCTCTGTCTGAAGGAATGGCACCATGGGAAAATTTAGCACAGCCAGCATCAACCATCGCCCAAACTCAAAAGAATCTTTGAATGGCAGAGAGAGGCCCATTTTCCTTTCTGCCCAGCCCAGTGTTGGAACCACCCTCAGGTCACTTTTTGTGGGTCTGTACAAACGTGCCGACTGGCAGCATGCCTTTCTTCACCTGCTCCCGGATTTCAGCTCGATGCTTTAATGTGAAGACCAGGGCTCTCACCGTCCGCCGGTATGGCCCATTAATGAGGCGGGAGCAGAGATGAAACGTTTCCCGTTCAATATTTTCAACCAGTAGGTGATCCATCTAAAAAAACAGAAAAATTATCAAATTAGGGCCTTGCATTGCATAAAGATTAAAAGCAAGAGAGGCTGGAGCACTTTGCTCAGAGGCCTCCATTAATCAACTGAAATTCAAGGACATCTACTTCCTGTCACAAGAGAAACAGGAAGAGCAAATTAATTCCACCCTGGCAATTAAGGAACAAGGCCATGTGCTTTGTGACAGGGACCTCATTCACAACCCCTGCCGGGTGGTAATATTTGCCATTATAACAGGAAACTGGCTTGAACCAAGCAATGGGTTCTGGGCTCTGGGCCCTGTACTTTACCAACCAGGAAACGAAGATCAAGGACAATAAATCAGTGTAAGAGTTTATACTTCTTGTTTGTTTGTTTGAAAGTGCTTTTTAACCCCTTATAGCATTTTTAAACCCTGGGTCTGGATCCTAAATGTGTGTTAAGCAGTTTATAAATCACTTTTCACATTTAACACTCATTTTACAGATGAGGAAACAGGTTCAAAGGCAAAGAAATGCTCCAGATTCTACAACTATTAAGAGAAGTTGGGACTCTGACTCAAACACTCATGTTTCTTCCCCTTTACCATACTCGCTGCCGCCATAACCTCCTGAGGGACCATGTGAGTTTGGAGAGACCCCGGCAGGGTCAGCTAAGCAGAAAAGGGCCAAGAGGACAGGATCTGTGGCTACGCTGGGGTGTGCGGCTCAGGTCCAAGCCCTCCTGAAGTCACAGGCCTGATCAAAAAAGGGCAGGTCTGGGACTCTGTCCACATGATCCAGATCTAGGCCAGACTGGGCTGCTGGGGGGGAGCCCCTCACTTCCTGCCTTTCCAGGCGCACTGCTCACTCTACCTCCCTGGTCCTGACTCCAGCCTAGCCTGAGCGTGTTCAGTTGCCTTCACACACCTCTACACCTCTGCGCAGGTACTTGCTCCCTCAGCCAGACACAATTTCCCAGGAAACGCATTCCTGTTTGTATGTGTAGCTAAAAAACAAAAAGCAAAAAAGCCAATCCTAGTTTAAAGGACTACAAGTTCTTCTCAGGGCTGCCATAATGTCCTGAGCTCCCCATAGTCATTTTCACAACAGAATGGTCTTGTCTTCCCTGAGAATGAATTCCTTGACAACAGGAAACAAATTTCTCTCCCATTAGCTTTTTTTCCTTCACTCTTTCCCTCCTACCCAACCATATATTCAGATACTTACTCAGCACTTACTATGTGCTTGGGCTGAGAAAGAGCAGTGAACAATGTCAATAGAGCTCTTGACTTCACAGAGAGCACGGGCCAGCTGGAGACGGATAGGAGCAGGCCCTGGAAGTGTAGTGATGCTACGAAGGGGAACAGAAGCAAGTTCTGGGGCACTGAGCTACAGCAAAGGGACCCGGCCCAGAAAAGAGTGAGCGCCTGACGTGAGACCTGGAGAAAGAGTAGGATCAGGCCAGGTGACGTGGCCATTTGCTTGGTGATAAATTCAGTGAGCTGTACATATATGTACATATATGTACTGTACTTATATTTTAAAAAGGAAAAGTTTAAGAAAAAAATGTACCAAAATTAAAAAAGGATTACCTGATATTTGATAAAAAGTGTCCTAACAAAAGAGACCAACAGACCAAAATGAATGAAGAATCCTGGAAGAAATGAGACTCAAGCAGGGGAGCAGAATAGCACTGAGAGAGAGAAAGAAGATGAATATCCAGGCCCAGACGTCTGCTTAGATGTAACAGACGAAAGACGTTCAGGCAGGTTTGTGGTCCTGATGACTGACTGATCATCTCCAAGGATGGTGCTGGAGTGAGTTGGCTTGGCACCACAGCTCTCTAAAACCCAGATTCCTCAAGCGTTCATGGCCTCCTGGGTGGGCACTGAACTAGCCCCCAGCCTGAGGCAGCCCCTGTACCAGACTACTTTACAAGGTAGTAAGGGTGGCTGGCCGTCTGCCCAGCATTTGTCCAGCAATATTTGCAAGAGAGACTCCTCACCCCAATGTGGGGTTCCTCATTCCAGTGTGAGGATGGTTACTCATTGATTGTTTAGAGATTCACTTGATATAACGGGCAAGAAAAAAGTCTGTTTTTTTCCTTCGTTTTGAGGGGAGTGGTTGTTCGGGGAAGAAGGGTATGTGTACCTTTGCAAAAATAAATCATGGCCATTCCATTAAATTATAGTGTGTGTGTGTGTGTGTGTGTGTGTGTGTGTGTGTGTGTGTGTGTAATATAAAGAACCTGAGAGTACCTTGAAATTCACAGAACTGAACACTTTTTCATACTTCATTCAACAAACAGCTATTGCGTTACTACTGAGTATGGTCTGATTTAGATATTTGAGACACCCAAGCAGAAAAGACCTGACACCCTACCCTTAAGTCACACCCTAGAAAGGAGAGGCACATACACAGAAAACCATGAAGCGGGAGGACAGGTGCTATCCCAGTGATGTGATGGGAATGAGAAGCAAGCAGCTAACAATTCTCATGGATGCCTCTTGTTAAATGAAGGTCAGTCAGAATGAGGACATGAAGCAAAACATTTGTAATATTAAAATGTAAACCATAAAGGAAAGTGATTCATCATGTATCCTTGTGTCTAATGTGTTCACTGCACAAAGTGAACAATGCCTATCTTATAACGCCTTTGGACATTCCAAACCTACCCAAACTAAGAGTGTTTCCCAGTGGGTCCTAACTGGTAATTTAGGTAAGCCCCTTTGGGTGAAGCGTTGAAGCTGAAGCTCCAATACTTAAGTCACCTGATGCAAAGAGCTGACTCACTGGAAAAGACCCTGATGCTGGGAAAGACTGAAGGCAAGGAGAAGGGGATGACATAGGATGAGATGGTTGGACGGCATCACGAACTTGATGGACATGAATTTGAGCAAACTCAGGAAGATAGTGAAGGACAGAGAAGCCTGGCATGCTGTAGTTCATGGGGTTGCAAAGAGTCAAACACGACTTAGCGACTGAACAACAATAACAACAACTTTAGGTGAAAGGACCAGAGTCTTACTAACACCTCGAGAAAAAGGGATTTTGCTATGGGATACATGTATGAATGGGAACAAGAATGCTGTAAGAAACCTAGGGAGGTTTATTTATGGACCAAATCCTTTCTCTGTGTCTCTCATGATCTGCCTGATCTCTTTTTCACATATTTTTGCTCCTTTTCATTTGCCTTACTATACTATCAGTTCTAACTGCCTTAGTCTCTCCTCCTGTTGCACTTCTCTCTATCCATAGCTTCTGCTTCCTTGAAACTCCTCCAAGATTCCTTCTGTTTCAAAACTTTCATTGTTGTTTCTTGGTATTTCCTAGGTCAGTTTCCCAGAGACAGAAAATCTGATTTGCCTTCCTTATGTATTTGTACCTATGGGTTGAATGTGTTTTATTCAGTTGTCCAATCATGGACAAACTGGGAGAAGATTCACCCCGAGCTGTCTTATGTCAAGGATTTTGGACTCAGAAGAAATGGTGCCATAATCAATTAGTGATGTCTGCCATGACTGTAAGCTTTTTAAAAGCAAGGGAAGAAATTCTTAGTGTGTTTATCTGAAGTGCAGAACTTCCCACACTATATTATAACTTCTATTTGCCTATTTCCCTCAGAAGATTGTGATTGCCTCCAGGGCTGATACCATGCTGGATCCATTTCTAAATTCCCCATGCCTAGCATAGGTACTGGCACATATTAAGTGCTCAGTAAATATTTGCTAAATGAATTTCCTCTTTCCCCATGTATACCTTCCTCTTTTCCTGCTCTTTCAGTAACATCTTATATTTAGCAGATGAAATATGTTTCTATTTTATATGTATTTTCCAGTGAGCAAATTCCAACCATTCTAAGGCTAGTTCAACTGCTGTCTTTTCCATGGACTTTTCCCAGATTTCCCCATCAGATTTCACTGTTCTGTCCTTTGTGTGTTTACACCTCTTCCTAGTACCACTATTTCAGACATATTTCATCTTGCCTCATATTGTTTGCGGGCTCTTAGTCAGAAGACAGTAAACTTTCTTAGGATAAGGACTGCAGCTCATCTATGTTAGCATTCTCCGCTGGCACTAGTAGTAGCAGAAACACTTGGGGAATTGAATATCCAGTAAAGGAAACTTTGTATGAGTTTTCCAATAGCATGACTGAACATGTACATATATACCCACACTCCTTTTTGACCATTTGAATACATTTATTAAAGAGCTGGTCAAAACCAGAGGTGCAGTCTGAGGCCATTAAGCAAAGAAAAAACTAACAGTCCATATGGGGATGTACGCCTGACCTGGGTCTCATTAGCACCACCCGACAACCAACTGGGCCAACCAGCCAGTGCTTCATAACTCTTAACGATAACAGGCTCACTTTGAGAATCAGATTTATTTTTTTTAATGGCATAATAGGAAAATGATCACAGGCCGTGAGGTAGGAAGGGGAGTGGATAATGAGGAAGGGGAAGTAAGAGAATGACACCACAGGGGACGTTCATATGAGGAAAGATCTAAAATACAGGGAAGAACAAAGAAGATCTAGAAGGGAGAAAGTAAAGGGGAATGGAGCGTGGGTCTCAACAATGGAGTTTTTATTCATCTATTCCATTATTCAAGAACAAGGAAACAATCCATGCATCTGGAAAGCAAGATCTGTAGAGTAATAGAGAGATGCACTTTGGGGCTCTGTGTATATATTCTTCATCTGCGGCTTTCACTACTTAGGCCAAAACAAATATCATGGAAACATTACTTTCTAGAAAAATGTAATAAGTAGATCTGAAAAAAAAAAACACATGCTAAAATCAAATTGCAAAAGCTCTTAAGTCACTGGGTCAGTAACTTATCCAATGGTTTACTACTGCCTGATAAAATACATTTATGGAGATCTGATGTCTGATTTGAATGCACTCAACAATATTTATTGTCAAAGACCAGATACTGGATTAGATGGTTCATTGATTTACCCTAATATGAAAATGTTTCAGATGATGATGAGTGTTAAGAGTTAACTTTATGTGAAAAGTGTTTGTATTTATCTTTTCTGATGTATCAAACTATGTATAAAAATACTATAAAGTGCTGTTTATGCAAGGAAAAGAGATTGACTTTCTTTGGCCAAGGAAGACAGTAAGATGCACGCTTCTAGTTTTTAAAATTTACTCTTTGGGAGCAAAACCATTCAACTATGCTTAATCTGATATTTTTTCCAATTATATTGGAAAGCACTAACAAATGTATCACTTTTTTAACTTTGCTTTGTAACACTTGAGTGCTTACCACTTGATGCGCCATTTAAAGGATAATTAATGGATAAACTAAAAGGATAATTATTATGGAGTTTAATATAGCAGGCAAACTGCTCATTAATCCTCACAAGCATAGCTTCGTTATTATCATTTACTTTAAAAGATACCATAGGGAACTGGTATTTACCACCACATTAACTACATATTATATATCTACACTCTATGTTTCTGCAATAATTTTGGTTTATTTGAAAAATAAACTTCTCTTAAAATATCAAATACCAAGTCTTGTTGGCTAATCAATGACTCTGGAAAATTAGACTTACGATCTTTGTATTTTTTTCTCTCTTCCAAGGGCTTAATGTTCATATTAATGCTTCTTTAGGAAAAGTTAAACAAACTTACAGTATATTAACTCACTGAACCATCAAACAGACATTAAAAGTTAAAAATGCAAAAAATAGAGATAGATAAAAATAATAGAAAACTATATACAAGATGATACTGATACTGATCAAGATTAAATATAACATAAAAATAAATAATTGTCAATTTTGTGCAATGTCATTTAAATAATCAATAAAAATACTTTACGGAACAGCTGGCACATAACATAACAGACTCAATAAATCTGGGATAATCATAACTTGATCACTATTCTTTAAAAAAGCTATAATAATTTACCAACAGGAAATGCACCAAAATGTTAACAAGATTATGTCTGGATGGTAGGTTCAATGGTGACTTTATTTTTCCTTTCTATATTTTTCCATTTTCTATCACGTTTGTATTAAAACCTCAAAATTTTGTTTTTAAATAAAGTAAATAATATACACAAATCCATTTGCCTTTCTTTTGTGGATGCATAATTGAGACAGAAAGGTTAAAATACTTTTTTAGACAATATAGTGACAGATCTAGTCTAATATTTAAATCAGACTTCTGAATTGCTTCTTTTTTGTTAATATTATTAACATTCTTTAAGGATACTTTATTAGGGGTATCCTGAAAGGAGGAAAAAATATCAATGTTATATGTCTGATTTTCCCAGAATGAATATAAGATTCATTTGATGATGATGATTAATATTATTGCTAATGAACAAAAACTTCTCTTATAGCATTTGTACCTCAAACCACTAACACCATCTAACTGTTGGTCACCACTAACACCATCTAACTGTTGATCACAAGATGATAGAGACTATGTCTAGTCAACTGATTATCAGCATTAGAACTAAAGTGTTGACAAAAAATGTAGCAAAGTCTTTTCAAAAAACAGTTACTTATTGTGCCATTGATATTCCATAACAGAGTCCATCTCAGAATTTTTGCTTCAGTGGGAAAGAATTTTATTTATTTATATTGAAGTATAGTTGATTTTTAGTGTTGTGCCAGTTTCTGGTAATACAGCAAAGTGATTCAATTATATATATGTATATGTGCATGTATATATATATATATATATATATATATATTTTTCCATTACTGTTTATTATAGAATATTGAATATGGTTCTCTGTGGTATACAGTAGGTCCTGGTTGTTTATCTATTTTGTATACAGTGGTTTGTATCTACTAATCCCAAACTCCTAATGTATCCATCTCCTAATTTCTTTCCCCTTTGGTAATCATAAGTCTGCTTTTATTTCTGTGGGTGTTTCTGTTTTATAAATAAGTTCATTTGTGTCATATTTTAGGTTCCATATATAAATGATATCATATAGTTATTTGTTATGGAAAGAATTTCAAAAATCGGAAAGAACCAACATTCATGAAGCGACTTCTAACCAACAGGCACTATACTATTCTTTTGTACATAGAGTTCATTTAATCTTTTCAAAAATTTTAGGTAGTAGGAATTAAAATCTTCACTTTACAGATTAAAAAATAAAGTCTTTGAAATGTTAAGAGACTTGCCTAACGTGTCACAACCAGTACATACTAAAGCCAGTGTTTTAATCCTAGTCTTGCTAGTTCCAATGCCTGCACTCCTTATATAATACTGTCTCCCAGAATGTTTACAAATCTAGAATCTTTTTTAAAAAAGTCAGAATAAAGTTATGGTCCTAAAGAGTATGAAAGTTCATTGTGAAAATGTGAAGGTCATTTAACCAAGAATATCTAATAATCACATTCCAACCAAGACATTACCTCTAATTCCAAGGCTTCTGAGAGTAATTTCTGGGCATTTTTCCTAAATGTCTCAGTTTTGGCATCACTTCGGACTTCTATGGAAGGTCTATTGACATGTTTTTCTATGAAAGTTCTCCACTCGGTGTAAACTTCTCTGGCAAGACAAGCCACTTCTGAATCTGAGTGTTGACGCATCTTGTTCACAGCATGACCTGGAACAAGAGAACAGAAACCAAAGGAAACACTGTTCTGCCTTCTGAGAGTACAGGACTGGAGGACTGATGTGTGGCACTTAGCAAGCCACTCACATACCTAAGGATGTAGAGGCTCTTGTGCAAATGAAGACCTGTTTCTCAAAGGCTGCGATAATGAGATAATCACCAGCGAAGAACCACTGGGTTAGCTAACACAATAAGTCATAAAACAGAAGCATGATCAATAGATACTTAAAACGGAACAGCTAAGGTACCAACTCCTTAATCGAAAACTTGCAATGAAAGAAAATGAATTAAGCATTTATCTTGCCTTTTCAGTACATGTTATATTTTAGGACAACCAAACAGTCCCAGTTATTGATAAAATGTTCTTTATTCAGCTAATGAATGTGGTAAAATGGACAGTATTTAAAAAATTTTTTGTGGCCCACAATGAAATAATTTATTCAGGTGACAATCAATAGTGGATGAACTCAGTCAATGAAAAATTGATGCGGAAAGTTACAATGGAAGGATGAGCTGTCATCACCTCCACTGGTCAATCTTCGCGTCCCTGAGTGGGATTATCAGACGGAGGCAGCACTTCACAGACCTACCTACAAAGGAGTCTTGCACTCTGAGGAAAAAGTGAACCATAACCCAACTAACTCATCATTCAAAGCTAACCTCCAGTTAATAGAAAATACGTGAGTCAGAGGCATAAGCTCAATTACAGCACAAGAGACAAA
The DNA here is from genome assembly GCA_006410875.1 of Neotragus pygmaeus. Lineage (NCBI taxonomy): Eukaryota > Metazoa > Chordata > Mammalia > Artiodactyla > Bovidae > Neotragus > Neotragus pygmaeus. Next base: position 927,912 of record SJYV01016962.1, on the reverse strand, counting down.
TTCAGAACGTGAGGCATTTTGCAGGACAACGGACCTGCTTTCTTCAACTGTCAATGACATTTTTTTATAAAAGGGAGTAAGGTTATGGATTGTTAAAGATGAAAAGAATTTTTGAGTTCAAACTATCAAATGTGATGTGCAATCCAAATCCTGAATGGAATAAGCCAATCAAACTACATTTTGAGATAAACAAGGAATATGCATATACATTGGTTATTAAATTATGCCAAGGAACTACTGTTGATTTTGTTAAGTATGATAATAGCATTGTGGCTATGTAAGAAAACATATTTTTTAGAGATGCATACTGAATGAAGTATGAACTAAAATGACCAAAGGTCTGAGATTTTGCTTTAAAATACTTCAGTAACAGCACAAAACACAGGAAAGGGAAAGATAAAGTGAATAGGACCAAATTTTAATAGTAGGTGAATAATGAATCAAATATAGGTGAAAGGCCTGTGTGAGTCTGTATTATTATCTTTATTTTTGTGACTGTCTGAGATTTTCATAATAAAAATGGAAAAAGAGGGAAAAGGTTGAAAAATACCATAGCAAAAATACTTAAATAGAAATAAACACATAGAAAGGCCAAAAAAATCAAGTAAATACTTAGAATTAAAAAGTGTAAGAATATCAAGGTAGGTGTATTTTTTAAAAAATCAATAGCTTTTTTATGTTAGCCATAAACAGAATATAAGAGGAGGAAAATCATGCTTAAACTAGTGAAAACCATAAACCACTTAGCAACATATTAACAAGAGGGGGCTGCATGTGCCCGCGTGTGCTGTTGGTGCACGTGCCTATCTCCTTCGTAGCTCTGGAAAATGCCACCTCCGCCGCCAGGGCGCTTGCCTTAGGGCGCGTTGCCTCCAGACGACTCCGCAGCCTGCTGGCCTGTCAGCGGAAGTCTGGAACCCTGAATGCCATCTTCCACACTGCAGCCAGAGTGACCTTTATTTAACTTTGTTATTTTCTCCTTCAGGGATGGTTTTTCTAAAACATTAATCTGACCATTACACACCCCCACTTAAATCTTTCAATCCCATACCCCAAACTCTTCTCTCTTGTCACACAAAGACCTGCACAAGCTGCCACTCTCCCATCTCCTTCCTAGTTCTGTTTCCAGCTATCAGCCCACCGTCATGTGATACTCTAGCTACTGCAGTTCCTAAGACACTGCGATAATTTTCTCACCTCTTTACTTTTGAACATATACTCCAAAGAGCATTTTGTCTGCCCAGAGTATGCTTTCGTCTTTCTTCATCTGGTTAACTTCTCTTCTGCCTCTAGATCAGGAGCCCTCTCATCCACGAAGTCTTAATAACCCCCAATCTTGGTTGGTAACTCTCCTCTGTGATTCCTTAGCATCTTGCGCTTCTGTTCATCACAATAACTATTATAATTACTTGTAATTATCTAATCAGTTATCTCTCTTGCCACCAAAGTGAGCTCCTTGAGGGCATGAGCTGTGACACATTCATCTTTGTATCTCCAGGAGAAAACACAGTGGCAGGAAGTGAGGGTCAGGAGAATGGGTGTTTGGTAAATGTTGAGGAATGAGAAACCCATATGAAGAAATACATGTGCCTTTACTAAAATATACAACAGAAAATGTGAATGAAAGATGAACATATATCATATTATATGATGGAAAGACTAGTACAGAGATGTCAATATAAAAATTAATTTGTAGTTTTAATGTAACTATGTTAAAAAAAATCTCAGTAGGCTGCTTTTATTAGAATACATCCAAATAGCTTTACACTCATTTTATTAATTTTTATTTTATATCTGAGTAGTAGGCCTCTTGAGAAACCTGTATGCAGGTCATGAAGCAACAGTTAGAACTGGACATGGAACAACAGACTGGTTCCAAATAGGAAAAGGAGTGTGTCAAGGCTGTATATTGTCACCCTGCTTATTAAACTTATATGCAGAGTACATTATGAGAAACGCTGGGCTGGAAGAAGCACAAGCTGGAATCAAGACTGCTGGGAGAAATCTCAATAACCTCAGATATGCAGATGACACCACCCTTACGCAGAAAGTGAAGAGGACCTAGAAAGCCTCTTGATGAAAGTGAAAGAGGAGAGTGAAAAAGTTGGCTTAAACCTCAACATTCAGAAAACGAACATCATGGCATCCGGTCCTATCACTTCATGGCAAATAGATGGGGAAATAGTGGAAACAGTAGCTGACTTTATTTTGGGGGGCTCCAAAATCACTGCAGATGGTGATTGCAGCCATGANCTCAACATTCAGAAAACGAACATCATGGCATCCGGTCCTATCACTTCATGGCAAATAGATGGGGAAATAGTGGAAACAGTAGCTGACTTTATTTTGGGGGGCTCCAAAATCACTGCAGATGGTGATTGCAGCCATGAAATTAAAAGATGCTTACTCCTTGGAAGGAAAGCTATGACCAACCTAGACAGCATATTAAAAAGCAGAGACATTACTTTGTCCACAAAGGTCCGTCTAGTCAAGGCTATGGTTGTTCCAGTAGTCATGTATGGATGTGACAGTTGGACTATAAAGAAAGCTGAATGCAGAAGAATTGATGCTTTTGAACTGTGGTGTTGGAGAAGACTCTTAAGAGTCCCTTGGACTGCAAGGAGATCCAACCAGTCCATCCTAAAGGAGATCAGTCCTGGGTGTTCATTGGAAGGACTGATGTTGAAGCTGAAACTCCAATACTCTGGCCACCTGATGCCAAGAGCTGACTCATTTAAAAAGACCCTGATTCTGGAAAAGATTGAGGGCAGGAGGAGAAGTGGACGACAGAGGATGAGATGGTTGGATGGCATCACCGACTCAATGGACACGGGTTTGGGTAGACTCTGGCAGTTGGTGATGGACAGAGAGGCCCGGTGTGCTGCGGTTCTTGGGGACACAAAGAGTCAGACATGACTGAGCGACTGAACTGAACTGACAGCTGATTAACAATGCTGTGATAGTTTCAGAATTTTAGACTTATTTTAGAAAAACAAGTAAAGAGTATAAAATACTATTTTGAAAAAGAGGAATTCCGAGGTATAACTAAGACTTATAAGATACTAGAACATATTATAAAGCCACTAAAATTATATGGACTGGCACCAAAAAACAGATGGATAGATCTGTGAATAAAAAAAATGAAGCTCGGGAACAAATCCTATTGTACACAAAATTTAATATATAATAAAAGAGGCATCAATGAACAGAAGAAAATGGAGAACTCAAATTTGAGAAGATGGTCAAAACATTCAGAAAATTTCTCAGATCATGCCAACTGCATAGTTCACCACTTGCTTGACTTATCTACTTCCCACATGTCGACTGAAGGCCTACTCTTTGTATGAGGAACTACACTAGGCACTAGTCATGTGGGGCTGAATGAGAAACGGTCCCTGCTTTAAAGGTTCTGTGAGTAACATCCTGGAGGTGAGAACAAAATGTAACTTTTAAAGGAAGACAAAGAATTTTCACCTAGTCTTTCTACTGCCCAGGGAAAGAAGTACATCAACACTCAATACAGAGAGGAAGGGGAAGGGGAGGAATGCAGAGCCCTCGTTAGAAATGGCTCAAGGTGCTTCTGAGCTGGTGATGCTTAGTGAAGTGCTTCTGAAACACATGGCGATTAAAAAGTTGAAGTCACTACTCAACACTTTTCTTTTCTGGGTAGAGTTCACATCCTTGAGATTATTCAATCAGAAAACAATTTTTTGTGCTGTTGGTCACTGTTGTGGATGCTAAAACCACCAAGATAAATGAGACACTGCAGGACCTCAAAGACCTAAATTCAGAGCATTTTATAACTTTATTTATTTTTGGCTGTGCTGGGTCTTCATTGCTGTGTGGGCTTTTCTCTGATTGCGGCAAGCAGGGGCTGCTCTCTAGCTATGGTGCACAGACTTCGGTAATTGCAGAAAGTGGGCTCAGGAGTTGCAGCTCCCAGGCTCTAGAGCACAGCCTCAATAGTTGTGGCGCATGGGCTCAGTTGTTCCATATTATGTGGAATCTTCCTAAATCGAGGATTGAACAGGGGGAATGATCCTGCATTGGCAGGCAGATTCTTTACTACTGAGCTTTCAGGGAAGCCCCAGGGCATTTTAATTCTTATATTGAGCACCTTCTAACTGCCTGGTGCTGTAGATACAGATGAGTAAGACGCAGACTCTGAAATTTAACCTACACACAACCCTGCCAATGTGTGCAAATTAGATTCACGTATAAAAGTATCATTACAGTACTGTGTACAGCAGCAATAACCTAAAAACAACCTACAGGCTCACCATTAAGGGTCCAATTTGTTAAATGAAAGGAGTACATCAAGGCTATATATTGTCAACCTGCCTATTTAACTTACATGCAGAGTTACATCGTGAGAAATTCCAGGCTGCATAAAGCACAAGCTGGAATCAAGACAGCTGGGAGAAATATCAATAGCCTCAGATATGCATACGGTACTATCCTTATGTCAGAAAGCGAACAGCCTCCTGATGAAAGTGAAAGAGGAGAGTTAAAAAGCTAGCTTAAAACTCAACGTTCAAAAAACTAAGATCATAGCATCCAGTCCCATCATGTCATGGTAAATAGATGGGGAAACAATGGAAACAGTGACTTTATTTTCTTGGGCTCCAAAACCACTGCAGACGGTGACTGCAGCCATGAAATTAAAAGACGCTTGATCCTTGGAAGAAAAGCTATGGCAAACCTTGACAATATATTAAAAAGCAGAGACATTACTTTGCCAACAAAGGGCCATATAGTCAAAACTATGGTTTTTCCAGTAGCCATGTATGGAAGTGAGAGGTAGACCATAAAGAAGGCTGAGCGCCGAAGAATTGATGGTTTTGAACTGTTGTGTTGGAGAAGACGTTTGAGTCTCTTGGACTGCAAAGAGATCAAATCAGTCAATCATAAAGGAAATCAATCCTGAATATTCTTTGGAAGGACTGATGTTGAAGCTGAAGCTCCAATACTTTGGCCACCTGATGGGAAGAGCTGACTCAGTAAAAAAGACCCTGATGCTGGGAAAGACCGAAGGCAGGAGGAGAAGGGGACGACAGAGGATGAGACGGTTGGATGGCATCATCAACTCAATGGACATGCGTTTGAGCAAGGTCCAGGAGATGATGATGGACAGGGGAGCCTGGTGTGCTGCAGTCCATGAGGTCGCCAAGAGTCAGACATGACTTAGCGATTGAACAATGAATACCCTGCAGCTACTAAAGACTGCAATAGCTCTATATGTAGTAACATGGAAAGATGATTACTTTATTCAGGTTCTCAGAAGAGCCTGCATAGTATAAGTCAATATTTATTTTTAAAATTACATTTGTATACACACACACACACACATACACATATAAATACATATATTTGCTCACATACAGAGAAAGAGTCTAAAAAAATTTATAATGAAATTATTTACAAGGGTCTCTTCTGAATAGTGGGACTATGTATATCTATGCAGTTCAACTCACAATCTCCTGGGCTGGCTCAACCTGTAAGGAATCCTAAAAAAAAGCATGGTAAATGCTATACTACAGGTGCATTTGAGTTTCTTTGGAATAGAGATCTCTCCCTTCATGTGTTCTGCACCTTATCCTTTTCTCTTCCCAAGAAAGGCACTGTTGATCCAGCTTTCTCCTTGAGAAATGAAGATGCAATATTCCCTCAAAAAGAGAATGCTTCTACTTGTCCACTGGACCTTTTTATCATGATGTTACTTTATCACTCTGTGGCATCTGGCACTGCTGCCTTCTTCCTTCTGAAATACTCTCTTCCACCGCTTTTTGAGGTGTTAATGGTTCTCCTCTTCCTTCTCCATCTCCTCTGCTGGTATGTGCCTTGCCAAACCTTTAATTACCAGTGCAGCCTAGCTGGGGCATTGTCCTTGGCCTCTTCTCTTCTTTCTTCAACTGTTTTTCCTGAGTAATCTTACCTGCTTCTGGGGCCCAACTACCATCTGCAAGCAGATGACTTCCAAAGGCTCTCACTGAGCTCAATATCCATGTATCCAGCCCCTGCTGGACAGCTCCACTTGCTTATTTTGCAAGCCACCTCTAGTTCAACATTTCTAAAATGGAAAGTGGAACTCATGATGTCCCCCTCAGTCCCTCCTCCTGTATTTCATGGCAGTGCTACTCACCCATCATTTTCTCTCCTTAACATTTCTTATAACTTTTCCTTTTTCTCACTTCCCGCTTTAGTCTCACTGCTGCCCTGATTCAGGTCCTCATCACTTCTTCACCGGTCTATTGCAGTGACTTACTAACCAATCTTTGTCCCCAGACTGGCTTTCTCCAATTCATCCTCCATATTAAAGTTAAATTAAGCTTCTAAAAACACAATTTTATCACATCATTCCCTTACTGGAAGCCCTTCAATGGCTTTCTCCTCTGTCTTCAAATTAATTTCTCAGTACAGATTCAAGCCCTCAATGCCCTGGAACCCCTTTGGCCATATCTCTTACCATGTCTCTCTCTTTCCTCGCTCCTCTCAGTCTCAACCTTCCTACACCTTGCCCCCCAGGTACAAAGATCTAGTCATAGAGAAAAGTTTGCATGCCCTTGTTTGGGGTCAGGCTGTCTGGCCTTCTAAAATTTCTGTACCTTAGCTCACAGTTTCCTCTGCCTAGAAAGGTTAAATGCTCATTTTTTTCCTCTAAGCTTGATGTAAACATCTTGGGGGCAGAACCCCACACCTTACTCCTTACTCCAAGATACATTCCCAGCTCCCAGCACAGTGCCTACCACAAATCATTCAAGAAATGTTTGCTGAACTGAATCAGTTACATTAGGAAAAAAAAGTTTACATTTGGCTTTCAAATTGGCTTTGTAGTAACATCTGAATATGGATGCAGTTGATTGGGAAAATCACACAATTGCAAACAAAATAATGAACTATACTGTAAAGTACTGAATGAAGAGGTTCTAATTCTTACCCACTGCTAAGAATGCTTCCTGCTTACTATTCCAAAGTCTATAGGAATTATCTCATCTTTTAATAACTAAACAATGAATTAAATACTATTGTTATATCTCTTTTTACGAGTGAGAAACTGAAACTCAGCAAAGCAACCTGCCTTGGCCTCACAGCTAGTAAGCGTGTGAGAAAGAATCTGAGCACAGCCCTGAGTCTGCACACTTAACCCAACACCCTGTCCTCCTCTGTCACTAGGGACCGGCATATAGGAAGTGTTCAATAAAGCTCTGTTGAGATAATGTTGCTCACCTTCTTGATATTCCCAAATCAGAAGAGCACAGGTCCTGAGAGGTGGCCAAATGGCAGAAGACTTGGGCTCTCAGGCCAGGACAAGTAATCACTGCTCCCAGCCCGCAGGGGGCAGTATACTCCACAGTGTCCCCCACTGCAGCCCCACCCGGCCTGGTCAGAAGGCTCTCCCAACACCAGGGAAACACTCCAAGCAGGGCCGGCCAGGAGGAGAATGGGGGATGCAAGATTTGCCAGCAACGGGGTGACAAAGGGAAGAGTGACAGCCCGGAAGGCATTCAGTCTGGGGCAGGAAAAGAGAAGAGAGAGGCCTAAGGAACCACCTTCTACAAGAAACAAGGCAAAACGAACCTTTAGATCAGAAAATGAATTTCATGACAAGAATAATGACAGCTAGCCACTGCACTGAACACTTTACACCTAAGTCAATGAACTCTCAGAACAACCCTATGAGGTAGGTGCTATGATGATGCCCTGTTTGGCAGGTAAAGAACCTGAGGAACTATGAGGTTAAGGTTGCACAGGACACAGCAAATAAGCAGCAAGGCCAAGTTTCAAACGTAGGCAGTCTGGCTCGAGCTCAAGTATTAAACCTGTACTGTTGCCTCCAGTGATCATATAGTCCTACCTCCTCCTGATTCAGATGAAAAAATGAGGCTCCATGACCTTTCCCCAAGGTCACAAGTTGGTCAGTAGCTACATCAAGGAAGTTAATGATCTGCAAAAAGTCATTATTTGCTCCATGAGGTTTATGTTTTAAAGCAAGCAGTGCCACTGACTGGTCTTATGATCTAGGTCAAGTCCCCTGGGTTGAAGAGAATGGGGTTTCTGCATCCCAGCACACTGTTAGGACAAATTTCCTGCAGGAAGTGGTCTTTTGCTCATTTAACAAACATTATCAAATACTTAGTAAGTACCAGACCCTGTGCTAGACCTTGGGATAGAATGTTGAACAAGACATAGCCCTTTATTCAAGGAGCTCCACAGAGGTCTAAGCACAGGAGAAGACATCTAAACAAAAACAAATGCACCAAAGTGTCACAGGTTCTAAGACAGTATTGAAAGGGAAACCCAGTGGAGAGTCAAAAGGACAAAGAAGTCAATCTGGCTGGCAAACGGGCCAGGGAATACCATGCAAGAGGCAATTCTTGTCCTAAGTCTTGACAAGCAGTGGAGTGAACAAGAGCAGAGAAGCTGAAAGAGCACAGTGTAATTGGAGCGCTGTGATAGGCAAAATAATGTTCCCAAAGATATCCATGCCCTAAACCTCAGAACCTGTGAATATGTTGCCTTACAAGGAAAAAGGTGTGATTAAAGTTAAGGACCCCCAAATGAGGAGATGAGTCTGGATTACCTAGGTGGGGCCAATCTAATCACATAAATTCTTAAAGGCAGAAGAGGCAGAAGAGTGGGTCAGAGAGACGAGGTGTTTGAAAAATCCAACTCCAGCTTTGGAGATGGAGGAAGGGAATCACAAGCCACAGAAAGCAGGTGGCTTCTAAAAACTGGAAACGGCAATGAAACCAATTCTCCCCTAGGGTCTCCAGGAGGAATACAGCCCTACTACACCGTGATTTTAGGTGAGACCTGTACTAAAGGTCTAACATACAGAAATGTAAGATAATAAATCTAGTGTTTAAACCATTAATTTTCTGGCTTTTGAATAGTGGTGCTAGGAAAGACTCTTGAGAGTCCCTTGGACAGCAAGGAGATCAAACTAGTCAATCCTAAAGGAAATCAACCTTGAATATTTATTGGAAGGACTGATGCTGAAGCTGAAGCTCCAATNCTGGCTTTTGAATAGTGGTGCTAGGAAAGACTCTTGAGAGTCCCTTGGACAGCAAGGAGATCAAACTAGTCAATCCTAAAGGAAATCAACCTTGAATATTTATTGGAAGGACTGATGCTGAAGCTGAAGCTCCAATACTTTGGCCACTGGATGCTAACAGCTGACTCACTGGGAAAGACTCTGATGCTGGGAAAGACTGAGGGCAGGAGGAGAAAGGGGGTGACAGAGGATGAGATAGTTGGATGGCATCACCAACACAATGGACTTGAATTTGAGCAGACTCCGGGAGATAGTGAAGGACAGGGAAGCCTGGCGTGCTATAGTTCATGGTTCGCAAAGAGTTGGACACGACTTGGCAACTGAACCACAATAGCAACAACAATTTTGTGGCAGTTTGTATGGCACTATTCATAGATAATGAATACAGGAGCTTCTCAGTAGTTCAGGATTGCTAAAACAATCTGAATCTATAGAACAACCTGAGAATGGAAGGCCACTAAGTTACTCTGTGAATTTGGGCAAGTCAAATCACATACCCAGTCATTCACGCACTCACTAACTCATTTATTCACTCAACAAACACTTTAACTTTACAAAGATTATGTTTCATCTGGGCCTTAAAGGTCTAAGGTGCCAAGCTCAAGCACCTTGAGCTTGCCAAGGTGCATCTTTGGGTTTCAGGAGGTAGGAAGACATGGCCTAAGTCCCTCTTAGCTTTGTAGCTTATTTTGTTTTCTGAACTGGGGCAAATTACTTTAAACTCTCTAAGCCTCAGTGTTTGCATTTGTAAAATGAGAAAATAATAATATTTACTTTATAGAATTGTTATATAGATCAAATGAAGTCATAGTGTGTTAGTCACTCAGTCATGTCCAACTCTTTGTGACCCAATGGACTGTAGCCCACCAGGCTCCTCTGTCCATGGGATTCTCCAGGCAAGAATANTTTTCACAGGAATGTGATACTGTCTGTAAGGATAATTTCAGTGGAAAGTTTGAGTATTAATGGGCTGAGAATAGAGCTTCCCAGTGGGCCAACATGGGCTTTAGTAGTTAAGTTCTGACGTATTCCCAGGGGGAAAAAAATAATTTTCAATGTGCTTGAGCTGCTAATGTTATGATTTCATCCTTTTCTTATGATAGCATAGACCTATAATCCCTTATTAGAAATTTTCGAAGGCAACGTGCTATGAAATTTAGAATTTTTCTGCTTTGAGGAAGGTAATGTTTTATTTATCCCATATATTTTATAATATCTCTATCTGTGAATGGGCAACATGGAAATCATACTCCTTGATATTTTTGCAATGGAATGAGTAAATATTCTCACTAACTGGAATAAACAAATAAAAACAACCAAAAAAGTTATTATTGGAGATTTTTAGATTTAGCAGTTTCAGAAAAGGAATTAAGGGTAAGTATCTAAGTTCCCTAAACTTCTCTCAGAAGGTCCCTAAGAAGACTCTAAGAACAAAATATATTCAGATATTGATATGATTATAATACGCCCATATACATTGGTTATCTTTCCTGGTGATTCAGATAGTAAAAAATCTGCCTACAATGTGGGTGACCCAGGTTCAGTCCTTTGGTAGGAAAGATCCTCTAGAGAAGGGGACGGCAACCCATTCCAGTATTCTTGCCTCGAGAATCCTGTGGATAGAGGAGCCTGGCAGGCTATATAGTCCATGGGATTGCAAAGAGCTGGATACGACTGAGCAACTAACATGCATATACATTATTCATTAGACTAAAATGCATGTCAGAGAAGGTATCATTTATATTTTTGTTGGAAACAACAGATAAACTTTCATAGAAAACTTTTTCTTCCCTTAATTTATGAGTTTAAGTAGCTTTCTAGTGAAATAAATGGACAATATTGAAAGAAATGTAAAGGAGAAGTAATCCATTAGCACTAGTAATCATACTATTCAGGATTTTACATCTAATCTTTTTATAATACTACTGTCTGAAAAGCATTTACAGATATTATCTGACTCTTTTCAGAATCTTCTGGGGTTTATAGGATGGGTACTATTATCAATTTCAACTTGCATGTAAAAAAACTGAGGCTTAAAAAAGCCACCTGCCTTGTCAAATGTCATTTAGGCCTCACAGCTGGGCAAACTGAGTGCTCACTTCACTGTATTTCTCTGTCAATCCAACTGCAGCAAAACTTTATTATAACATGTTTCTCATTGTAAAGAAGTCATTTGTTTTCTCTACATGGGGTAAGAAGCCCTCGTTTATTTACTTATTCGTATATTAAAAGTAAAGTGTAAAGACTTCCCTGGTGATCCAGTGGTTAAGACTCCATGCTTCCACTGCAAGGGGCATGGGTTCAATCCCTGGTCTGGGAACTAAGATCCCACATGCTGCATGGTTCAGCCAAAAAAATAATTAAAGTGTATTGGGTATTTACCATGAGTTCTAGGCACAGCACCAGCTCCATAGAATTCTAACTTACTTAACCGTAGGAATTGCCTTTTGGAAAGAAACAGGAACTTGATCAACTAACTGGGAAGGCCAAAATAAAATCAAATTCCTAAAATTTTTATAAGCCTCCTTTGTGAATAATAAGCTAGACTTGTGCCCAAGGAACCGTTTCGGTACTAGCAGAGAGGTCCCAGACAGCACTTCTCAGGGCCTGTTTTCAGATGAGGCCAAGGTTAAGTGTTGACATACCTGTCTGAGGTCCTATAGCGCATGACATGGCAAACAGTCTCTTTACCAGACCAACGGCCTCAAACTCAGAGTTCTGTGTTCCTTCCAGCATTCCTTTTAACTAAGTTCAGAGTATTTTAAAAGTAGAGTTATCTTCTCTCAGTGGAGGGGCATGAACCTTTGTAAATGAGGAGGAAATGCCATGCAGAAGAGAGGCATATGAAGTCACACAGCAGATCCAGACCGGACAATGGATTCAAACTCCCTAAAGCCCCTTCTTGCCACACTGACCCCTTCAGTGAGCACAGGTGCCGCTCTACCTGTAGGGCTCAGCACACTCAGCAGCTTGGTCTCTGGGAAGTCCTCTGAAGACCTGAGTGACAGATCAGCTGATTGGGATTGAATTAGGTAGTATTTCAGTTCCATTGCCCACGATTTGTCTCTAATCAAATCCTGTCCTAGTTCAGATTGTCTCTGTTTACTTTTTTAAAATTAATTTATTTTGTATTGAAGGATAATTGTTTTACAGAATTTTGTTGTTTTCTGTCAAACTTCAACATGAATCAGCCATAGGTATGCATAAATCTCCTCCCTTCTGAACCTCCCTTCCATCTCCCTCCCCATCCCACCCCTTTAGGTTGATCCAGAGGCCCTGTTTGAGTTTTCTAAGCTGTACAACAAATTCCCATTGGCTATCTATTTTACATATGGTAATGTAAGTTCCCATGTTTCTCTTTCCATACTGTTCCCTCTTCTCCCCTCTCCCCATGTCCATAAGCCTATTCTCTCTGTCTGTTTCTCATTGAAGGCTACCGAATGAGCCCTGGCTCTGGTCCTTGTTTCCTGCACTGAGGCTGTTAGCTCTAAAAGCCTTCATGGAATGAGTCATGTGCTTGGGAATCCAACAGGCAGTCTGCCAAGTCATTTGCAGGTAACTCTGACTAAGAGAAATACCTGAGAATTAGTGCTTCACCAATATCAGGCCATTCTTGGAATCCTAGAATATTTTAATTAATTACTTGTTTTAATTACGGTTTACATGGATCGTAGGTAGAGCCCATAGGAGCCAATGTCCTGAAATAAGGCCTTTGTTGATGTGTCCTCCCCCTTCATGGGTAAAGATCACATAGCTATACAGTGCCTTATCCTATAGCACATATTAATATTTCTGAGATAAAGTGAGTCCCAGTAATTGGTATGTGTATGAACNTTTTTTTTTTTTGTTAATTAATTATAAATGAAAATCAGATCAATATGATTGACTTAAAACCTTTCCCAGATTATTTATATCTACAGTGTTGTAGAAGTAGAGCATGCTCGCCTTGTAGGCTGGGTTTAAGGCCTAACTACATTGCCTTATCAGCCATTTATTTGACATTCCCTGCCCACTGGTCTTCCTTTATAATAAAGATATTCAAGCCACAGAGGCCCCATTAAGAGGCAGATCCAAAGGCTTTTGCCCAGCTAGCCCTCAACTTCCCAGACCACTTGAGAACAGTGAGGCCACTCACTTCTCCTTTCTCTTAAACACTCTCCTCCTTAGGCCACGCGTCACTGCACGGCCCTGGTTCTCCTCCTCTAATTACACTCCATCCACTTCTTCAGCAGCTCCTCTTCTTCTTCCCACTTTCCTTCCATGGATATTCTCCTCATTTCAATCCTTCAGCCCTTTAATCTTTTCTTTTACTCAAAGAATTCATCCATTTAAATGATTTTAGGCCAACGCCTCTAGGCAAATGTGTTCCAAATACAGATTTTTAGTCTAAATATCTCTCATCTGAGTTTCAGTTCTCCATCTCTAGCTGCCTATTGGACATTTGCTCCTAGAGAGTTTATGTCAGAGCAAACACTGACTAAAATGAAAATACTAGGAGACGTACACAAGAAAAGGCACTAAATTCTATTTTAAAGAGGTGAGCTTGAGCAGATGGCAGAACCCATAGAGATAGTCCAATAAAATAAAGGCACATATGGCTGGGATTCAGGGCACAATGGCAGTCTGCTAACCAGGAAAGGACACTGCCCCAAGAGACCTGGGTTCTCATGACATCTCCGGTGCTAACCCACCACGTGGCCCTGGATAAGTCACTGCATCTGTCTGGGTCTGAATTTCCTCGTTTATAAATTGAGGTAGCTAAATGGATTTGAAAGTTTATGACATTGACATTTATAAAGTTCAAATACAGATAACAAAAATTATAAGATCTCAACAGACAAAGAACACAAAAATTCACACAAAAAGGACAGAGTGCCAATAAGCCAATAGAAAACAATCCATTCTATACAGCAAATGAAACAAGATGTTATTGGAAATGTAGGAATATAAATTGGAACAGTAATTCTAAAAATCTAAGATTCAGAAATGGATTGGGACAAGACATGCATATCCAGGAGTTGTCTGAATTAAGGCCTCAGTTAAGCTGAAGAAGTGAACAGCCTCTCTGGCTAAGTGCTCTAAAGCACAGCCAAAGACTGCAGTCTCCAAGCTTTATGGAACAGTCCCCTCTGAGAGGACAGGGAACAAAGATGGAAGAAAGAGAGAAAGGCAAGAAACAGGAATACAGAAAGCTAGAAACACCATGGAGAAAACCTTGTTTGACTTTGTCATTTTCATTCATTTGATGAATATATCCTGAGCATATGCCACATTAATGCTTAAAACACACTGGTGAATAAAATATACAGCATGGGCCTAGTGGCACAGAGTTACTGTAAATAAAAAACAACAAAGTAAATAATTAAATAAGTAATTACAAACTCAGATAAGGACTTGAAAGAAATAAACATTGATAAAATAGATAAAGAATTAGCAACAAGTTCAGTGTCATTTATGTTAACAGAAAAGAGAATAATCAATGGTCTCAAATTCATGGTTCTGGGAATATGAGAACTGAGACAAGACTATTGGATTTGGATAGAATGAAATCACTTGTGTCCCAAGAGAGAAGAATAGTGGTTGTGGGTGAAGCCAGCATGGAATGAAAGAGTGGAAGAGCCAGAAACGGGAGTTACGACTATTAATCACATTGAAAGGAATCTGACTATATAAAGAAGAGAAACAAGGTATCTGGAAAAGATGGCAGACAATTAAAGAAGATTTAAGTGTATGTGAAAGCAGAAAGCAAGCGCCGGTAAAGAGGCTATGAGAGGCATCTTGGCATTCTCATTTCCACAGTCAATTCCTGCAAAGTCTGATCCATTCTCCCTGATTAAGTCCTCCCTACAAACCTGCTTCTCTATTTTTAAAATTAGAACTTTTTTCAATCCCACATTCCTGTCTGATATTGCCACCTCTCTTTTTCAATACTAAACTTCTTGAAAGAGTTGTCTATTTTCACAGTTCATTTCCTTACCTCCTCTTCACTCAAGCCTCTGCCCTTCACCATGCCTTTGAAACTGTCCTTAGCAAAATCATTAATGGCCTTACTTTGCAAAATCCAACATGCAATTTTAGAATTAGTTTCTTTGGCCTTTTGACAATGATGGACAGTGCTGACGAATCCCCTCTCAGAAGCACTCTTTCTCTTTCCACAGCAACATTCTCTCCTGTTTCCCCAGTCACATCTTTCCCATCTCCCACAAGCCTCTTGCCTGTTGGTGTGCTTCAGGATTTGGGATTTGGCTCTTTGCTTTTCCTTCATACTCTTCTTGGGCAATTGCTTTGCTTTCTCACTACATGCTGATGGTAACTCTCAAGTATATATTTATAGTCCCTCCTTAGCTCTAGCCTTATATATCCAATTTCCTCTTGGATGTCCCACAATATGTCAAACACAGTGAGTCCAAAATTGAACTTACCATTCCCCCCACCTCCAAACATGCTGTTTCCTATCCTAATGCGTAGTGCTGCCATACACCTATTTGTCCATATCAGAAATCTGGGCCTCAGCCTTCACTCTTTTCACTCCCCAACATCCAATCAACTTATAGGTTCGCTGGATTTTAATGCATTTATGTCTCTTGATTCCAACCACATTTCTCCACCCTCATGGTTACAACTCCTTCCAGGCCACCCTAATTTCTCATCTAGATGTTTTAGTAGCTTCCTAACTCAGCTTTCTGCCTCCAGGTTTGCTTTTCTCAAACACTCTTCCCCTATGGCAAAGAAAAGTATTTCTAAACTGCAAATAAGAATTCAAAAATCCTTTGATAACAACCACTTACAATCTTTAGGATCTGAGGCTTTATAGTGGACTAAAGCTCACTTTCACTGCAATACAATTTGATTCTGGATAAAAATCATCTCAAAAAAAATAAGCGGAGACTAAAGGCATACGGTTATCCTAAGGGTTGACTAATAGGAACACTACTGAAATACTTTGCTTTGGGTCAGTGGTGAAATGAGAAAGCTAATGCTGGGACTCTGATTCTGAGCTAGGATCCTTGAGTGGTGTGCTAAAGCATTTCAAGTCAGAAGTGGTCCTTGACTACCGGCACAAACAAAAAAAGAAGCTAATCCCCTCTACGGAGAAATGTTTCCAGTTTAGCCTCACAGAATTCCCACATATTGAAAGAAAATAATGAGCTCACAATTAAAAATCAACAAGCAAGGAATTCTCTGGCAGTTCAATGGTTAGGCCTCTGTGCTTTCGTTGCTGAGGGCCTACGCTCAATCCCTGGCTGGGGAACTAAGATCCTACAAGCCTCATAGCACAGCCAAAAAAAAAGAAAAATCAACAAGCACAGGGAAAGGCAAACACCAGGAGTCAACAGAAACAATAAACAATAGAGTTAAACCCTAAAGATAACAAATATTAGAATAGTCAGATGACTATAGAAGAACTATACGCTATATGTTTGCAGAAATAAAAGGCACAATCACAAGTGTGTACAAATAACATTTAAAAGAGACAGATTTTGGGATGAAAGAAAGTTTGCAAAAATAAAAAAATGGTTTCAGAAAGAAAGAACTTAATGAATGGGTGAGACAGCAAATTAGAGTCAAGTGAAAAGAGAATTAGTGACTTGGAAGGTATACCTCTGAAGAAGCAGCCCACAATTTTATGAGAGACAAGGAGACACATGAGCTAAAGAACATGGGAAATAAAAGCTCTAACCTATTTCTAATTGTAGAATCCCAGAATGAAGAAATAGACAATGAAAAGGAGGTGCTTTGAAGAGAGAACCACTGTAAAACTTCTACAAATGAACATAAATCTGCAGGTCCAGGAAGAAGAATGTATCTAGGTTAAATTTATAGAAACACATGCTGTGATAGCCAGTCTACAAGAAAGCCCCAGTGACCCTCATCTCTTGGTATTCATAACCCATGTGTAGTTGTCTCCCAAGCTGTACCCAGGTTGGTCTGTGTGATCAACAGAATATAACAGAAGCAATGGTATGTCACTTCCAAGATAAGATGATAAAAGATACTGTGGTTTCCATCTTGGTTACTCTCTCTTGGATCACTTACTCTGGAGAAAGTCAACCACCACACCATGAGCAGCCCTATGAAGAGGCCCAGGTGATGAGAAACTGAGGCCTTCTATAAGCAATCCTATAAGTGAGCCATCAGGAGCAGATCATCAAGCCCTGCTCAAGCTTTCAGATGACTACAGCCCCAGCCAACAGCTTGATTGTAACCTCTTAAGAGACCATGAGTCAGAAGCACTCAGAAAAACAGCTCCCAGATTCTTGACCCTCGGAAAACCTGTGTGAGACAACAAATACTTAAGCTGCTAAACTTGGGGGTAATTTTTACACAGGGACAGGTAACTAATACACAAGCTAAGACTAAACACTTTTGCTTTTTTCCCCACTGTGCAATCCACTGCAGTGCCTGCAGCCTATAGACAGAGGCCAGGCAATGGTTTGGGCCCAGTCTGCTCTGTCATGGGATGCTATGAGAGGCCCAGGGGGTCAGCCTGCCATAAATCCAAACCCATGCCTAAGACCAAACAGTTTCAAGTGACTTACAAAGAGTCTTTTCCATCTGATCCAGACTCTCTAACTGATTACATTTCAAATATACCGGACTTCTTAGTCTCTGCAATGCACCATGTTCTCTCTGAACAGCTCACCTGACATAGCCCTGCCTGGCACATTCTTTAACATCTTCTCTACTCTCAACACATGTACTCCTTGATCTAACTTCTCCCCGTCATCAGAGCACTCACAGAAATCTCATGGGACAGGGACAGGAAGGACTCTAAAGGTGGGAGAATTGGAAACATTTTCAGGCAGTGATACAAATGAATCTTCAGGCTAGCAACTAGCGTAACTACAAAGGAACTGAGGAACCCCTATATTCCACACAACCTCAGGTTTAGGCAAGGCCTGGGATACAGTCAAGACTCAAATGTTGGATGGCTTCCAGGTCCTCCTAAGTCATGCCCCCTTGTTGTGGTTTCATTATGATCCTTGAATTGAAATTTCTGAACATCAGACACGCCCATTCTTGAAATTCTTGAAAGCATACTCGTAACTGTACTTAGCATACTTGCAACTGTACTCAAAGGACAAACAGAAATGATTTTTAAAACTGTCATCTGCTCTGTAGTGTAGGATAACTCCAGTCAATATTATGTTGACATTTAAGATCTGATTGTAAGTGTATTTGTGGTGTGCCTAAATATGAACATATATATACACATATGTACATGTACACATCATAAAATATTAACCACTAGTACCCTCTACTGGTGGAAATACCTTATCTGCTCATATGAATGGTCTTATTGCCCTCTAGTGACCACAACCTATAAAGAGAAAATCCAGCAGCAGATGGGAGAATCTCCTTGGCTATAATGATAGGGTTTTATGTTCTTTAAGCATCTAATTTTCTTAGATTCTGGTTTATATTACAGGGGTGCAACTCTCAAGACTCTTGGGGGAACCTCTGGGGGATTTCACACAGCTCTTGCCAGCTGTTAGCGCCAGTCTGAAGCTACTCTCTCTCCTGCTTCTCATGAACAAGAGGTCAAGGGGAGGCAGAGAAGGCAATGGCTGCACGGGCGAGGGCAAGAACAGCAGCTGTGAATGACTACCCTGGACTCCCTGGGGACTTGGGAGCAGCTTGAGGAACACATGCTGGCCCTCCCTCGCAGATTATTCCCAGTTGTGTACTGTACTAAAATGGTAATTCGATGTAGTTCCTGACTTACCTCTTAAGATAACTCCAATGCTGTAATAAGGGATGTAGCAGCAAAAGATGCTATCATTTTGCTTTTACAAACCATGCTTTGGAAGTTACTTCTACTCAAGACAGAAAAGCCAAGATTTAAGTGACCTGTTGCCTCTTCTGTGGAGTTTTTTCTGAATTCCCCAGATGTAAGACTACTCTGTTCTCTGTGCCAGCATACACCTTGCATAGATCAGAATGGTACCACAGAAATTATTCATATGTTTTTATTTTTAATCTAAACTATTTTACTACTTACATTTGTCTACTTGCTGGTTTCTCCACCAAACCCTAAATTCCTTGAGGTCACAATCACGTCTTCTTCATTTCTGTACACTCAGCATCAAACACACTCAAAACATTACCCACTGATCATGCAATAAGTACAGAAACTGAAGTGAGCATTTAGAAACTTTTATAGTAGTCTGACAAAGTACTTCCACACCTGTTGAATCTAATTTTTTTTTAGAAATAGGGCTTGCACTCTACATATTTTAATTTCATTTACCTGTTAATTTTTATTATACTATAAAAGTATTAGTCTACAGTCAACGGAGAATTTTTTAAACAATGGTCTCTCACCAGAGATAGTTTGAGAAGTACTGATATGATAGATAACTCTGTTTGCGAGAGGGAGGAAAGAAGAAAGAAGGAGATAAAACAGAAGCACTTCTCATAAAATTCAGAAGGAACATACCTATCTTTGTTGACTTTAACACTTCTCGGGAAGGTATTTTCTTCTTTAATTCTCGTAAGGCTTCGACTAGATTCTCTTTGCTTTGATCAGGAAGCTCCAACATAGTTTTCCATCTTTTTATGTCTTCTATAACCACAACTCTCTGGGAAAAAGAAAAGTCATTTGGAAAATGGAACATTTTCATTAGAAAGACATCTGCCTTCACCTGAGCTAATGGGGCTCCTACTGACATATGAATTATTGATTATGACCTGAACCAAAGCACAGTATGTATGATGGCCCCAAATGATGGGTAATTGCTTAAAAGCAGCCCCTACTTACTGCATATCAGGAAGAGAGTTACATCTATTAGGAAAAGTGCAAGTTTTAATCTTACCATGTCAGACACCACTGGGCACTTAGCACTGAGAGGCAAAAAAGAGGAGAAGAAAAGAAAAACGATGCTGAGGTGAACCAACCCTATAGCTCACTTAAGTGTCTTAATCCATAGGGGAGGACAGACAGCAGAGAAGTCATAAAGACATAGTTATCTCAACAATAAAAAGCACACTTCAACAGCCATCTACTTCCTAGACTGTAAAACTCAAACCTTCTCTTGTATGAAGAATTTTTAAAACTTCAAACACAAAAAGTTAGAGTCACTCACCACTTATAATGAAAAAGTTACATTTGGCCGTTTCACGTAAAACAATAAAATACTGTGAAGTTCAAGTCTCCTTACACCCTTCACCCTTTAATCCCTTCCTTCCATTTCTAGAAAAAACTACCATCTTAAAGTTGACACAAATCTTTCCATTAAGTGCAAAATATTAACAAGGAATCCAGGTGAAAGGGATGAGGAACGTCTTTGTACTATGTTGCACTTAAAATTATTTCCACTAATAATTTTTTAAAATAAACTGGGAGACAAAAAATAAAGTTGCTTTTATAATTACAAAAAATTTTTGTTTCTTGTCTTGTATCATTATACCTTGGGGTGGTGGGCCGGTTAGGATCTGGGAAGGGGCACAGGGGCTTCTGGTACATGTCCTATTTCTTGATCTGGATACTGGTGACACAAATGTGTTCTGTGAAAATCTTTAAGATGTACACTCATGATCTACTTCTCTACATGCATGTGATAATTCAATAAAAAGAAACCCAAAAAGTCTTCCTTTACCCCCCTGGGCAGGGTCTAGCGTAGCTGCCTGTGCTGGGAGAAGGGGATGTCTGGGGACTTCTCTATTTCCTCATCTTTGCTTCTCCTCTTTCCCCAGCTGCTTGTTTGCTTTCGTCTCTGATCCCTCCAGGTTTGAAACTGGGAAAAGGAGGAATAGTAACAGACAGGAAAAGCCTTGCTTCTGGTTGTGATGCGATGCTCACCAGGTTTCAGTACTCTCTAGACTTGGCAGATAGTCAAAAGCTGACTCTCTCATGAGCTGTTTCTGTGGTTCCATGGAGGCTCCCAGGGTTGAGCTCTCACCTGCAGTATTCCCACAGCACTGCCAAGGTCTCTTCAGCCAGCCACATACAGGTCCACCCTAAGTCTCCAGCTTCTGGCAACCAGCTTCATACATTCTCTGAACGGGTCCCATTACCCTTCCAAGGATCCTTGTGAACCAAGCCCCTTTAATTCAACTCCAGGTTAACCAGTATTTTCTCTGCCATGCCTGCATCTTTGCCCTGAAAAACTCTGGGCCTAAGAGGCTTCCAAATGCAACCACTTCCCTTTCAGTGGCATCAGTAAAAACCCTCTGGTTTTTAGACTTTCTCAGGCACAGGTCTGGTCTGTCTACCAACTCTAGGAACTGAGGTCAAGTTCTCCAAAAGAAAATACTACAGCCGTCCCATTTTATCCAAAGGAATTTTCATTCCTTTCTTTCTTTACCTTCAACTTTCCTTATTATCTAAGATAGGTGATAGGTTCAGGATTCCAGAACTGGTCTTCACATACTGCCTTCACAAGTTCTGCACAGATGATCTAGAATAACTCTGGGGAACACCACTTTATACCTAATGTTTTGTTCTCAAGGCTTCCCAGGTGATGCTAGTAGTAAAGAACCCATCTGCTAGTGCAGGAGATGTAAGAGACATGGGTTCAATCCCTGGGCCAGGAAGATCCCTTGGAGGAGGGCATGGCAATCCACTCCAGTATTCTTGCCTGGAGAATCCCATGGACATAGGAGCTTGGCAGACTACAGTCCATGGGGTTGCAAAGAGTCAGACATGACTGAAGTGACTTGGCATGCACATACACATTTGTTTTCAGTCCTTAGGAGCCCTAACCAAAATTGAGACAGAGTACTTTTCTATAACCTGTTACAATATAAATAACATTGGTGTTAAATGGCATGAAAGACAAATAAATGAAGCTAGGTAAGGGATATTTTCGGAGAAGACAATGGTGACCCACTCCAGTGCTCTTGCCTGGAAAGTACCATGGACAGAGAAGCCTGGTAAGAGTCCATGGGGTCGCGAAGATTGGACACAACTGAGTGACTTCACTTTCACTTTCATGCATTACNGGCATGAAAGACAAATAAATGAAGCTAGGTAAGGGATATTTTCGGAGAAGACAATGGTGACCCACTCCAGTGCTCTTGCCTGGAAAGTACCATGGACAGAGAAGCCTGGTAAGAGTCCATGGGGTCGCGAAGATTGGACACAACTGAGTGACTTCACTTTCACTTTCATGCATTACAGAAGGAAATGGCAACCCACTCCAGTGTTCTTGCCTGGAGAATCCCATGGACAGTGGAGCCTGGTGGGCTGCCGTCTATGGGGTCGCACAGTCGGACACAACTGAAGCAACTTAGCAGCATCAGCAGCAGCAAGGGATATTTTCAGTAGGAAGTAGACATAAATATCATATTACTCAACTTACACTTCTCATTCAATATAGTTTGACTTACCCATACTGATGTGAATAAACCCAGTTGATCCATTTTGATAGTAATGAATATTATTCCATTATTTTTATATACAATGTCTCAGAATATTAAAATCTATTCCCCTAATGCATATTTAGCATTTTCTCCCCCTCATATTTTTCCTATTATAAACACTGCTTCAGTGAACTTCTGCCTATTATATATTCGAGGAAATGGCAACCCACTCCAGTACTCTTGCCTTGAAAATCCCATGGACGGAGGAGCTTGGTGCAGGATACTATCCATGGGGTCTCAAAGAGTCGGGCACGATTGAGCGACTTCACTTCACTTCATGTCTTCTATCCTTCACTTTCAACTTTTCTGGGTCATGCTTTAATACCTTATGGCTGCTTTATTTTGCTCCTCCTTCCCCATCCGATCTGAAAATTTCTATTTTTTAAAAGGCATGTTTAATCCATTTGCATTTATCATCATTACTGATATACCAGACATACTTTCTCTTTGCCTTTTTTCTTCCTTTCTTATCTTTTATTTAACAGCCTGAGTTTTCTTTAATCTTGTTTTTTCTCTCATGGCTTGGAAGTTATACATTCTCTTTCTATCATTTTGGTGTTTGTCCCTACAATTTTTAAGATACTCAATGAAATCTATACCAAGTCTCTACATTATGGAAAACTCCTGTTAGAAATATACATGGCCTCTTTGCCTGTCCTTCAAGTCTCTTAACTTTTCTGCCATATTTCTGTTTCTGTGGGATGCATTCTAGGGGTCGCTAAGAGTCCAGCACAACTGAGCAACTTCACTTTCACTTTTCACTTTCATGCCCTGGAAAAGGAAATGGCAACCCACTTCAGTATTCTTGCCTGGAGAATCCCAGGGACAGAGGAGCCTAGTGGACTGCTGTCTATGGGGTTGCACAGAGGCGGACACGACTGAAGTGACTTAGCAGCAGCAGCAGCAGCTTTCAATTTGGGCTTCCCTGGTAGCTTAAACAGTAAAGAATCTACCTGCAATGTAGCAGACCCAGGTTCAATCCCTGGGTTGAGAAGATCCCCTGGAAAAGAGAATGGCTACTCCAGTATTCTTGCCTGGAGAATTTCATGGACAGAGGAGTTTGGCGGGCTACAGTCCATGGGGTCGCAAAGAGTCAGACACGACTGAGTGATTAATACTTTCACTTTTTTCAGCTTTCAATTCAGTATTTCTCTCCATAGCTATGACTTTCCTTTTAACCTGTCCAATGTACTTGTCAACAAATATGCTTTTTCACTGGACAAATTGTTTTTTTCCTCTCTAAATCTGCCCATTTTTTTCATACTATCCTATCCTTACCATTTCTATTCCTTTCTTCATCTCTGTGAATATTTTTAACACATTTAAGATCTCTTTCAGACTGTTACCTATGTTTCCTGGAGTAGAAATTCTATTACTTAAATCTACCTGCTCATTCTCCCTCCTGGTAATTTATTTTACTGTAAGTTTTGTAAGTTTTGACCATGAGTACATTTTTAATGTTTTCCATGGGAATCCTATGTACTCTAGGCTTAGAAGTGTCTTAACATGGAAATCTCACCTTTGCCTTTGCCAAGCTCCTTGGATTTCCCTGGTTCTGGACCAGTTTTTATGTTAATTTTTCAGTTTTGTAGATAGTATGAAGTTAAATACACACACACACAATAATAAGCGTGAGGTTCTAGTTTATTATGGCGTCAACTTTTTTTAAACCCAAACCCTGACATGATACAATCTTCATGCTGATTCCTTAGACGGGTGGATGGAATTTTTCTAGTTCATTTTCCAAAAATATGGTAGCCCTGTGTTGACTTCCAGCTCCTTATCTGCTATCCTCATACTGGCCCTAAAATCCCAGCCCCCAAACTCTGTACCTGGTTTCCATAAAACTATATAGAAGCATACTTTGTTTTATTGCACTTCACTTTACTGCACTTTGCAGATATTGCTTTTTTTCTTTTTTAAACAAATTGAAGGTTTGTGGCAACCCTGTACTGAGCAAGCCTACAGATACTATTTTTTCCAACAGATGCTCACTTCATGTCTGTCATATTTAGATAATCCCTGCAACGTTTCAAACTTTTTCCTTTATTATTATATTTATTATGACTTGTGATCAATGATCTTTGATGTTACTATTTTAATTGTTTTTTGGGGGGGTGCCATAAACCATGCCCATATAAGACAGCAAATTTAGCTGATAAATATTTTGAGTGCTCCACCAACCAGTCATTTCCCCAATTCTGTCTTCTCCTTGGGCTTCCCTATTCCCTGAGACCCCACAACATTGAAATTAGGTTAATTAACAGCCCTACAATGGCCTCTAAGTGTTCAAGTGAAAGGAAGAGTAGCTTGACTGTCACTTAAAAGTCAAAAGCTAGAAATGATTAAGCTTAGTGAGGAAAATATGTTGAAACCCAAGACAGGCCAAAAGCTAGGTGTTCTGCATCAGATAGTTAACCAAGTCATAAATGCAAGGGAAAAGTTCCTGATGGAAATTAAAAGTGCTACTCCAGTGAACACACAAATGATAAGAAAGCAGGACAGACTTAATGCTGATATGATAA
Source organism: Neotragus pygmaeus (assembly GCA_006410875.1). NCBI lineage: Eukaryota > Metazoa > Chordata > Mammalia > Artiodactyla > Bovidae > Neotragus > Neotragus pygmaeus. Next base: position 902,967 of record SJYV01016962.1, on the reverse strand, counting down.
CATTTTAGTGGTTTGCACAGATCAAACGAACTACAACATTCCCATAAGCCGAAGCCTAATCTGGAGCAAGGCCCTAATGCTCTTCAAGTCTAGGAAGGCTGAGAGGTGAGGAAACTGCAAAAGAAAAGTTTGAACCTAGCAGAAATTGGTTGATGAGGTTTAGGGGAAGAAGTTGTTTCCATAACATACAAGTGCAAAGTAAAGCAGCAAGTGCTAAGGAAGAAGCTGCAGCAAGCTATCCAGAGGATCTATCTAAGATAATTAATGAACACTAATCAACAGATTTTCAATGTAGATAGAATAGTCTCATACTGGAAGAAGATGACATCTAGAACTTGCATAGCAAGAGAGGAGAAGACAATGTCTAACTTCAAAGTTTCAAAGGACTGGTTGACTCTCTTGTTAGGGACTAATGTAGCTGGCGACTTAAAGTAGAAGCCAATGCTCACTTGTCATTTTGAGAATCCCTGGGCCCTTAATTATGCAAATTACTCTTCCTGGGCTCTATAAATGTAACAAAGTCTAGATGACAGCACACTTGTTTACAACATGATTTACCGAATAGGCCCAATGTCAAGACCTATTACTCAGAAAAAAAGATTCCTTTCAAAATATCACTACTCATTGACAAATGAACCTGTTCACTCAAGAGCTCTGACAGAGATGTACAATGAATCTAAAGTTGTTTTCATGCCTGGTAACACAACATCCATTCTGTTGCAAGGAGTAATTTTGACTTTCAAGTCCTAGAAATATATTTCTAGGATACATACATAGAGAAATACACTAGAGATACATTTCCTAAGGCTATAGCTACCATAGATAGTGATTTTTCTTGTGCAAAGTAAGTTGAAAATCTTCTGGAAAGAATTCACCATTCCAGATGCAATTAAGAATATTCATGATTCATGAGATTAAGTCAAAATATCAACATTAACTGGAGTTTGGAAAAAGTTGATTCCAAACTTCATGAATGACTTTGAGGGGTTCTAAACTTCAGTGAAAGAAGTAACTGGAGATATGGTGGAAAGTACAAGAGAACTAGAATTATGAGTGGAGTTGAGGATATGACTGAATTGTTGTAATCCCATGATTAAACTTTAATAGATAAGGAGCTACTTCTTATGGATAAGTAAAGAAGGTTTCTTCAGATGGAATCTACTCCTGGTGAAGATGCTGTGAAGTCTGTTGAAATGCCAAGGAAGGATGTAGAATAGCACATAAACTTAGCTGATAAAGCAGCAGCAGAGTCTGGTAGGACTGACTTCAATTCTGAAAGTTCTACTGTGAGTAAAATGCTGTCAAACAGCATTGCACACTAGAGAATCATTCATGAAAGGAAGGGTCAACTGATATGGCAAACTTCACTGTTTAAAGAAGCTGCCGCAGCCACCCTAACCTTTAGCAACCACCATCCTCATCAGTTAGCAGCCATCAACATCTAGGCAAGACCCTCCAAAAGGCAAGACCTAGCAAAAAGATTCCAACTCACTGAAGGCTCAGATGATGGTGAGCATTTTTTAGCAATAAAATACTTTTAAATTAAGGTATGTACATGTTTTTAAACATAATGCCATTGTACACTTAACAGATTATACAGTATAGTTCAAACAAAACTTTTATATTAACTGCTGCTGCTACTGCTAAGTTGCTTCAGTCGTGTCTAACTCTGTGTGACCCCATGGATGACAGGCCACCACGCTCCCCCATCCTTGGGATTCTCCAGGCAAGAACATGGAGTGGGTTGCCAGTTCCTTCTCCAATGCATGAAAGTGAGAAGTGAAAGTGAAGTCGCTTAGTCGTGTCCAACTCCTAGCGACCCCATGGACTGCAGTCTACCAGGCTCCTCCGTCCGTGGGATTTTCCAGGCAAGAGTACTGGAGTGGGTTGCCAAACTGGGAAACCAAAAATATCTCCCACTTATAGCTCTGCATTTGGATTTCCTCTCTCTTCCTGGCACCTGAGGGTTTCTCTTTTTTCTTTTCAAGCTCAGCTCTGTTCTGGAGACTTTTTGCTGGTGGTCTGTTTTGGTTTTTTTTTTTTTTTGGTCGCACAATGTGGCACGCACGATCTTAGTTCCTAACCAGGGATCAAACCTGGGCCCCTACAATAGAGTCTTAATTGCTGTACTGCCAGGGTAATTCCTGTATTGGAGATTTTTTACTGAGCATTTCTACATGGCTGGAATGAGGTTGGGGGTTCCACATCAGATCATTTCAACATATGGAACTAGAGACGTTTAAGCTCTTTAGCATGGCATAAAAGGCCTTACATGATCTGGCTCTTGACATCTTTTTCAGCCTCACCAATGGCTCAACACACATCAAACAATTTGAAACTGCCTAAACAAATCACAGTATTTGACAACCTCTGCCTGGGATGCTCTTTCTCTGCCTGAATCACATGATAGACACCTGTTTATTCTTAAAGACATTAAAGAATCAACTACTATACAAAGACCTTCTTGCCTCTCTCCAACCACATTTAACCAAACTCCCATGGAATCTGCAAAGACATCAATTACTGCATATGTGCTTTCTGCAAATAGTTATCTACAAGGCTGTCTTCTCCACTAGACTATGAACATGTTGAGGGCCAGAATAATTTCTTATTTCTCCATCCCCAATGCACAGTAGATATAAGAAGTGAAGTTGCTTAGTCGTGTCCAACTCTTTGCGACCCCATGGACTGTAGCCCACCAGGCTCCTCCATCCGTGGAATTTTCTAGGCAAGAGTACTGGAGTGGGTTGCCATTTCCTTCTCCAGGGGATCAGCACATGTAACTGAACAGTTATTTCTAACCTCAAGGACTAACTATAGTAGTCTTCAGATATGAAATATTAGACCAAAAATAGAAAAATATAGCAATTAGTTCCAGAGAAGAATTCCACATACTTACAAAGAAGTATATTTCTGTCCAAATATGAGCCCCAAAATAGATACTACAAGTTCTTATCTGAAATATTTAGAGGAAAAAAGGGAAGTGGACATGAAATATCAATGGGAATGCTACTATGAGTAGTGGGATGGTTACTGCCAGAAAGAAAAGGTGCTTACAAAATCCCATTTGGTCCCATAGTTGTGGATGGCTGAAATACAAGGTTTGATAAAACCAATGAGAGAAAATGCTTCGCTCATAAGCAATAACATGGGCACCATTCCACTGGTGGGGGCAGGGACAATATTGGCTAGTCAATCCTACAAAGGGAGTGAAGACTTACAGAACATTCTTAAGTGCAGAACCTAAAATAATAGGCATATTTCAGACTCCTTCAATTTAAAAAATCTCCTGTTGCAACCAACAGAAGAAATCACTTTCCCTTAGGGAGTAAGAAGAGATTAACCAAATTAACCTTTACTATTCAAATGCACACCACATGAGCTCTATTGAGTAGCACTTTCATTGAATGTGATAAGGCTAAGGCAAAATTACTTCTAATATGCTGATAACAGAAGTACAATGGTCCTAATATCCCAAGATTTTTATACCTCCTTTGCTGGCATTCGGAAACCTCCAACTTTTTTTAGTTCTCCCTATAGGAGGCAGACTGTGGAACCAGATTGTCTAGTTCAAATCCCAGCTCTACCACTGAGAGCTTCATGACTTTGGACAAGCTACTTAATCTCTCTGTGCCTTAGATTTTTTTAATCTGTAAAATATAAATGATAAAAGCATCCATTTCACAGTGCTATTATTAGAATTTAGAGTTATTATGTGTAAAGCACTTAGCACAATGCCTGGCCCATAGAAACAGGCTCAATAAACGTAAGCCATAATCATTACTATTATCATCACCATCACCACTATCATTCTCAGCTCCAGCTTTACTACAGTCTCTTTTTTTTCCATATATGAAAAGAGAGAATTACTTATTAGTTTTTATTTTGTGCCAGGCACAATGCTTAGCCCTTTCAACATGCATTTATTTATTTAGCCCTCATAACAACCCTGCAGGTGAGATACTATTTCTGATGTTATTGATAAGGAAATTGAGGCTTGAACATTCAGCAAATTCTTAGCATTAAAACATAATGGTGGTGTGTAGGAAGAGTCACTTGGCAAAACGTGGATCTAGCTAACTCTCTCGAATTCAAATTTAACTTGTTTTTAATTTGTACTGTGCACACAGGAAAGTAAGCATGCGTGCATGCATGAAGGAAAGGGAATAGTAGGTACAACTTATTGAATGGTTAGATATCACTAACTTCCCTCTACCTAGCCAAATCTTTCCATCTATTTAAGACTCTAACCCCTAAAACAGACTGAGCTCTCTCCTAACTCTTGACCCTTATTGTCTAAACAACAATTTTGTAATGGAGCACATATGATTTTGTATCATTACTTATTAATTTCTTATAATGTCCTAAGAAGTCCCATAAAGGCTCACACACTTTTATCTTAAAATTTTCTTATGTTCTTTAGAGTACCTAGCATAGAACTGAGTATAAAGCTGTTTCACAATAGCATTTGTGGAGTAGCTTATTGTTCAGACCCAGCAAGAACATCCCCAAATAATGATGATTATTGTTTACTCAATAAATTTTTACATACAATGTAGCAGGCCCTGTGTTAGGGCTTAGAGCAGAATCAGAACACAGTGAGATACTGCAGTCCCAGTCCTAATAGTTCATGATAGACTGGGGAAACTACAGGTAATCAGGCAATTACAATATAGTAAGGTTAAGTGTTAAAACAGATATTTGATCCAAGTGCTAAGAGAATATCAAAGAGGGAAAGATTAACTCCCCAGAAAGCATTTCAGCATTCACTTTTTAAACAAGTATTTACTAACCACTTAATATGTGCCAAACACTGTCTTAGGTCCAAGGGTATAGAGGTAAATAAAATGTCCAAGGCCCCTGTATTTATGAAGCTTATAATCTAAGATTCACTTGAGTGGGTTGACAAATGAGTAGGAATTCACTCTGTAAATGATGCAGGAAAGGGAATCAGCATTAAGTCAAAACCCTGGAGACATGAAAGAGAGGAACTTAGAAAAAGAAGAGCAAGAAGTGAGGCATGGCTGGAATGCATTCCTGTTAAAGGGGAGCTATAAGAGATAAGGTGAGATGGCACCTCAGACAGAACAGAAGAGAAAGGGTTTCATATGCCAAGGCCAGGGTTTTTAAGTTTTAGCTCATTTGGTCACTCAGAAAAATGCACCACAGCCTTCTATATGCCAAGTCGCATGACAGCTACTGGGGCCACAAAAACATTAAGACATAGTCTTTTGAGATGTGGAGAGTATACCAGAACACACGCATGGAAAGGAACACGTTTCCATCACAATACTGTAAAGTAATTACCCTCCAATTAAAAAAAGAAAAACACCTTTTACATAGCACAAGAAATGGACTAATGGGGCACCTTAAGAAAAGGGATAGCTTAGAGAAGCAAGTCATTATATTGGCTCTGTATTTGGGGGACAGAGGGTTGGGGGACAGAGGGTGGCTAGGAAAGACCTTCTAATAGAGGAGACTCTTTACTAGGTCATGGGGACAAAGGCTTTCATAAAGTAGCTGATAACAACAAACACTTACATAGTACTTAGTACTAGCCAGGTTCTGCTCCAACCACTTTACATATATTGACTCAAACTTTGCAACGAGCTTATTAGGTAGATGGGGCTTCCCTGAGAGCTCAGTTGGTAAAGAATCCACCTGCAATCCAGGAGACCCCGGTTTGATTCTTGGATCCGGAAACTCCGCTGGAGAAGGGACAGGCTACCCACTCAAGTATCCTTGGGCTTCTGTTGTGATTCAGCTGGTAAAGAATCTGCCTGCAACACGGGAGACCTGGGTTTGATTCCTGGGTTGGGAAGATTCCTTGGAGAAGGAAAAGGCTATTGACTCTGTTATTCCAACCTGGAGAATTCCAAGGACTGTATAGTCCATGGGGTTGCAGAGTCGGACACGACTGAGCAACTTTCACTTCAGTTCAGTTGCATCCGACTCTTTGTGACCCCATGGACTGCAGCATGCCAGGCTTCCCTATCACCAACTGCCAGAGCTTACTCAAACTCATGTCCATCGAGCCGGTGATACCATCCAGCAATCTCTTCTTCTGTCATCCCCTTCTCCTCCAGCCTTCAATCTTTCCCAGCATCAGGGTCTATTCAAATGAGTCAGCTCTTCCCATCAGGTGGCCAAAGTATTGGAGTTTCAGCTTCAGCATCAGTCCTTCCAATGAATATTCAGGACTGATTTCCTTTAGGATGGACAGGTTGGATCTCCTTGCAGTCCAAGGGACTCTCAAGAGTCTTCTCCAACACCACAGTTCAAAGCATCAATTCTTTCGGCTCAGCTTTCTTTATAGTCCAACTCTCACATTCATACATGACTACTGGAAAAACCATAGCCTTGACTAGACAGACCTCTGTGGACAAAGTAATGTCTCTGCTTTTGAATATGCTGTCTAGGTTGGTCATAACTTTTCTTCCAAGGAGTAAGCGTCTTTTAATTTCATGGCTGCAGTCACCATCTGCAGTGATTTTGGAGCCCAAAAAAATAAAGTCTGACACTGCTTCCCCATCCATTTGCCATGAAGTGATGGAACCAGATGCCATGATCTTAGTTTTCTAAATGTTGAGCTTTAAGCCAACTTTTTCACTNTATGCTGGAGAATAAGCAATTTAAAAGATTAGACATTTCTGGAACCTCTGAGTACTTTTATAATATCCACTACTTTCTAACAATTGATGTGATATCTATAAATCTTTCTTCCTTTTTCAGTAAAGCTATTCTTCCTAGGAACTCTAAATCACCTGGTTTCCTGTCCTGGACTTAAAGTTTATAAACTGCCTGCTGTCTTATTAGCCAGTATGATGGGAGATTTACCTCCGTTATCCCTAATTCTCACCCTGCCAAGTTGGACTGGTCAGCTGAGGAAATCAAGGCTCTGACATGTTCAGTGACTTGACCTAGGTCACATAGCCAAGAAGTAGTGGAGTAGCAGGAATTCAATCCTAAAACTGGCTACATTGTACTGCTTTCAATTAATAAAGTTGTGGATTTAAAATATTTAATTATTTCACTATGTCCTTTGGTCCTGCAACAAATTATTGTGCTTTATGGTTTGGAAAAAAGCAATGGGTGTTATATTATTTAAATTTACAAGCTCCTAAAGCCTCTCTTGGTCTGGTATTTGTGACTGACAAATAGAAATCTCATTTTAATGACTCTTTTTCAAAATTATTTGTTGCAAGAAAGCACGGTACTCTACTTGTTTGTAGTAGGTACTTAAAAATTATCATATTTCACCCTTTAACTTTCCTCAGAAGTAGAATTGTGTGACTTGTCTGGGTCCAAATACAGGAGACGTAAGTCGTGTTAATAATAAAGTTAATTAGAGTCAGCCTGGTCATTTTTAAGAGTGTGGGCTCTGGAACCTTACAAACCTGGTTTCATTCCCAGCCACAGTTAACATATCTGTGTGTCCTTGATAATCACTTCTCATAACTTCATTCCGTCAACTATTAAAAAAAAAATCCTTACACCTTGTGGAGTAAGTGTGAGGATTAAAGATAATATACATAGTACTCTTAGCAGAGTACCTAACACATGGCAACAGATAGTGTTTTCCTTTGTCAAATGTCATAAGGCCAGTTTGGTATGTGCAGTATATTAGTAGAGCTAAATAAGAGAGAATAGTTAGCTTGACTCAGGATAAGAAAATGCATGTAAAATCTATAGATAGTAGAGTTCCTTTAAGGAGGATTTGGTCTAAATTAGAGAAGGTATATTTTATATAAGCTTGCCAGTAACTTTGGATGCATAGGGCATGAAACATTGTCTAAAACATGAAACACTTATTTAGAACAAGGATATGACTTAATAGCTACCAGTTGAGTGCCTGCTCTGTGCCAGATATCCTATGATATATTAAGTGTTAACACCGTACCTGGTACATTGTGGGTGCTCACAAAATATGTTATTAATGTCATATCTGTTTATTAGATAATATAGCATAATATTAATGATGATATGGATATAAAATAATATGTAAATAAAATAATAAAAATATGAAATCCTCATCCTATTTCAGGATTGACATGTGAGTATTGTCACTGTTCTACAACTAAGGAAATTGAGGCTGAGAGGGACTAAGGCCCTTGCCTAAGGTTGCACAGAATAAGTGATGAGGCTAAGCAACTAACCAGGGCTAATTCCTGAACCTAGACTCTTTCACCATGCTGCACTCTCTTCTGAAAGTCGTACTTGGAGGGCTTATTGGATTGGTTTAATAAAATAAAACATATCTGAAAGCAAAATGGCTTGCACTATAGCTCATACTAACGAGCTCATACTTCTCCATGCCATAGTAGGAAGTATGTGATGCTCCAAAGACATGAGAGAATTCTACTGTCTTACAAAAGCTACTCAGGTATAAAATTTACTTTAATGGTTAAAACTCTTTCAATTTCACTATAACAATAAATGCAGCTAGAACTGACATCCAGAAATGCACTACCTTCAAAGTTTTATAATAAAGATTGTTCAATATTAGACAATTAGGATGAAATGGTTGGATGGCATCACTAATTTCAATGGACATGAACTTGGGCAAACTTCAGGATGGTGAGGGACAGGGAAGCCTGGTGTGTGTCCATGGGGTCGTGAAGAGTCTGACATGACTTGGAGACTGAACAACAATAAATACTAGACTGTAGCCATCTCCTCTTAACGGACTGTTGCTGCCGCACAAATTTTACTAATCCTGCTGGAAAGAAATGTGTAACTTTGTATTCCATTGGTTGCTAACTGGTATATGCACATGCTGTTTCCTTCCTTATTAGGTGCCTGCCAGTTTGTACACAGTGGATCACACAGTAAGTTGAGGGGGCTTCCCCACATATACCGGTTTGTTTCAAATACTATATATTTCACCAAAGGAAAGCCTGTTGAAGACATTGTCATTAGTCTTACTGAGCAATTCACATTTTCCAGCAATGAAGAATCTTTCTTATCTTGAGCTCTCACACAAATACAATGATGCCTACAACTGTTGTTTTCAGTTTTAAAAATGTATTATTATGATTAACACTACTACCATTTATTGAGTACCTTCAATGTTCCAGGCACTGCACTAGGAATAGCTGTCTTCCAGCATTATTGAGGGGTTTAGAGATAATTTATAGCTTTTATTTCCTTTTTGATGTGTGTCAATAGATAGGTAAAATAACGTGCATGCTGACCTGAAAGGTTTTAATCCAAGTTTTAATCCAAGTCTGGCTGATTGCAGTGGGCTTTTCCACATGTCATATGTTGCCCTTGTTTGTGTTTTCAGTTCAGGTAAAATGAGTTAAAAAAAAATCCTTTCATTTAAGCATTTTTCTAAATGTGTACCTTACTTTGTGGGGGCCGGGGGCCTTTATAGCACTATCTGCTATGTAAAACTAGTCATGACATTTTTCCTGATAGGCCTGATGATTTGTATAAATATTTATGGGGCAGAAGTACACCATTGGTCCTAAAGTACTTGTTTTCTCATTTTTGCCTCTATTAAAGTTCTGACTATGTCACTGTTATTTTTTATTTTCAACTTTCCCCCCCAAAATATGACCATGGAATGTAGGAAAAGGGTGATGTTTTAATGTACTCGGTTTCTTGATATCACTTATTATTTATTTGTTTTGGATATCACTGTTAAAATAAGAAATTAAAACTTCTTTATATGGCAGACTATATAGTCTTACCTGACTTCTATCATTTTTCTTTCAGTTATAAAACTTTTATTGGACAATTTACAATAAACCCTACTAACTTTGCTTTCTTTTTGACTTTTTTTTTCCCCCCATGTGGGAAAACACTATTTTTTTTGTTAATCCTCCCTGTTCTTGACCTCCCTAGGAAGAGGAGTTGTACGCATGTCAGAGAGGTTGCAGGCTGTTTTCAATTTGTCAGTTTGTGGATGATGGAATTGATTTAAATCGGACCAAATTGGAATGTGAATCTGGTAAGATGCTATGCTAATGACATGAGCAGTATATAACATTGGTGTTTTCTTTGAGTTGTGTTGTGCTTTTTATGTATTTTCCTCAGAAAATGACAAGCATACTATTTAAACTAGTCATCAAGCATATTTAAATTATTATAAAGTTGAACTTCTAGTAGCTGCTGCTAGAAATTTAATGGGCTTTAAATTTAATCTATTTGTTGAGACAGTGTTTATTTTGTACTATAGATAGGAACACCTTTGTTTAACCAAGTATTTGGTTTAGACAAATGTAATAGTGATTACCCTTCTCATAATTCATCACTATTGTTTCAGTGGATAGTATAATTTTCCTAAGCCTTTCAATCATAGGCTAGTTGACTTAGCTCCCAAGATTTTTTTTTTACTGAATCAGGCCTTTGACTCAGTATTTAATAGTGTATTCTTTGTGAGTCATGCCAATGAAAGAAGTAACTAGAGTCTTTGTCATCTCTTAAGCCACTATTCTTACCTTTTGCCCAAAGCGATGTGTTTAATAAAAGAAACCTGTAATCAGGACAAAATTGATATTTAGCTTTTTAAAAACTATAATGGAATTTTTTTCATTCATTACTTTACACTGTTTACTTAGTGCAGTGGGAGGTCCCTTTCTCCCTGTCACTGTGCCACTGTTTCCATCTACCCTGTGTGATGTCATAACCTCTTTTTTTAATGGCTCAGTCTCCTAACTGGCCATCTTTATATGTGCATAATACTGCTCAGTTTATTATGTAGTACCTTCGAGAAGTATACTACAAATGCATGACTGGGTGGAAAGAAAAATAAAATTGTGGTGTAAAGTGTTGTATCACAGGAAAGAAAATTCTCTAGTGAACTAAATGAAGAGCGTGTATGTGGTAGAGACTCATTCCAAGTTTGGAATCCTGCTCCAGAACATTTTCAGAGTTCAGTTTTCTCAGAATTTAGGATGTTAGACTGATTGTTTTATTTTTCTTTGCCTTGTGAATACCCTTACTGCTGAACTCAGTGATCTAGTTCTTAACAGTAATATCATATATTTGTATAAATACTAAAGTATATCATTTTATTAGTCCCCATAAAGTAGGTGGTATTAATTCTGTTTTAGATAATAAAAATCAATAGTCAGAGAGGTTAAATAGCTTTACCTAGGTCACATACACAGCCAACAGATGATGGAGCCAGAATTTCAGGATGCCAATTCAGTGTTTTTTCTTTTCTGCAAACCTTAGCTATGAGGTTCACCTCATATGAATGTCATCATAGCCAGAGCCTGAGTGTGTAATTAATAGGTTTATTCCTGAAACATTTGACTTGTGGGAGGCAGAAGATAAGGGATTTTAGTAAAATAAAACATTTGCTGTTACTGCCAAATGTGAAAATTCCTATTAATGAAATACTTTTTAAGTATAATAAATTGCTTTATATAATGCTAAATTCCTACTTTCTATTCTATCCTTTTTCTTTCTCTCCTTCTCTCTTTTTCTTGTAATTTACTGTTTTTCTCTTCCAGCATGTACAGAAGCGTATTCCCAATCTGATGAGCAATATGCTTGCCATCTTGGTTGCCAGAATCAGCTCCCATACGCAGAATTGAGACAAGAACAAGTACGAAACAATACTGCCCTTCAGAAATGCCTGCTTAGATTCCACTTTGTATTGAAATGTATATTGTTCACATGATCCTATTTCAGTATTATATTTTATAATTAGTCTTCAGCAAACAAATTATTTTTGCAAATAGAAAAGTCAGTTACTTTTGTATAAGGCTTTAATGTTAAGAGGTATGTTCACACCCATAATCTCATTTTGTTTTTTTTTCTTGGTCTGGTGACAATATTATCCCTATTTTGCATATGAAAAAACTGAGACTCAGAAAAATGGAGAGTTCCTTTTACCCTATCTGCCGTACCTTAGATCGGCATCATTTCTCATCTGTATTACTAAATTAGCTTCCAGTCTTGTTTTCCCACTTCAGCCCCTTCTAGTCTATTGTTTAGTCTGTGTCGGGATATTTATTTTCTAAATGGAAATCTCATGTCACGATTCTATCTTATATTCTTGAGTAGCTTCCCATTATATACAGGTTTAAGTCCAAACCATTTATCACAGCCTGGCTTCTGATTACCTCTTCTATATCATCTCTTAGAATTTCTACCCCTCATACTCTATCCAAGCATTTGGGGAAAAGTTTTTGAATTTTATTAACTTTGGCATAGAAATACAACCACATGGCACAGAACTCAAAAGGTGAAAAAGAAAAAAATATGTATATATCTATACACACATACAGTTGACCCTTGAAAAACACGGATTTTAACTGCGGGACCATTTACACTTGAATTTTTTTTTCTTAATATTATAGTGCACTATATGATCTACAGTTGGTTGAATTCTCAGATGCAGAATCACAAATGTGGGAGACCAACTATAATCTGTGTATATTCACAGATTCCAGCACCCCTAACCCGTGCCATTGTTCAAAGATCACTTCTTTAGTGAAAAGTTTCCTACCCCTGTATCTCTTAGCCACTTCATTTTCCTCCATTAATGTAGCCAGGGTTACCAGTGCAGAGGTATTTTATACATATTCAAGGATACATGTATTCTTTTCTAAAATATAATTAAAGACTGTCTATTCATTTATTTCCAGTACATATGTATTTTATTATATGGATGTATCATTTATTTAAGTAGTCCCTTGTTTATGGACCTGTAGGGTGGTTTCTGGGTTTGGTGGGCTGCCGTTTATGGGGTTGCACAGAGTCGGACACGACTGAAGTGACTTAGCAGCAGCAGCAGCAGGGTTGTTTCTAATTTTTTAGATTTACATATAATGTTGCATATTTTTTACATTTATATTTCTAGAATAAAATCATAGGAATACAATGCTGAGTTAAGTATATGCATTTTAAATTTTGAGAAATAGAGCAAAATTTCCCTGTATGGAATTTCCATCAGGTATTAAAATTGAGATATAATTCATACTATAAAAATTATTCTTCTGAAGTATTCAGTGTAGTAGTTTTTAGTCTATTCAGACTGTGCAACCATCATTACTATCTACTTCCACAACGTTTCATTATCAAAAAAAGAAATCTCATACCCATTAGCAGTTACTGTCCTTTCCTCCTCCTCCCAGTCCTTGGCAGTGTAGTACTTTTATTACAGTTTTAATTTGTGTTTCTCTTGCGAGTAACTTTAAACATATTTTCTAATTTTTAAGACCCATTTTTATTTCCCTTTCTCTTAATTATGTATGTACTGGGAAGTTCTTAATGTTTGTAATATGTTAATCGTGACATTTTTTGTTCTTCTATTCTGTATCTACCTAGTGAATCCTTTTGACTCAGGGCAAGTATCATGTCCTCTGTGAATCCTTCTTAACCACCTCTCACCACAGTTTGGGTTAGATGCCTCTCCCCATACACATGTATCACCCCGTGTTTCACCTCTGTCCTGCATAGATTAAACACAGACGCATGTGGATAAATAAAACACACACGGTTTCTGACTCTTAAAATTTATAATCTCAATGAATGCTTACTTAGTGAACTAATCAATGAATGATTTCACAGCTTTTAAGTGGAAAAATTAGATCACGAGTACAGATCTCTTCTGATTCTAAAAGCTCTTCTCTTAATAACCCCATACTGTCTTTCTTTTGAAATATAGCCAGAACCAAAGCTCTCCCTAGAGTTCAGCGAATGGTATCTCATGCTTATTCTCTAGAGGGGCCCACTGCTGTTGAATTAGTCAATAGTCAGATTTAAAGGGGAGGCGATAACAATTAATATAAAAATCTAATCAGTAGCTTACTGTATGTAGTCAGCCCATAAATATTTCCCTCACTCTGCCCTGTTATCAGATATCTCACATTTTATGCATATATTCCTTGGATTGGTTTTTTCCCTTCCTTTTTTCCATTAGTGTGTGTTATGGGATGGTTCATTTTACTTGAAAGTATTAAAGATTTGTCCCTTCCCTTTCTACTTCTTGAGGCCTTGCTAATCCTTATTTAGTCAAAAGAGAAGAAATAAGATTCTCTACATTTTTGGATCTAATTCAAAAGTGTGTTAATTTGATAGAGGTGACAGGTAGCTTATATTGTATTAGGTGATACGTTAAAGGATCCTAGGAATTTAAGCTCATGGTTAATTGCATAGATAATGAAGAGTTTACTCTGATGCTAATGACGATAATAGAATCACTTGTTTTATACTCTGTCCAAATAAGGATTTGATTATATTGTTCTTTTGTATATGTGTATATAAAAAATAAGCCCCAATATATTTCACCTTGATTTAATTTTTTTTTTTAAGCTCATGTCCCTGATGCCAAAAATGCATCTACTCTTCCCTCTAACTCTGGTAAGATCATTCTGGAGTGATATGGTGGACTCTGCACAGAGCTTCATAACCTCTTCGTGGACTTTTTATCTTCAAGCTGATGATGGAAAAATCGTTATATTCCAGGTGATAACTGTACTTCATGGATTTATTTAAATACTAGCAATAGTAATGGAGAAGGCAATGGCACCCCACTCCAGTACTCTTCCCTGGAAAATCCCATGGACGGAAGAGCCTGGTAGGCTGCAGTCCATGGGGTTGCTCAGAGTCGGACACGACTGAGCGACTTCCCTTTCACTTTTCACTTTCATGCATTGGAGAAAGAAATGGCAACCCACTCCAGTGTTCTTGCCTGGAGAATCCCAGGGACAGGGGAGCCTGGTGGGCTTCCGTCTCAGGGGTCACACAGAGTTGGACACGACTGAAGTGACTTAGCAGCAGCGGCAGCAGCTACCCATTGGAAATCTAGTTAAAGCCTATTGATCTGTATCTAACAAGATCTCTGAGTCTTCTAAATTTTAGCGTGGTTAATTGATAAAATGAAACCTATAGATATAAGAGCAGAGAAGGCAATGGCACCCCCACTCTAGTGCTCTTGCCTGGAAAAAAGGAGCCTGGTAGGCGGCAGTCCATGGGGTCCTGAAAAGTTGGACAGGACTAAGTGACTTCACTTTCACTTTTCACTTTCATGCATTGGAGAAGTAAATGGCAACCCACTCCAGTGTTCTTGCCTGGAGAATCCCAGGGATGGGGGAGCCTGGTGGGCTGCCATTTATGGGGTCGCACAGAGTTGGACACGACTGAAGCGACTTAGCAGCAGCAGCAGATATGAGATAAGAAAAATTAATGTAGTTCAAATATAAATAATGGTGTGAATTTATACCACATATGGATATTAGAGAAAAACAATGGGACATAGTTTTCAGTTGTTAATTGCGCTTTTCCTCTTAATAAGAGAGTTTGTTGAAGAAGCATGTTGCCTTCTAGAGAGAGAACCTTTCTCCCAGTTCATTGTTTATCATGGGATATGATAATTATAGCTGCTGGTTTAGTGAAGGTTCATGTGTACTAGACATTTATATATACTGTCTCAGCTCTCCAAACAACTTCATGAAGTTGCATTGCTGCTGCTAAGTCACTTCAGTCGTGTCCAACTCTGTGTGACCCCATAGACGGCAGCCCACCAGGCTCCCCCATCCCTGGGATTCTCCAGGCAAGAACACTGGAGTGGGTTGCCATTTCCTTCTCCAATGCATAAAGGTGAAAAGTGAAAGTGAAGTTGCTCAGTTGTGTCTGACTCTTCGAGACTCCATGGACTACAGCCTACCAGGCTCTTCCGTCCATGGGATTTTCCAGGCAAGAGTACTGGAGTGGGGTGCCATCGCCTTCTCTGTGAAGTTGCATTACAGCTGTTTTATTGATGAGGAAACTGCGAAGTTAACTTGTTTAAGATCATACTGCCAGAAGTAACAGAATTAGGCGTCAAACCTGGGTTACTTTAGCTCTAAGGCTCATATACCACCCTACCATGGTGTCTTCTTTTTAATTTGTTTGTTAAATTCCTCGAATTTACCAACCAACGAATTAATGTTATAATATTTTCTCAGGAAATAATTAAAGTAAACCTTTTAATTATTATTGCCAAGGGAGTGGGTTACTGTAAGCCTAGTATGTGATTTTTAGCATCATCCTGAGTCTTGGGTACCCTGTAATTTGGTAATGTGTGAAACATGGAATTATCTCTTAAGTTCATGAATAAGTTCTGTTTCCTAAAGCTACTTAAGTTGACTCTTAAAGAGTAGAGTCCTTCATTCCTGATTAGATGTACAGTTAACTGTTTTTCTCTTTGTGTCAACTTAAGAATGATTATAATGGAGAAACCCCCTACTCCAGAGCATCAGAGCTACGTGAAGATGTAAAGTATGGAGTTGTTTGCTATGTTTTTAGTCGCTTAGTTGTATCCGCCTCTTTGCGACGCCATGGACCGTAGCTGGCCATGTTCCTCTGCCCAGGGGATTTCCCAGGCAAGAATACTGGAGTGGGTTGCCATTTCCTTCTCCAGAGAATCTTCCCAACCAACCCAGCGATCGAACCCACATCCCTTGCATTGGCAGGCGGATTCTTTACTGCTGAGCCACCAGGGAAGCCCTAAAGTATGGAGTTTTGAGCTATAATTTATGAGTTATTCATAGGTAGAAAAGGATAGAATGTTTCAGATGAGAAAAAATAGAGATGTCTAACCAGAAGTTTTGGCAGTCTGCCAAATGATTCCTGATCAACCAGAATTAGAACTCATTTTTTACAGGGTATGATACTTAATGCATTATGTTGTAATCTAGTTTTTTATTTTTTATTTTTTTATGTTGTCAGGAAATTAAACTGACTATTCTTGATGACGATAGAAATCTTTCTTTGCAAGACACTGAATCTAGTGTTTAGCACAAGCAGTTAAAATATATTGTAGTTACTGTGTTTTATTTTTTATACCATACTTCTATTACTTTTTCTCAATTTGAATGTCTATAGAGATGATATATTATAGAACTTGCTACTGAGAAAGGCTTAAGAAGTACAAACAACTTAATTGCTTTCTTATCATTTTAGTCTAAGCCAGAAGTCCAGTATGCACCACAGTTGGAACAGGAGCCTACAAATTTGAAAGAATCATCTCTAAGCAAGATGTCCTGTAAGTTTTATTTTCAGTAGCCTAGGATTAAACACATTAGCAGTCAGATCTTATGCTGGTAGAATTGGTTGTATGATTGTTGGGAGGTAAATAAATGACTTAAAACTGTGGTCCCCTGGAGAAGGAAATGGCAACCCACTCCAGTATTCTTGCTTGGAAAATCTCATGGACAGAGGAGCCAGGCGGGCCATAGTCTATGGGGTCGCAAAGAGTCGGACATGTTCTAGTGACTGAACAACATATCCTGTATAGATATACCTAGGGCCTTTATTTAATACCCTCTTATTGTGCAAGTATTTAAAAAGAAATTTATTTATTTGGTTGCCTCAGGTCTTAGTTGCAGTGTATGGTATCTCTCGTTCCAGCTTCTCTCTAGTTGTGGCTCAAGAGCTTAGTTGCCCTGCAGCATGTGGAATCTTAGTTACCCCACCAGCACTGAACCCGTGTTCCTTGCATTGGAAGGCAGATTCTTAACCACTGGACCACCAGGGAAGCCCTTGCACAAGCATTTTTATAAAAAGTGAATTCTTCTTGTGTGTGAGCTTAACTCACGGAGCACTGTCAACAACAGTGACAAAAAAAGCTGCGGTCCTCAAACTTTACTGTGCGTTATGATCTGGGGAGCTCATTAAAAGCATTTCTGAGCCCCCCTCCAAAGTTTCCAGTGTACTTGATCTGGGACAAGACATGAGAATTTGCATTTCTAACAGATTGCTGGGTTCTTTTGGTGGTCTGGGGATCACACTTTGAGAATCACTATTCAAAAACATTTAGTTTTCCTTTAAGGATGTTTTGAGTGTGAACTAAGGAGATGTTCTGTTATCTTCCAATAAACTAACCAAATAGTGAAACTACCCCGAAAATATGTTTTTATTCTTTTTTTTATTTCTATGCTAGAAGTGAATTTAAACTCATAGAAATATAAAACATCAAGCTGAAACTATGCTTACCTTTTTAAAGGCATTAGCTCATTCCTTATCTTAAATACTGATTTTATTAACTTTTTAATTATTTTGGTGGGTGAATGATGACAGCACACAGCACAAGGCCGTCTTTAACTATCTTTTTATTTTTTTAATATTATTTATTTATTTTTTGGCTATGCTGGGTCTTCATTGCCTCTTGTGTGCTTTCTCTAGTTGCAAAGAACAGGGGCTACTCTTGATTGCAGTGTGCATGTTCCTTTTGTTGCAGAGCACGGGCTTCTGTAGTTGCAGTGTGTGGACGCAATAGTTATGCCCCCCAGGCTCTAGACTACTGACTCAGTAGTTGTGCGTGGGCTTAGTTGCCACGCCACATCTAGGATCTTCCTGAAGCAGGGATTGAACTCTTGTGCCCTGCCTTGGCAGGCGGATTCTTAACTGTTGGACCACCGGGGAAGCACCATCTTTAACTTTAGATTTGAACAAACCATTCTAGTATTACATTCAGACATGGAAAGCATCAATGTCAATAAAAATTTGAAAATAAAATAGGAAATTCATAATGTTGTATAGTATCCAGTTGGTTTTTAATGTGCCAGAGGAACTTGCATTCATTATACTGGATTACATTTACAGAAATAACTGGGTACAGTGTGTATATCTAGAAGCAGTCATTTGAGACCCCCTTTTGGAATATAGGATATCATTAACTTGTACCTTATTATTTCAGCAGATCTGCAAATGAGAAGTTCACAAACACACAGAAACTATCTTGAAGATGGAGAAAGTGATGGCTTTTTAAGATGCCTGTCTCTGTATGTATTCATCTTCACTTATGTGTACAGAAGATAAAATCTGGCTTGTATCAGAGAGATACAGTCCTTTTTATTATTTTACAGTTATATTAACTGCTCAAAAGTAAAAAAAACTTTTTTTTCCATCTTTTCCCTACCAAAACTGCACTTTTGGATATTTTGGTTTGTTTAAAAGATGATACTCACTCTACTTTAATAAAATCCAAGGTTTTTTTTTTCCACAGTACAGAAGCACTCTTGTTCTTGTTGGGATCTTTGATTTATGTTGCAATATGCACTTCTTCAGACATCTCAGTTAAGCTTTAATTAATTTAGTTGGAGGGCCAACTGTATATTTATTGAAAAAAATTCATGAATTTTTTTCAATTTAAAAAAAATTTTTTTAATAAAAATAAATTCTCCCACATAGTTCAAACTTGAGTTGTTCAAGGATCAACTGTATTTATGTAGAATTTACATTTTATTAGGTATTATAAGTAATCTAGGATTTAAAGTGTATGGGAAGATGTGTGTAGGTTATATGAAAATACTGTGCCACTTATGAAAGGGAATTGATCACCCTCAGATTTTGGTGTAGGAGAGGGTAGCGGTCCTGGAACCATTGCCCTGGGAGTGCCAAGGGATGACTCTGTATTTGAATGGTTTGAGAGTTGGGTTTTCATTTTTATCTCCATGGCCAGACAGGAGGCTAGGGGAGGTGGATAAGGGCTATAGATTAAGGAGGGCTTTGTGTTCTATACTGAGTGTCATCTCCATGCCAAATATTCTTAAGAGTGGCAAGGGAAAGTGGACTGGAGAGGGTAATGGGTACCTTGTGCCCTCTTGAGAAGAAATATCAAGGCTTCTAGAGGGAGGAGTGTTTTATCAAAGTATGCAACCTTCTACTCCTCCCAGGAGTTCTGATATGAGCCTTCCCCCCGACAACCACCTGCAGGCCCTCGCCAAGCAAAGGGCCAGTAGCACGTAGTGATAGTTGTCTACCCTGTGTCAGACACCAGGTCAAGCCCCTGAGCGGAGAGGTGAACAAGCAGACTCGTGTCTCAAGTGCAGCACTTCAGTAATCCAAACTGCATGCTACCTGTAATTTCTTAGAGCAGAAATAGTTTCTTGACAGGTTTTAATCAGATATCAGATACTTTTTATTTTAAAGACTAGGTAAGAAAATAAGAATTGAACTTCAAATTTTCCCTTCCTTTAACTTCTAAACCTGCTTTTGATTTTGTACCAAAAAAGGGGAGTTCTCTCATTCAGTGTTTTGGATTTTGTTGCAGTTTGATAAGTTTTATGAAACCTAAGTTATTGCCTAATCTTAAGTTACTATTTATTCTTTTTTCCTTTTTGGTCACATCACTCAGTTTATAGGATCTTAGTTCCCTGACCAGGGATCGAATCCAGGGCCCCAGCAGTAAGAGCAATGAGTCCTAACTGTTAGACCATCATGGAATTCCCTACAGTTTATCCTTAATACTACACTACCTAGCATCTTACTGGTGCCTTACTACCCTAATCACATTTTATCATTATATGTTTTCTTTTAAATCTAACATTTTAAAAATAGCTTTTTATTTGAATCTTAATCTATAGTTTGGCAAACAATAGGTCAGTTATGGAAAAAAACTCCTGTTACTAATTCTTGTAACTAGCCTTCTACACTGAGATATTTTAATCATAAGAAAAATATAACTATCTTTTTTTAGAATATGCTGTGATGAATACAGAATGCCTCATAATAGATATACTCTTGTAAATTGAAATTCAAGTAAATTGTGGCAAGTTGAATATTTGAAATATAGTAGAGAAGTTAACTTCTGGAAGCCTGTTGTGAATCCTTTTATAAAACAAGTTATTGTTTCATAATTTACCTATTCTGTACCTTAATTCTTTGGGCTATTGTGTTTTCTTAAAGCAAATGTTATCTTAATACCTTTTAAATATATATATATTTGTGTAGCAGTATACAGTTTATAAAACACTTATTTGCTTTATCTCTCATTTAGTAATTTTTAAAAATTCTTAACAGTAATTTGCTTTAATTTTATATATTTAGCAGAAAGCCAATATGTTTGATTTTTTTAATTTATAAAAGTTATATGGCCATGTTATAGAAGCTTGAGAAATGGAGGAAATGACATTGTATCACCCTAATATAATAGCTATTATGTTTCCTTCTGTATGTTTTTAAAAAATAGTTCTAAGGATAGTACACATAAAATTTTGTATTTTTAAACTAAGTATACAAAATTGATTGCCTTTAATTGTTAAGAACCTTCTGCTCTTAATGTTATGCAATTTTAACAAAACTTTTGGATTTTTTTTCCAGTAACTCTGGGTGGATTTTAACCATGACTCTTGTCCTCTCTGTGATGGTGTTGCTCTGGATTTGCTGTGCAACTGTTGCTACAGCTGTGGAGCAGTATGTTCCCTCTGAGGTAAATTTAATTCTAACCCTTAGGCCATTTGAAGACTGAGCCATATCATTCCCTTTTTCAAATGTTTTGTTTGTTTAACTAGAGAAGCAAAATCTTCCTACTAATAGAATGAGAGAAAACTTGGTGGTTTTAATCACACACATGGGGGTTGGCACACATGAGAACTACAGCAGCATAAGCATCACTTCCCAGTTTTCTGCGTGCTGTCCCCCGTGGTGACCAGTGTACGCTGGCTGACTTGAGTTCAGTGTCTCTCTTCTCCCTAGGTCTTTTTTATTTTTTAGTTTTTGGCTGTGCCACATGGCTTGAGGGATCCTACTTCCCCAACCAAGGATCAAACTTTTGCCCCCTGCAGCGGAAGCACAGAGTCCCAAATACTGGACTGCCGGGGAATCCCCTCCATAGGCCTTGGAGACTAAAAAAACCCATTGACATGTTTCTAAGGTGATATATAAGAAAGAAGGCTTGTGGAACTACTTCAAATTTTAAATTTAACATTGCCACAAACATTAAGGAGTAATTGTTGTTTTAGAAGCATCAAGGCTGAAGGGTTTGATTTTTAGTAATGTGTTTTGCTATACTCTGAGAGGGATGGAACACTGTCTTGACTTTCTTGTTAATTAAAATTTAACTGGCCCAGGAATCATAAGGTAAAGGACTTTTATTTCAGAAGAAGCCTCTAATTTGATGATTCAACTTAGCTTTAAAGGAATAAAAATTATTTATGTAACTAAACATAAGATAATAAATTCTACTGACATCACATCTAACTGAAATAAACTTTAGTTCTCGTGTGCCTCCAAAATCCAGTAGAAAAAGAATGAAAAGAAGGAAGGAGGGAAATTAAAATAGAATCTGATAATAAGTTGTTAGCATGTCCCTAGCATGATGCTTAAACAGTACTCTTATGTTCACAGAATGTTCACAGACTATAAAGATATGCTATAAGACTTACACATGAATAATGATTCAGATAATATTTTTCATGTTTTTATTAAAACCATATGGGATATAGGCAGGCAGAAACTGGGACAGGATAATGTTAATAACTAATATTTATATAGTTATTCAAAATTTACAAAGTGTTTTCATGAATCTTACATGTCCAGCACACCTCTACAGCAGGTTTTATTATTCATTTTGTAGATGAGTAAATAGGCTTACGAAGTTTAGATAACTTTCTTGGGGTTGCACAGCTATGAAAGTTTTGAGCCTGCATTTAAGCTCCTGTCTTTTGACTCTGTAACTCCTATGTCTTTTCCTATATACCATCTTTCTTCCAGCTGATCAACTATTTAAGTGGCACAAATAATAAATATATGAAGTGTTAAGGAAAGCAGAGAGTATGTGTTGGATTGTTGGGATAGGTCATGAGGGTCTTGACCTGAACTTTGAAGAATGGTATGGATTAGCAGGGAGAGAAAAGTGGACAATTTTTAAACAAATGGATAAAGTTAGACAGGATTGCCTTGAATTGTGGAGATATTAGAGAATGGGTAAATTTCTAAAAAACTCATCTGTTTATGATACCATCTGAATATCCTCTTGCTATTACCTATTTGTGTTCTTGTTTAGTTCTGATGTCCTTATTTTAATCATTTTTTGTTATTGATAAAGTAGAAGTTAGACATCTTACATAGGATTGCCTTTGCCTGTTAACTTACTTTTGAACTGCCCCATGTGCTCTAAATCTTCATGGCAGCAAAGCTACAAACCTGTAGTAATAAATCTTTGTTTTACCCTCCATCACTAGGGAAATTGATAATGTGACTCATAGCAGGAGCTCATCATCTGTGTAACCTCTTTGACACTAGGAATTTGAACACTACCAGCAACACATGGTTCATGTTTTTTGAGCCAGGATGCTCAAACTCTTACTGAAACAGTTCCTAGATGGACTTTTCATAGTTCTTCCTCTCTTAATCTCCTTACTTGACTTACAGAATTGACATCTTCTGGTGTTAGACATAGCAATGCCTCTCATTGGTGTTTGATTACATCTTACAGACCTGGGAATCCGTCCCTCCTTTTCAGATGACTTTTGAGCTTTCTCTTCCTTTTAGATGTTGTCTCTGCTGTGATAAATTTTGCTTTCATTGTATAGTTTTAATTCTGTGAGAAGTTTTCTCCCCTTATTTCCAAGTTGTTTGTGGAGCATCTCACTGTTTCTGCATATGCCCCCCACACCCCTGGCTCATGAAGCCTAAAGCATTAGAACCACATGTGGAGTCCTATTAGCAGTTATTACATTCCCTTCTGATATCTGCTTATGGGTGTCACTTTGCCCCTTTACTCTTGCCTGGAAAATCCCATGGATGGAGAAGCCTGGTAGGCTGCAGTTCATGGGGTCGCTAAGAGTCAGACACGACTGAGCGACTTCACTTTCACTTATGCATTGGAGAAGGAAATGGCAACCCACTCCAGTGTTCTTGCCTGGAGAATCCGAGAGATGGACCCTGTCTATGGGGTTGCCCAGAGTCAGACACGACTGAAGCGACTTAGCAGCAGGAGATCAAGAATATGGTGACACCCTCAAAGAATATGTACTTTTCTAAGATATATTTCAAGAAATATGTATCAAAGACAGCTATTTGTATTCACTGCTTTTAGCTTTTACTTTGTATTTGAAACCACACTAGCTAAGTAGTAATGTTTTTTCAACTCTATTTTTAATTATAAAAGGTCTATATATTTGATATAGAATTTATAAAGTTATATATAAAGAAGCAGGAA
The DNA here is from genome assembly GCA_006410875.1 of Neotragus pygmaeus. NCBI lineage: Eukaryota > Metazoa > Chordata > Mammalia > Artiodactyla > Bovidae > Neotragus > Neotragus pygmaeus. Next base: position 879,080 of record SJYV01016962.1, on the reverse strand, counting down.
AAAAAATCACTCATCGAAGAACTATTTTGTATTGCCATTTTAGTGGATTTCTTTTCACTGAACTATATCAATATATATTAAAGTTTTTAAAATATTGCAGTGTAGATACTCCTTTTGTGATATTTTCTCCTTAATTTACTGTAAAAATAGCTGAGAATTTTAAGTCACCTACTTTATTTTTTTTTCTCTTTTTATTTTATTTATTTATTTGTTTGTTTAAAGTCATCTACTTTAAAACTTTACTTTCATAAAACCTTTTCGTTGATTTTATTTTTGGAACATAAATTACTTCTGACCCCTCTCCATAGTAACATGAGTGTGCATTTTAACTTATATAAGCAATCGCAATGCTATTTATATTTTGTTAATATAGTTTGCATATATAATCCTATGTGTTTATAGGAAATCAGAAACCTGCTGAGAGAATATGTTTGTCTTCAGTATATACCTGGTATCTTGAGCTCAAACATGAAATATTAAAAGCTTCCTTTTCAGTCACTACAAATAAAGCTTAAAATGTTTGTAATAAAGGCCAGAAATGTAGTCTTGGAAACTTATAACAGCTTTGCTCTTCTTATTTAGGAAAGTTCTGAAATAACTTATCTTTAGCCTCTTTTGCACATAGTAAGTATTCATCACATGTCATTAAAGAGTAGTGCCAGAAAGAGTTGGCATTGGTTGATCTTAAAGCAGTATCATTTTGAGTAACTTGACTTATAAAGGTTTTGATCCTTATTTCTCCACTCCCCCCCACCCCGTTCTTTCACATGTATGATGTCATTTATTTGGGAAACATCATGAAATAATCATGCTTTTCTCTTGTTGAACTGTCTATTTAAGATAGTAAAGAGTTCATAGTGATCCTTGTCAGGCAGGTCAAACCTGACTTATAAAAACAGGGTTCAAGTATTGGATATTCCTTTCCAGAGATCAGGCAGCCTCAGAAAAGTCCCGAAACAACAAATAATCATAGAAATGCTGCCTCTGTTATCTTATTATCTGTTTGCTTCTTTTTTTATTTGCGAAACCCATGATCATCTGATTTCACATGGTCAGTTGAAAAAAGTTTTAGAAGACTCCAAATAATATTCATGTTAGTAAGTCACATATACTTACTGGTAACATACAGTGTTCCAGGCCCTGTTCAAGAGATNTTCTTGGTCTTTTTTTATTTGTGAAACCCATGATCATCTGATTTCACGTGGTCAGTTGAAAAAAGTTTTAGAAGACTCCAAATAATATTCATGTTAGTAAGTCACATATACTTACTGGTAACATACAGTGTTCCAGGCCCTGTTCAAGAGATTAGAGAGACAGTGAAGAATAAAATCACAATGAACAAAGTTAAATGTTAAAGATTTCAAAGACTCGAGTAGAATGAAACATGTTTTAAACTATAATAATCATTATTTTCTTTGTCTTAAAAAAAAAAAAGACCAAGAATCTTGCTGTTTCTAATCTTTAAGTCTCAAGAGAGACAATCAAAAAATTTTATAAATGCCGGAGCTACCATAGCTTTTTAATCTAAATTCTGCTAAGAAATTTATTTTTGCTGTTTTTTGCTGTTCTTTCTCAAGCCTTTATCAAATGTAGTAAGTTTTTGTATACATATATATAAAAATAGTATGTATAATATATATATTTTAGAAAACCTATGGATTTTTGCCTAGTTAAAAAATATATGACATTTTGATTCCACTTGTCTGACTACAACTTCTATTCTAAATTTCTAACTTATATTCACTCAAAACTTTGATATAGTTCCATTTTTTCTGGCATCTAATATTATTGCTTAAAGACTAGAAAGCTTATTATCTTAGTGATTTTTTTTTTACTTTATTTTACTTTACAATACTCTATTGGCTTTTCCATACATCGACATGAAATTTCTAATCCAGTTTGAGACTATAAAATACTTGTAACAAAGTAACAAATACTTTTGTTGTAAAACAAAACAAAGGAAAATAGGAAATTAACATGTGATATAGTATTATTAACTAAAGTGCAGATTTTGTTCAGATTTCACAAAATTTTATGCTAGAGTCCATTACTTGTTTTCTTACCTTATTCAAAATTCCATTTTGTATTTAGTTGCATTGAGTAGCTTTAGCTGCATGTAACAAACTCTGATAAATTCAGAATTTTCATTTTTATTCTGTTACAAATATTTTCTAATTTTCCTTGTTACGGCTTCTTAGATACATCCATCATTTAAAAGGGACATTTAATTTCCAAATACATGGTGTTTTAAAAATATCTTTAATATTAATTTCTCATTTTGATATTTATTTCTTATTTGAATGCTTGCTTCTCTGCAATTTTTTCAGTCTTTTAACTTTATCGAGGCTTTTGATGGCTAAGTCAAAGATCTCTCTTGGTAAATATCACTTTGTACTTGAAAATATGTGAGTTATTTTAAGATATCTTTTGATACTGATTTCTAACATAATTCCACTGTGATAAGAGAACAGACTCTATATAAAGATTTCAGTACCTTTAGACCATGAAATTTTTGACCTTTGTTTTATGACTCTGCATATGTTCCAGGGTCTCCTGGTTTATATCTATGAGAACTTAAATAGAATTTGTGTCCTACTGTGTGAAAATTGTATAAGCCTTAATTATGTTGAATTAGCTCATAGTTGCTTTTCAGGTCTACTGTATCCTTCTACTTTTCTATTCTATTAATTTTTGAGAGTTTGATATTGAAATGCCAGATAAAATGCCTTAATCTATCTACTTAAAAAATAATTGTAATATATAATGGAACTGTATGTAACTGTGTATTTTCCAAGTCTTTATAAATGTATTATCTTTCATAATTTAAGAAAGAAAAAAAATTGAGTCTAGAAAAAGATCTTATGTATAATAACTTGCCTAAGATTGTCAAACTGGTTAGTGTAAAGCCAGGTCTAAAGCCCAAATATATATTTAGTAGTTAAATTTAAGTTTTAGAAGTAATACATGTGACATAAGGGGCTTCCCTGGTGGCTCAGATGGTAAAGAATCCTCCTGCAATGCAGGGGACCTGGGTTTGATTCCTGGATCAGGAAGATCCCCTGGAGAAGGGAATGGCTACCCACTTCAGTATTCTTAACCTGGAGAATTCTATGGACCGAGGAGCCTTGTGGGCTACAGTCCAGGGGGTCACAAAGAGTCACACAACTGAGTGACTAACAGTGAGCGACTGATAAAATTGATTTCCTCTTCTTCAGTTCTCAGATAAACCAGTCAGTAGTTTTAAAACATTTTTCCATGCAGTTCCCTTTTTAGAATTTTCTATTTTTTGCTTTTAATAATTTTAGACTTTTATCTGATGTCCTTCTACTATAGATGAGGAGTTAACTCCCTTACACTGTCTCTCACTTCCATCTCTTCACTTGCTAGTTTTTATAATGTGCATTATTATTTTGCATACTTTTAGTGAATGCTTTATAAATTTCTGTTGACTCCTTATTACTGCTTTTCTTTTTCTTCCTATACTCTTAACTCTCAATTTTCATTAGATCCTTGAGAAATAAAATAAATTCATTCTTCTGTATATATACTTTCAGACTCTGCTATTGATTGATCTGAAAATTTAAAATCCACTAGACAGCATTTACAATATTATAACTATGTAGATATTCAAAATAGAACCAAGTACAGTGGTGGTTAGAGTCACATGAAAGCAAATTATAAACCTGAATTACTTAAAAGTGTTCCCAGGAGAATCTTCCAAATCTCTCTGCTTAATGGAATGGTTTCGTTTTGTTCCGTTTTGTTTTGGCTTTCTTCCCATAAAAGGCATCTCAGTTGCCACTGTTTCTTGTATGTTGCTTTCTTCCTTAGATTCCTTCTTACTTTTGCTGGAATACCTCAATAATTTTTTTCATAAAAGATACTTGTGCTGTAAACTTTCCAACTTAACACATTCGAAAATACCTTTATTGTACCCCTGTATTTGATTGATAATTTGGAGAAGGAAATGGCAACCCACTCCAGTATTCTTGCCTGGAAGATTCCATGGACGGAGGAGTTTGGTGGGCTACAGTCCATGGGGTCGCAAAGTCAGACACAACTGAGCAACCACTTTGACTTTCACTTGAGAATACAGAGTAGCCATAGAATCACTAAATGCACTGGTTAGAGGTTATCCACATGCTCCCATCCATTTCTCTGCACAATTTTACTCTTTCTCCTTACTCTTTTAGATGGCTTCTTCCAGACAGATGTTTGAAATCATTTAAAGTTTCTGTCACTGTTTCAAGGCTTTTAAATGTTAAGTAGTATTTTTCAAGGCTTTTAAATGTTAAGTAGAATTGTGAAAGTTTCTTTTATTTTGCCTCAGAGCAAATTATCACCCAAATAAAACCCAAATTATTAATTTGGATTTTAAGGAGCCCTCACTGTATCAGATCCATGTCCAATCCATCAACCATTGAATTTGTCTTGAAAATTTTCTCTTAACTGGAAAAGTGTCAAGTACTGGGCCACCTCCTTGCTGAAGGATTATTGTTACCTTGAAACAGTAGACAGCAGACCACATCAGAAATGTGTTCAAGTAGGCAGCCATCATGACAATCACTTTTAGAACATTTTCATCACTCCAAAAAGGAAACTCATACTAGTATCACTCACCATTTCTTCCCAGCATCTTTACCAGCGATAGACAATCCATATGTCTTTCTGGCCTCTTTCACTGAGCATTATGCTCCGTATTGTTGCACGTATTGGTATTATAGATACTTAAACTTCGAAGGTGCTCTTTATTCAACACCTACTAAAAGCATCTTTCCAACATTAATACTTCTATGTGGTTCTGTGTTTTTTCTAATACATATTTATTTTTTACTTATTTATTTGGCTGCACTGGGTCTTAGTTGTGACATATGGGATCTTCTAGTTGTGGCTTTCGAACTGTTGGTTACAGCATTTAGGATCTAGTCCCCTGACCAGGGATCGAACCTGGGCTCCCTACTTTGGGAGTGCAGAGTTGTAGCCACTCGACCATCATGGAAGTCCCTATCTTTTTAGTATAGTTAATTGCCCTGTCAATAATGTCAGCACTTCAGTTTTTAGCTCACAGAATCAGAGATTTATTGCCACATGGCATTGACAACAAAATCTACCCCATCTCTTAGTAAAAACTTCTCTTTTCTACCTTTAGGAGATAGACCTATATCTAAATAGAGGTACTTTCAAAAGATATTAGACATTTCCATTATACTTCAGGGAGTTTTATGACATTTGCCCCAATACTGTTTATACTTTCATTCTCTCATTTTAGTATCTTTTTGAGTGTGTTAGTAACAATTTGAACTTTTATACATTTATGAAGACCTTTCTGTCAATGTTAAACTATTTCGTGTATATTTTTTGTTCTACTCACAGACTTAAAATCGTACATACCATTTCCATATATGTTAATTTAGAACATTTAGTAGCAGAGGAACTTACTCCAAATCATTTGACCACTTGGTTGGAGAGATAAGGTCTTAAAGGAACTGATCACTCAATGCATCAAGCATCCGTAATCCATGCTCCAGAATCAATACCAGGTGTGGTATGACCACACCTACTCCTTGTAAACCTGAGCAATTTCCCCTGATACTCAGTTGTTAATTTGTAAGTATTTTAAGTCAGGACATGTGGAAAAGTTTCATTTGACCGTCCACTGGGAATTGAATCACATATGTATAACACTTTGAGTAAAAGGATTCTTGAGGATGTTTATAGAAATTCTTCTTTTTGTTTTTTCTTCAACCAGATCTTAACATAATAAATTACTATTTGAAGCCTTACTTGGAGAAGTTCCTAATTATCCAAATTGCTAATATTCATTGATGTTTTTTTTCTTTTGCAGAAGCTGAGTATCTATGGTGACTTGGAATTTATGAATGAGCAAAAGCTAAACAGATATCCAGCTGCTTCTCTTGTGGTTGTTAGATCCAAAGCTGAAGATCATGAAGAAGCAGGGCCTCTACCTGCAAAAGTGAATCTTGCTCATTCAGAAATTTAAGCTGCTTTTTTTTTTTTTAAGAAAAGTGGAATAGACATCTAAACTTCCATTCCTCATAAAGCTTTTTAAAATGGTTTCATTGGATATAGGGCTTAAAAATCACTATTAAATGCAAATAAAGTTACCCAAATCTGTGAAGACTGTATTTGCTGTAACTTTACCTTTAATTTTTTTCTAGTAATTTAAGAGATGGCTATTTGGGATTGTATTTTTATTTTACTAATATCTGTAGCTATTTTAATTATTATTTGCATTGTTTTTGTTTGTTTCCTTTCTTAGCCAAATTCTGTGAGCTGATCATTGTTCTTCCCCACCGCCTGCAATGTCAGTCACCTTAGTTAATAAGCTGAATACTCAGTAGGATATGATGCTGTTGCTCAGAAATGGCCGACAACTTGTAATTTGAAATTTAGTAGAAAATACCCTTTAATACACTACATTTTCAGTTGTATTGAACTGAAATCATTAAAATTTTCTTTGAATAATTATGTGCTGAAATTTGAGTTAATATGCAGCTGATTTTCCAGATTTTCCCTTTTGCCACTGCCCAACCCAGAAAATAAACAGGAAATGTTCTGTGTCTGTTTATTGCTATATGATCAGGAAGCAAATGAAAGCAAAAATGATCTTCTCACAAGTGTATTTTATGTTATTTTGCACAGACTATAGATTTTTCTGTTGGATGGATCTTTCCAAAGAACTATTTTTCTCTATTATAAAGCATATCAAGTATAAGTTATTTTCCAAGAACTTCATTTTGACAGTAAGAGTTTGGCTCTAATGATGCAGGACTAAGTTTATATTTCACTTTGCAGAAAATGGTTCTTATTATCATTCCTTTTTTATTATTATCAATAATACAGATACAGAAATAAGAATGACATCAGGTAACATAATACACTTCAGTCTTAAAGTGATTCAGTGTCATTATACCATCAAATCTTAAATGACTTTGCAAACCAATATGTTTTCACTCACATGGGCATTACTGGCACTGCAGTTGTGCCAGTTGACTGAAGAGTGAGTCAGTAACTTACCTTCAGCCTAGTCGTTAGCTTTCTCTGAGTCAAAAGAAAATACAATTAACCAAGTAAGACTTTGGTCACAAGATAATAGGTTTTGGTTTTCTAAATAGTAGGTTGTCTAGATTTGGTAGATAGATTGTTAGAAAGTATGGGAACACATTCAAATGGGGAAAAGAGAAATTACTAAGTGGTTGCCAAGCAGTCATTGTCTCTTATTTTGTGTGAGAATACAATTATATAAACAAGAAATGGACTGGATTTACCTTAGGGGAAAAAAAAAACAAACCAGTTGTCTTATTTACCACTTACGGCACACACTTCCGTTCATTAATCAGACACAGGTTTAATTGTAGTGCACCAAGTGAAGGAAACAGGGATATGTTCATAATGCAGATTTGTAGGAGTCAGCTTATGATTAGGAAAGGCCTCCTTCATAAAAACAAAACAATACAAAAGATAACCTGAACAAGAGCAACTATGTGACTATCCTATATTCTTCTACCTTCCCTAAGTTTTGTTTCTCTTTGCTTCCTGAATGAAGTACCCTGAGACACCCTCATTCCTCTTGAAAGTATTGATCCAAGTTTAGACAAACTTTCCCCTCTTGTTTATGAGACAGCTCCTTTATGTAGAAATACCCAATCATTCCTCTCTTTGGTAGGCACTCAAATATTTATGTCCTGTCTTTTTATTTTAGCATGATTAACCAGACATTTTCAAAAACAATTTTACTTTATAAAGAAAAATTACCACCCCCTACCCCAAATGTATACAGTATTAAAATATTTGACTTGAAAATTCCAACAAAAGCAACAAAACTGGCCCCTTTCCCTAAAGTAACAGTTTGGCCCTTTCGGTGGACCCAACTTTACTTGGTTTCCCTTAGGTATCACCTTCTTTCCTACCATACAACATCTTGAGAAGCTTGCCGTTGCTCATATGCAAATCATCAAAACTTGAGTCAGTTCAACCCTGCCAGAAGGACTTCCTAAGGTCCTCCTTGTTTCAGGTCCCTGGTCTAAGATACTCTGATTCAGATGATTACAAAGATGGTAGTAATCTAATGAATGATATAGGCCAAAGATTCCCAATCTGTACATAAAACTTCATGGATACCCTCTCAATATGGTATATTTTTTATAAATCAGAAATTACCAGATTATCTGGTCTATTGATCTTAGAAATCCTTATGTGTTATCTGCAAATGTGAGCTGCGTATTAGCATGTTGAAACCTGGTACTTTGACTCAGCCAAAAGCAAACAACTTTATCCCTTATTATTAGTCTGTGTGGCTTTATTCTAGGTAAATGTGCCATTTCCACTGTGATTTTTTTTAAATACATAATATAATTCCCATTATAATTCTTGTGGGCTCTTATGTATTTTAGGGTCACATGAGGGGAATCATTAATACAGGAATTTGTAGGCCTTTTTTAATAAACCTAGTCAGCCCAGCCACCAACATTTGGACCAATCTCAAATTCTCAGATATGTCCCGATTGTCACCACACCATGGCAGTGATTTTGCCAAGATATCCTATTAAGAGATCCACAGTTTAACCATTCAAGAACCACTTGAGAGCCTGAGTGTCAGGCTCTATGCTGGATGATGGGACTGCAACAACAAAGACCCAGTACCCAACTCTGGTTGCTCAGATTTTAAAGGAGAAAAACTGTTATTAATGTGATATGACCAGATAAGCATGAAGTACTGTGCGAGGACCCCTAACTTCAGTGATACCCAAGCTTAAACCTAGAGGGAGAAGGAAAGCCAGACAAAATACAGGGAGCAGTGTGCCAGTGAGGATAGCATGCTCACACCTAGAGGCAACAGGTGGGGAGCTGCAAATGGTTTAGCAGCCTGAGATAGCACGTGCAAAAACAGCAATAGACGGGGCTGGACAGACCACAAAATAAGGACCTTAGTAAGCCTGGACCTGGTCCTGAGCAAGATGGCAAGCACAGGGAGGGCTTAAGCGTGAGAGCTGCAGTGCTTTGGAGCAGCGCGCTGGACAACAGTGCTCCTGATAGACTAGAGGGCCGTTGGAGAGGACAGCAACGTCTCAGCTCCGCAGTCACCTCCAGGATCTGTTAAGTTTTGTGTTTATCCAGCCACAGAGAAATGGGAAATCCCATTTGCTTCCCAGGGTGGTTTTTTTTTGGTTTGTTTTTTAATGCCCAATAATCCTATTTCATTTTGTTTCACATATATTAATATTTTTGAGCTCGTAAGTATAAGGCTCTCTGTTGCTCCACATAATTGTTTGGATGGTAAGCCTACTCATTGGGTCATAGGCACAATCTGAGTATTGCCAAGCAAACTGGAAGGCTGTCCCATGGACTCCTAAGCTTCTTACCAGACTTCACGTTTGGCCAAATTTTTAAACCACAATGCTTGGTCTACTTATTAGTGTCTTCAAATTCTAGGTGTGCCAGCCCAGCTTCTACTAACCCAGGGTATTTCTGACCCCTTGCCTCCACATTACCAGTTGCAGAGCAGGTTATGTTTGCATTTAAGTATCATCAGTGGAAGCTACCTGTTGTATCTTTCTTTCTACTTCTAGACTAGAGTCCTTGGATGGTGATATGTGAAGGAAAGTTACTTGGCTCAAAATAGCCTGGAGTTAAAACTCCCCTCCGTGTCCTCACCACCATTCTATGCAAAACAAAAAACTCTCTCACCTGAAGAAAAACAAAAAGGACATTAAGGTTGATTAGCCCAGCTCCCAGCCGGTCCAGCCTCTGGCTGATCTCCAGAATTCCTTACCCTAGCCATTTAAGAGATGATGACTCCAAACAACCTGAGAGAAGAACAAGCCCCCTTAAGACAGTAGATTTCCACATATATGGCTATATATACTTACTCTTTCCTTAGGTTAGTACGGCAGCTCACTAATCTGACTCCTGCCCCTTCTCGCCTCATTAAACGTGATCTGTTCCTGGAAAGGGCTGGTCTCTTTCACTTTTTCTGAACCTCGCCTCTCAAACTCCCTTACCCTACAGTATGTACAGTGACAGAGCAGATTGAGATAGTGGGAAACGCAGCCTTGTGTGAGAAGCTAGATTGTACAATTAGTGTAAATTTTGTGACTCTTTGCAATAATTAAATTCTGAAGTGCTGTTTGTATACCTTCTCTGAAATGTGTAATTGTTGAAATTAGCTTTACTATTTCACTATTAAGTATTCTCTTCCTGTGATGTTAATGAATTATCTGTTTAGAGCAGGTGATCTTGACCTTTTTCATGCCATAGACCTTTTTGATAATCTGGTGAAGCCTATGGACTGACTCTTCCTCAGAATAATGTTTTCACAGGCATAAAACCAAGCATAAAGGACTGCAAAGAAAACTAATCATATTAAAATACAATTGTTATTTTCAAAAAATTTCAATTATATATATATATGTACTTCTTTATTAACACATAAAATAAGGCCTAGTGGTGGTTCTAAAACTGTCGGAATTTCAAAGTTATTTCAAATTTTATTTTGAAATCTCGGCAACAACTGTAGTATGTAAATATCTGATTTCTGTTGGTGATAAAGTCCCAGGAACTGCTCACAGTACTATCAGTCGTTGACTGTGTTCATAATTAAAGGACATGCTTTATTTCAGTTAGAAGTTAGTGAAAATATTTAACTTTTTTCTCTTCCAAGTTACTGAACCTCTGCTTTAGGGGTTGTCTAATTTTACTTTCTTATTTTGAGAGTATAATGTTTTTATTTGTTCACTTCTAAATGATTTGGGCTTATTTTACTATTATATTTTTAATATACTTGAATTGTTTTGCAACATTGTACCAATAATTGAAGGCATGGGTGGAAAGAAATCAGCAACTGATTAGAAATGAAAGGTTTCAACAAAAACTCTTGAAAATGTTACCTCAAGAGATACCATCATGCAGTCATTATTGGAGCCCCACCTCTGAAAATTTCATAATGCTTAAGTATGTGTGTCAAATAAAATCTGGTTCATCTGCACTGAGAAATACTATAATGCCATCTTGTAAAAGTGTCTACTTAGATATTTCATGATGAAGTTTGTGTATTGATTCTCCATGACTTTTGCAAGGCCCTTTAGAGTACTCTCACTGTCACCTTTAAGTATGTCTTTCCAGCATCCTTCTGGGAAAGCAGGATGGGGTTTAACATCTCCATGTTAGAACTGAGGAAACAGAGTCTCCGCGAGGAAAGGCATCCAGCCAGGACTCTCAGAGTTTGGAAGGTACAGTGATAGATGCTGAAGCAGGGACTGAGCCTCCTCTAGGCAGGTCTGGAAGTCTATGTGACAGGTGCCTGGGTCAATCTAGTTGTGGTACCCACTTACTATTGACCAACTCTGAGTTGCGCCCTGAACTACAAAGTAGTCCCCTCCTCAAGCAGATCTCTGTAATTATAAGCAAACCAAGCCATTCGGAAACAATATTGTACTCTCCCAGGGTGCAGAACACCTTCACATACGTGCATTACTTCGTTCTAACCATAAAATTCTGGGTTAAGTATTCTTATCTCCATTCTTCAGATAAGGAAACACAGAGGCTGTGACTTGCCGCCTTAAATTAGGTAGGTATTAATTTGGCAGAACCAGAATAAAAACCCAGGTTTGCCTGACAAGCTGAGATATGGTGATCCTATGGGCAGAGGATCTCCGCTAGCCATAGCCAGGGTCAGATGGAGCCCTAGACCATAAGGAGTATAGGGAAAGGCAAATCCGAGGAGGTGGGGAGAGTTGGAGAAGGCTTCATGGAATGAGATTCTTGCCTGGTTCTGGACAAGAAAGATGGATTTAGAAAGGTGGATGGAGCCAGCAGAAATCATTCTAAGCAAGTGACAAGCTACATACTGGGAGAGATGTGTTCGATCCATGCCACAAAGGCTTCAAAGTCAGCATAAAGAAACTCATAAGTCAATAAGAAAAAAACAAATCACCTATAGAAAAATGGACAACAGATAGGAAAAAGCCTTTCATGAGGGAGGAAATCCACACGACCAATATATTTTAAGAGGGCAGCATTACAGCATGGGCTGGGGCAGGGCTTTTCAAATTGAATATGCATTTGAACCTCCTAAAGCTCTTGTTAAAATGCAGGTTCTGGCTTGGTGGGCATGGATGGGATTCCATCTCTCTCATACATGATGAGGTCCTGCTGGTCCAAGGACCACAGTTTTGAGAAGTGATGAGATAGGTAATGTGTGAACTTTTCAGCCACCCACGTCTATAACGCAGCTATGCCTCCTTTCAGCAAGTAGCAATGTTTCTGTGCCTCAATTCCCTCATCTGTGAAATGGAGATGGTAATAGTCTCCGTCATTTGTGGTTGGGAGGACTAAGTAGGTTAACATATGTAACACCTGTAGTGCAGCATGTGACAAAACAAGCGTTCAGTACATGTTACCAGTTGGCGGTGGCCGTAGGAGTTACTAGAGAAACGCAAACTAAACCACAGTGAGATAGCATGTCACACCCACCAGAGGCGGGTGGAGGTCAGAAAGTCTGACACTTTCAAGACTGAGGAGACAGACACTCTCGTCACTGATAATGGGGGTGCAAACCGGTACAGCCTCCTGGAAGAGTGGTTGGGTAATACTGGTGAAGCTGGAGGGCCCTGCAGTGTGATTCCAGATGTATGTGTGTGTGGCCTTCCAGAGAGTGTAAAATAGCCACTAGAAGCATACACGGCATGTCCAAGAGACTGATTGGCTCTGGGGAGGGAGGGAAGGAATGATACAACTGGGGAAAAAAAGAGGACTACAGCTTTGCCATGCTTGATGGAAAGATGACTAAATTTCAACATTATTGTCTCTGGGTGGTGGGCTTCCCTGGTGGCTCAGATGGTCAAGAATCTGCCTGCAGTGCGAGAGACCCGGGTTTGATCCCTGGGCCAGGAAGATCCTCTGGAGGAGGGCATGGCAACCCACTCCAGTATTCTTGCCTGCAGAATCCCGTGGACAGAGGAGCCCGGCAGGCTTGAGTCCATGTGGTGGCAAAGAGTCGAACACGACAGAGCAGCTAAGCACACAGACACACACATCTCTGGATGATGGATACATGATCATTTGTTACATTATTCTTCCAATTTTTTTGTATTTTCTTACGTTTTTAAATTTTGTTTTTCAGGGAAAGAGACGGGGAAAAAGGGAAACATTAGAGCAAGTGGACTGAGTGGATCTGGTACAGTGTTGGGTGTTGAGTGGGGAGGACAAAGAGATCCATCTACGGGGGCACTGCCTTTCTTCAGGAATGAGGGGAAAAGAAGTTTAGAGAGACAGATGAGAAAGCTGAAACTCGGGTTAAGTGACCTATCATTTTAATGGAAAATACATATTCTTTCCACATAGATTATGTATTTCATTGAACAAGCATCAGTGAAAACACGATCCCTGCTTTTTAGCCACTGGAATCTTAATTCTGGGTATTTCTGCCTGGATCTTCATGCAGCTGGGGGGTACCTGAGATCCTCCATCTGGGTTCAGCTTCCCTCTCAACCCTGCACCGTGTGACTCAAGGGCAGTTTCTCGCTTTCTGAACCTCGGGCTCTTCTGTCACATAGAGAATTCTGGCTTTGGAGCATGGCTGTCTACCTGCAGAAGGGGAAGAGGCCAGGACGGAGCAGGGCCCTCCTGCCCTCTCCTCTTCCTGGGAGGCAGCCTGGGAGGAGCCTGACCACAGGGAGGGTGCAGCCAGGAGAGGCCTCCTGTCATTCCTCCTCCTGGCTGCCCCTGGTGACAGGCCGGGAACCTGCCGAGGTTTCTGCACTGCCAGGGCCGGAGACTGGAGCTGGGAGCCAGAGACATGAACAAGATCTTCCCCCAGGTGAGAGCTGCCCCGAGACGGCTCCTGACCTGGGGGGCAGGGCAAACCCCGGGCTAAGGGTGGGCAGTAAAGAGGGGAGGCACTGAGGTCCCCCACCACCCCAGAGGCTCTCTACCAGGTTGTAGGGAGATGCAACAGGTGAACCAGGTACATGGTTCAGGTGGTGAGAGCTGGGAGAGGCCAGGAGGCCAGGGGAGGAAATGATCGACGTTAGGAGGGTGCCTGGGGAGCTTCTCCAAGGGGGTACCCCCTGAGCTGGTTTGAAGGATGAACGTTTGCCAAATGGGCAGTGGAGGAAAAGGCTTTCCAGGCAAAGGGCACAGTACAGGGAAAAGTGTGGGAACATAAAGTAGACGTGAGTGTGGGGCAGCCGGGTGGGAGGGCCAGTGTTTCCACCCAAGGCTCTTGTGAGGCTTCTGGAAAACTTTTCAGTCCAGCCCCCTGAGGCTGGGCCTCCCCGCACCTCAGCCCACCCCACATTCTGTTCTCTTGGGCAGGGGGATGCCAATGGCAATGCTGCTGCTGGAAGCAAAGCCCTCCCTGGAGGGGAAGGTAAAGGCCGGGGGACCTGGGGCCAGCCCCTCCCCGACATGGGACTCCCTTGATGCTGGGCTGTTGCTATGGAGACACAAAAGCGGCTCCCTAAGGCTCCCTCTGTCTCTCAGACCTCGGCCCCGTTGTTGATGTCATCCATTCCCAGTGTCCCGGCCATCCGTACTGACGGCCATTTGCTAAATGCATAAGTTCATGTGCTGCCCACCCCACAGACATATAGTGCCCCCCAAAACCCATAGAGGAAAGAGCTCTAGAGGCCAGTCCCTGACTCAGGGTGACCCAGGTGGGTCTCCACCTCTGAGGGATAAGGTGGGAGGGACCTCACGTTTATTGAGAGCCTGCTCTCGGCCACGGGCTCACCAAATGACCGGGCCAGTGCGCTTTACTTCTGTGGAATAAAGAAGAAGAGAACACTTTTATTGAGCACCTACTATGTGTCCAATCTTGACTCTCACTTGACCACTGAGGGGAGAGACCCAGAGAGGAGGCTACTACTAATAACTATCAAGGGTCAAGGCCCTACTGTGCACCCAGCACCGTGGGGCCTCTTCCACACACAATGGTCAGCTCCAAGGGTTCTCCTGTTCGGTGCGATAGCAGATGAGGCAGCTGATGTGACAGGAGGTTGGCTGGTTCAGCCAAACTGGGATCCTGCACGGATGGGAGGCGTGAGGCAGGGTTCAGGTTCAAAATAGGGTCCCTCGGCTTGCAGAGCCCCAGTATCTTTTTGCTCCACACTGGCGCTCGTTTATTTCAAGCCTGCTTCATGAAGGGCCTGGTGTGGAATAATGGCCTCCTTTTCCCATCTGTCCCCAGGGGGATCAGCACTTAAGGGCTTTCAAGCTTTGAAGTGCGACCTTCACCTGGCCATGGACCCCGAGACGCTCCTGTGACCCCTCCTGCCCCACCTGTGCTGTGCAAATATTTGAGAAGCAGTTGCTTGGCTGACCGACCAGGACACTTCTCCTTGCCAGCCTTCTCGCTGTCTCCCTGGTTACCTGAGTTTACAAGGGAGCCACCGATCAAGGCTGCAGGGAATGTGGGCTTTAGATTTATGCTGCGTCTCCTAATATGTCTCCCTTCCCAAGGTACACCCACCCTGGGCTTCAGCCACGCTTTCTGTCCCCCACGTGCTANCCTTTTTCTGGAAGAGAGGCTGCAGAGGCTCTCCTCAGAAGACTTTCCTCGGTACATGGATGTCATGACCAGACTACTTTGCAGGCAGGAGGGGGAGAGAAAGAGCCAAAAGGTGAATTCCCCTGGGAAACAGGAAAGCTTCCAGCAGAAGAAAGGGCTGGGCCTTTAATGAGTATGTCGACAGAAGGAAAAGTTGCAAGTTGTTTTACTCAGGGACCTTAACTGAAAACTACAGTCCAGGAGACAGCCTCTCAGATGGGTCTGAGGAACCACTCTGAAGAGATAAGGGAGGAGCCTGGTTATACAGCTTTTTTTTTGTTTTCCTTGCTGGGAAGACAAACACACACATGTAGTTGAAAATCAAAAGATTACGGCTAATCACAAAGAAAAGACATCTCAAATGAATGATTTTGGCACTTTTCTGTGCATGGGAAGATACAAGAACTCTGGGTTCACTGAAATCATTCTTTACATATGCATCGTAACTGTCTCGGGCCAGTTTCCAAAGCACAGAGTATTTCCTGGTTTTCTCCATTCTGGATTTCCCTCACGGTGCACCATCGGTGGGAGGCTGCAGTAGCTAATGGCTTGATCTTTACAGTAGTGGTATGTATAGTGGGCACCATTCTTTGTTTACTGGAATGGCAGGCAGCAGTCCGTGTCTACAAATATTAGTAATATTTGCTGAGCATTTAGTACATGCCAAGCACTATTGCAAACTTCTATGTCTTAGCTCTTGTACCTCATTTTATCTTATCCTCATAAAGGAACCTGGCTTGGTATTCATAACTTACAGGGGCTAAGGCAGATGAAGTTGCTGGGCTAAGACCACACACTTTTTAAAGGGTGGTTCCAGGGTCAAACCTCGATAGGCCCAAGCCCAGAGCCCACTACCCCCACTCCTTGATGGCTCACTCTTTCTTAGTCAGGACTCCCTAGAAGAGAGAGCTGGAACCTACGCTGGGGGAGGTAGCCTGTCAACAGGCGGTGGCTGGTGCTGGCAGAAGAATGGTGTTTGTTCTTTTCTGGTTTGTTGGTTCTTCTTTTCAGAAAGAAGCAGGTGCTGTAGCAACCTCCCAAACAGCATTCCATAAAGTAGTCCAGGAAGATGCAGAGAGAGCTCAGGGTGATCAGCTAGGCCCCTCCCTCGGTTCACATCAGCAGAGCAGGGGATTTAATGCCACAGCCTGCAGAGAGAACTCAAGCAGCCAGCGTCAATATTTGCCATGTCCCAGCCTCCCTGGCCTCAGCTCTAAGATCAGTACGTTAAGTACAACAGGTTCTTCTCTGTGCAAATACACAGGGATAGATGAATGGAATTTAAAATGGCTCAGGCTTCGCCGCAGGGTCTGAACTGGAAATCTGGCCTGGTTTAAGCTTCTGCCATCACTGTTTGCCTGGGGCTCTCCGTTCATCCTTAAATTCACCAAACCACATACATCAGAGCTGGTAAGAAGCTCAGAGTCCAGCCAGATTTCTGGTAGGAAGACACTGCTACCCGGAGAAGTAGTGAGGGAGGGGACCAGCCCAAACTGGCACTCCCTGGTAGCCGTCTCTGGGATTCTGAGGGCCACCCAGCAACTCCAGGCCAGGCAGAAGCGATTTCTCTTCTAAAAAAAGCGATTTCTCTTCTAAAAAAAGCAATTTCTCTTTTTTTAAAAAGTTATTTTAAAAACACATTTATGGTTATATTTACATTTAGTGAAATACGCAGATCTTAAGTGTATAGTTCAGTGAGGTTGTTTTTTTTTATTTGGCTTCGTTGGGTCAGCTGTGGCATGGAGGACGTTTCACTGTGACTCACGGACTCTCTGATGTGGCGCGAGTCTCAGCAGCTGTGGCGCACAGGTTTAGTTGCTTCATGGCTTGCGGGAACTTAGTTCCCTGACCAGGAAACAGACCTGTGTCCCCTGCATTGCAAGGTGGATTCTTAACAACTGGACCATCAGGGGGTGTCCCTCAGTGAGTTCTTAAAAAAACAAACANATACGCAGATCTTAAGTGTATAGTTCAGTGAGGTTGTTTTTTTTTATTTGGCTTCGTTGGGTCAGCTGTGGCATGGAGGACGTTTCACTGTGACTCACGGACTCTCTGATGTGGCGCGAGTCTCAGCAGCTGTGGCGCACAGGTTTAGTTGCTTCATGGCTTGCGGGAACTTAGTTCCCTGACCAGGAAACAGACCTGTGTCCCCTGCATTGCAAGGTGGATTCTTAACAACTGGACCATCAGGGGGTGTCCCTCAGTGAGTTCTTAAAAAAACAAACAGGTTTATTGAAGTATGATTGACAAACAGTAAGCTACACATATTTAAAATGTACACTTTCATAAGTTTTGGCACACATATATCCCCATGAAACTATCACATAATTTCATGTCTATCGTGAATATGTCCATCACCCTCAAAAGTCCTCACGCCCCTTGGTAATCCTTCACTCTCACCCTACCCTGGCCCTCACTTCCATATTTAGACGACCCCTGCAGAGTCCATCATGAGAAACGTGGGGCTAGAAGAAGCACAAGCTGGAAACAAGATTGCCAGGAGGAATATCGATAACCTCAGATATCCAGATGACACCACCCTTATAGCAGAAAGTGAAGAAGAGCTAAAGAGTCACTTGATGGAAGTGAAAGAGGAAAGTGAAAAAGTTGGCTTAAAGCTCAACATTCAGAAAACTAAGATCATGGCATCCAGTCCCACCACTTCATGGGAAATAGATGGGGAAACAGTGGACACAGTGGCTGACTTTATTTTGGGGGGCTCCAAAATCACTGCAGATGGTGATTGCAGCCATGAAATTAAAAGATGCTTACTTGGAAGGAAAGTTATGACCAACCTCAGTTCAGTTCAGTTCAGTTGCTCAGTCGTGTCCGACCCTTTGCAACCCCATGAATTGCAGCACGCCAGGCCTCCCTGTCCATCACCAACTCCCAGAGTTCACTCAGATTCACGTCCATCGAGTCAGTGATGCCATCCAGCCATCTCATTCTCTAGACAGCATATTAAAAAGCAGAGACATTACTT
>SJYV01016962.1:844591-856621 GCA_006410875.1 Neotragus pygmaeus | reverse complement strand
TGTGAGAGTTGGACTGTGAAGAAAGCTGAGCACCGAAGAATTGATGCTTTTGAACTGTGGTGTTGGAGAAGAGTCTTGAGAGTCCCTTGGACTGCAAGGAGATCCAACCAGTCCATCCTAAAGGAGATCAGTCCTGGGTGTTCATTGGAAGGACTGATGTTGAAGCTGAAATTCCAATACCTTGGCCACCTGATGTGAAGAGCTGACTCATTTGAAAAGACCCTGATGCCGGGAAAGATTGAGGAGAGAAGGGGACGACAGAGGATGAGATGGTTGTTGGATGGCATCAATGACTCAATGGACATGAGTTTGAGTAAACTCTGGGAGTTGGTGATGGACAGGGAGGCCTGGCATGCTGCGGTTCATGTGGTCACAAAGAGTGTGACACGACTGAATGACTGAACTGCACTGAACTGATTTTCCATCAGTATGGGTTAGTTTGCACTTTTCTAGAATGTTATGTAAGGGAAATAATACTGCATATACTTTTTTTTTGGGTCTCTCTGGCTTCTTTCACTCAGAATAGTTCTTATGAGATTCATCCACGTTGTAGCATGCCCATAGTCACTGCTTTTTATTGCTGAGTAGTACTCCATTCTATGGACATACCATCATTTGTGAACTCCAGGTTTAAGAGATATACTCTCCATTTATCCATTCATTTGCTAATAGGTTTTAGACTGTTCTCAGTTTGGGCTATAACAAATGAAGCTGCTCTGAACATTTTTGTATAAATCTTCGTATGGACATATACTTTCATTTATCTTGGAAAATATAATGGCTGGATGTGGTAGGTGTATATTTAACTGTTTATGAAACAGTTTGTTTTCCAAAGTGGTTGTATCATATTCTTACCTACNAGCTGCTCTGAACATTTTTGTATAAATCTTCGTATGGACATATACTTTCATTTATCTTGGAAAATATAATGGCTGGATGTGGTAGGTGTATATTTAACTGTTTATGAAACAGTTTGTTTTCCAAAGTGGTTGTATCATATTCTTACCTACACTTGGTAAGACTGGTCTTTATTTAATTTCAGCTGGGTAGGTGGTAACATCTCATTGTTTTGCTGTTATTTGTTTGGTTTGTGGGGGTTTTGGCTGTGCTACTGGACCTGCAAGATCTTAGTCCCCGACCAGGGATAAACCCGTGCCTCTTGCAGTGCAAGCGTGGATTCTTAACCACTGGACCACCAGGGAAGTTCTAGCAGCATCTCAGTGTGATTTTAATTTGCATTTCTCTAATGTTGAGCATCTTTGCATGTGCTCGTTTGCCACTCATGTATCTCCATTGGCGAAAAGTTTGTTCAAACAGTTTCTAATTGCTTGCTTTTTCATTATNTAGCAGCATCTCAGTGTGATTTTAATTTGCATTTCTCTAATGTTGAGCATCTTTGCATGTGCTCGTTTGCCACTCATGTATCTCCATTGGCGAAAAGTTTGTTCAAACAGTTTCTAATTGCTTGCTTTTTCATTATGGGTTTTTTTTTTTTTTAATTTATTTTGGCTGTTCTGGGTATTCATTGCTGCACGGGCTTTCTCTCTACTTGCAATGAGCAGGGGCCAGCTTTTGTTGAGGCGCTAGAGCTTCTCATTGCCCTGGTTTCTCCCGCTGTGGAGCCCAGGCTCCAAGGCGTTCAGACTTCAGTAGCTGCGGCACATGGGCTCAGTAACCACAGTTCCTGAGCTCTAGAGCACAGGCTCGGTAGTTGTGGTACATGGGCCTAGCCCCTCTGCAGCATGGATCTTCCCAGACCAGGGATCAAACCTGTGTTTCCTGCATTGGTGGACTCTTTACCACTGAGCCAACAGAGAAACCCCATTACTGGGTTCTGAAAGTTCTTTATATACTTGGAACAGACACTCTCTATAAGATGATCATTTGCAAATACCTCTTCCAGTCTATGGCTTGTCTTTTCATTCCCTTAACAGTGTCTTTCCAAGAGAAAATTTTTTTATTTTGATAAAGCCCAATTTGTCAGATTTTTTTCTTTTATGGATCATGCTTCCAATTGTGTTTAAGGAATAATTACCTAATGCAGGCCACAAAGATTTTATACTATATGTTCTTCTAGAGTGTTTATAATTTTAGGGTTTTTCCTTTCCAAGAAAAAACTCCATTTTATAATGGAATGATAAAAAAGCTCCATTCTTTTGTTTAGATAAATTTCAGTAGTGTCTAAGCTGATTTCTCCACAGGGAGAAAAAGATACTCTTTCTTTGAAAAGCCACTGACACCAAAAGATTCAAGTTCAATTTGGTTTCATCCTGAAGGTCTGAAGTAAAACAATTCTTTGCAAGGATTTATAAATTAGACATTCATTGGTTAAACTTCAAAATATCACTTTGAATTGAATAATAGTGAATTCTCTTAACTGCTGGTGAGATTCTGGCAAATAAACCGATCAATTCGACTTGTTCAGTAAAGCCATTTTTAAAGCCTAGAAAAAGAATCCAGGAGTTTCCAATGACTCATCCTCCATGTTGAATTACTCTCAGTTTTGGAATCAAATATTCAGCATATACTTACAGTAAGGGAATTCTGCTGTGACCTAGACAGAACTGTAAGTATAACTTAGACAACCTACTTCTGGTATCAGTATTTCCTATTTGGAATAGCTATCCAATACATACCACATCCGGAAGAAGAGTTTCCTGGGAACTCCATGAGTGCTTTCAGAGTTCTTTCACAGATCTGAACACCTGTCCTGACGTCTTCTCCAGTTCTGAGGCAACCTCAGTATTTTAGTTTTATAATTAGGTCTATGATTAACTTTGAGTTAAATTTTGTATATGGTGCAAGTAATGAATCAAAATTATTTTTGTTTTGTATTCACACATGGAATCCAATTGTTCCAGCACCATTTGTTGAAAAGACAGTACTTTCTCTATTTGATTGTCCTTGGTGGTGGTTTAGTCGCTAAGTTGTGTCTGACTCATGTGACCCCGTGGACTGTAGCCTGCCAGGCTCCTCTGTTCACAGGATTTCCCAAGTGAAAATACTGGAGTGGATTGCCATTCCCTTCTCCAAGGGATCTTCTCAACCCAAGGACTGAACCCAGGTCTCCTAAACTGCAGGCAGTCTCCTGCATTGCAAGCAGTCTCCTACATTGTAGGCAATTTTCTGCATTGCGGGTAATCTCCTGCATTGCAGGTGGATTCTTTACTGACTAAACCACCAGGGAAGCCCTTCATTTGTCCTTGCATCTCTGTTAAAATAAGTGATTCATATACTTGTGATCTATTTGTTCCATTGACTTATTAGTCAGTCTTGATACCAATACCACATTGTCTTGATTCTGGTTGCTTTACAGTAGTGCTTGAAATCATATCATCTGTGAATAGACAGTTTTCTTTCTTTTTAATCTGGATGCCTTTTATTTCTTCTCATTTCAGGCCATTTTAACCTGCCTTTAATGTCAATAATGCATTTTCACTTTATACAATGTTGTTTTCATTCTGAGGAGCTTGATTTGAGTCTCTCCTGTATCCTCCATGCCTCTACTTTCAACACATGGAACACAATTACCTTTAATGTCCCTCTCTGATGATTCTAATATCTGTCAGTTCTGGGTAAATTTAGATAGATTTTTCTTCTCGCTAGGCTGTGCTTAGTCAGTCGTGTCCAACTCTTTATGACCCCATCAAATTTTCTTTCTTTTCATGCCTGGTAATATTATTTTTCGTATACTATAACAGCCATATTGTGGTATAATTTACATATCACTCAACTCACTGCTTTAAAATGTGCAATAATCTTTAGTATATTCATAGAGTTGTGTAACCATCACTATAGTCATTTTTAAAACATTTTCATCACCCAAAAAAGAACCCTCGTACCCATTAGCTGTCTTTTCTACCCAGCCTCTCCTCCCTAGGCACCCACTACTCCATCTCTATGGATTTGCCTATTGGGGGCGTTCCGTATAAATGAAATCATACTAAATGTGGGGTTTTTTGGTGGCTAATTTCTTTCACTTACACATTTTTGAAGTTCATCCATTTCATACTATGTATCAGTACTTTATTCCTTTTCATTGCTGAGTAATATTCCACTATGTGACTATCTCTCTATCTGTGTATGTATATATATATGTATCACATTTTATTATCAGTTCCTTGGCTGATGGACATTTGGGTTGTCTCTACTTTGGGGCTACTGTGAACATTTATGTGCGATTTTGTATGAACATTTTAATTTCTCTAGGAGTGGGACTGCTGGCTCATATGTTTACTCTGGTCATATGTTTAACCTTTAAACATATTTATGCTGGGTCATACATATGTTTAACCTTCTGAAGAAGTGCCAGACTATTTCCTACAGTGGTTGTACCATATTACATTCCCACCAGTAGTGTATGCACAAGGGTTCCAATTTCTCCACCTCCTCATCAACACTTGTTACTGTCTCCTTCTTATTATAACCATCCTAGTGGGTGTGAAGTGGCATCTCACATGGATTGTGATTTTGATTTGCATTTCCCTGATAACTGATTATGTTGAGCATATTTTAATGTGTTTATTGGCCACCTGAATATCTTATTTGGAGAAATGTCTACTCAGCTACTTTGCCACTTTTTTAGTAATTTATTTTATTGTTGAGTTGTAAAAATTCTTTATATATTCTGGATACTCAAGACCTGATCAAATACATGCTTTGCAAATATTTTCTGCCATTCTGTAGGCTGTCTTTTCACTGCTGTCCACGGAAGCATAGAAGCTTTTAGCTTGGATGTAGTCTTAACTTTTCATCTTTAATTTTCATTTTTGGTCAATTGTGCTTTTGGTGTCATATCTGAAGAAACTTTGCCTAACCCAAATACATGAAGATTTATGCCTATACTTTCCCTTGGACTGCAAGGAGATCCAACCAGTCCATCCTAAAGGAAATCAGTCCTGGGTGTTCATTGGAAGGACTGATGCTGAAGCTGAAACTCCAGCACTTTGGCCACCTCATGCAAAGAGCTGACTCATTGGAAAAGACCCTGATGCTGGGAGGGATTGAGGGCAGGAGGAGAAGGGGACGACAGAGGATGAGATGGCTGGATGGCATCACCGACTCGATGGACGTGAGTTTGAGTGAACTCTGGGAGTTGTGATGGACAAGGAGGCCTGGCATGCTGTGATTCATGGGGTCGCAAAGAGTTGGACATGACTGAGCGACTGAACTGAACTAACTGAACTTTCTTCCAAGAGTTTTATAGTTTTAGTCTTACATTTAGGTCTATGATCCATTTTTAGATAAATTTTGTATTTGGTATGAGGAAAGGGTCTAATTTTATTCTTTGCTGTGGCTATCAAGATACTTGGCACCATTTGTAGAAAAGACTGTCCTTTCCCCATTGACTTATTTTGGTACTCTTGTCAAAAATCAATTAACAGTAAATTGAGGGTTTATTTCTAGACTCTACCTGCTAAATTTTTATTGGATGGTAGACATTGTGAATTTTAGTCTGTTGAGTGTTACATTTTTTGATTTCCTGTATTCTTGATATGGCTCTGAAATGTTGTTAAATAACTTATAACACTTGATTCTTTAAGATCTTGCTTTTAAGATTTACTGAGCAGGACTAGAGCCATGTTTACATGAGTGCGCGCTAAGTCGCTTCAGTCATGTTCAACCCTTTGTGACTCTGTGGACTGTAACCCGCCAGGCTCTTCTGTCCGTGGGATTCTCCAGGCAAGAACACTCAAAAGCGTTGCCATTTCCTCCACCAGGGGATCTTCCCAACTCAGGGAGTGAACCCAGGTCTCCTGCACTGCAGGCAGATTCTTTACCGTCAGAGCCACCAGGGAAGCCCAGAGCCATGTTTAGTCTTGGCTAATTACTATCTGGGACTAATTATTCTCCACTATGGAGGTAAGAATTTTATGAATGCACTACCTTGGATAATGAGGTTTTTCTACTATTCCTGGTCCTGTGTGGCCATCACGTACTGCTTCCTCTAATCCTTCTGGGTGGTTCTTCCTCTGGCCTGAAGTAGCTTCCTTACATGCAAGTGCTGATAAGTACTCTCGGGAATTCTCAAGGGGCACTCTCTGCACATCTCGAGTTCTCTGTGTCTGTAGCTTTCTCCTCTCTGCTGCTCTGCCCTGTGAACTCTAGCTGCCTTGTTTTTCCTTAATTCTAAGCTCTAACTCAATTCATGGATTATGCTAGGCTCTGCCTGGATTCCCTGTCCCTTTGCTGCAGTCTAGGAAATCTCTCTAGGTAGTAAGCTGGAGCAATCATAGGGGTCATGTTGTATCCTCTCTTGGGAGTCACTGTCCTTTATTGCCAGTGTTTCTAAACTGTTGCTTCATATATTCTGCCTGCTTTTTCGGTTGTTTCAGGCAGGAAAGAAAAGCTGGGCCCATTATTGCATTGTGACTGCCTTCTGAAGCCTTTGAGTAAATCAGAGGGAGATACTTTCCCAGAGTTTTTCAATCCCACCAGGCCAGAGGTCTATACCTCCAGATTTGTCTTACCTCATTTACTGAGAAGACAAGGTCCAACCATCATTATTTCATTTTATATGTTGGGAGACTTAGGCAATGACTCAAACCTCCTATTCTTTTCTGATGGGAATGTGGAAATGAATGAGATTAAGTCCTACAAAATTTTCCCTTTTGGCCTGCACTCTGCTGCGGGGAAATACTGAACCTGAGATCAATGTGAGATTAAATCTTGACTTTCCCAAAAAGGACTCGCCCCCCTCACATCTCTGAGACTAGTTTCCCATCTCCTGCTGCTGCTGCTAAGTCGCTTCAGTTGTGTCTGACTCTGTGCGACCCCATAGACGGCAGCCCACCTGGCTCCTCCGTCCCTGGGATTCTCCCATCTTCTAAGCACACTGAAATTACAGAGCACTTTACTTAGATCATTGTTACCCTCATCCCATCATCTTCATTCAGTGTCTCAAAAAGCAGTCCTGGGATCTGCCACATCAGAGTTTTGGCAGGGGGATGAATGTGCTGATTAATTAAAATGCATGTTCCTGGGGCCAATTCACTTTCCAGAATCAGAATGGAGGGGGTGGAGGTTAACTACACTTTTTTCTTTTTAAGATTTTTTTTTTAATGTGGATCATTAAGTCTTTATTGAATTTGTTACAATACTGCTTCCATTTTATGTTCTGGGTTTTTAGCCGCAAGGCATGTGGGCTCTTAACTCCTTGACCAGGGATGTAACCTGTACCCTCTGCATTGGAAAGTAGTCTTAACCACCGGACTACGAGGAAGAGCCCTGATTTTAACAGGTTCCTTGAGTAATGGCAACCCACTCCAGTACTCTTGCCTGCAAAATTCCATGGACAGAGGAGCCTAGTAGGCTACAGCCCATGGGGTTGCAAAGAGTCAGACACGACTGAGCGAGTTCACTTGAATGATCTCTGGAACTTCAGGGAATCACTGATCCAAACTCTTAAGTCAGCAATTTTCCTCCCAAGATGTACAACACTTGCTGGCTGTGTTATCTTGTTATCCCGTTTTGTTCCTAACCTCATGAGCATTATGTGGCTTGATTNTCATATCTGAAGAAACTTTGCCTAACCCAAATACATGAAGATTTATGCCTATACTTTCCCTTGGACTGCAAGGAGATCCAACCAGTCCATCCTAAAGGAAATCAGTCCTGGGTGTTCATTGGAAGGACTGATGCTGAAGCTGAAACTCCAGCACTTTGGCCACCTCATGCAAAGAGCTGACTCATTGGAAAAGACCCTGATGCTGGGAGGGATTGAGGGCAGGAGGAGAAGGGGACGACAGAGGATGAGATGGCTGGATGGCATCACCAACTCGATGGACGTGAGTTTGAGTGAACTCTGGGAGTTGTGATGGACAAGGAGGCCTGGCATGCTGTGATTCATGGGGTCGCAAAGAGTTGGACATGACTGAGCGACTGAACTGAACTAACTGAACTTTCTTCCAAGAGTTTTATAGTTTTAGTCTTACATTTAGGTCTATGATCCATTTTTAGATAAATTTTGTATTTGGTATGAGGAAAGGGTCTAATTTTATTCTTTGCTGTGGCTATCAAGATACTTGGCACCATTTGTAGAAAAGACTGTCCTTTCCCCATTGACTTATTTTGGTACTCTTGTCAAAAATCAATTAACAGTAAATTGAGGGTTTATTTCTAGACTCTACCTGCTAAATTTTTATTGGATGGTAGACATTGTGAATTTTAGTCTGTTGAGTGTTACATTTTTTGATTTCCTGTATTCTTGATATGGCTCTGAAATGTTGTTAAATAAATTATAACACTTGATTCTTTAAGATCTTGCTTTTAAGATTTACTGAGCAGGACTAGAGCCATGTTTACATGAGTGCGCGCTAAGTCGCTTCAGTCATGTTCAACCCTTTGTGACTCTGTGGACTGTAACCCGCCAGGCTCTTCTGTCCGTGGGATTCTCCAGGCAAGAACACTCAAAAGCGTTGCCATTTCCTCCACCAGGGGATCTTCCCAACTCAGGGAGTGAACCCAGGTCTCCTGCACTGCAGGCAGATTCTTTACTGTCAGAGCCACCAGGGAAGCCCAGAGCCATGTTTAGTCTTGGCTAATTACTATCTGGGACTAATTATTCTCCACTATGGAGGTAAGAATTTTATGAATGCACTACCTTGGATAATGAGGTTTTTCTACTATTCCTGGTCCTGTGTGGCCATCACGTACTGCTTCCTCTAATCCTTCTGGGTGGTTCTTCCTCTGGCCTGAAGTAGCTTCCTTACATGCAAGTGCTGATCAGTACTCTCGGGAATTCTCAAGGGGCACTCTCTGCACATCTCGAGTTCTCTGTGTCTGTAGCTTTCTCCTCTCTGCTGCTCTGCCCTGTGAACTCTAGCTGCCTTGTTTTTCCTTAATTCTAAGCTCTAACTCAATTCATGGATTATGCTAGGCTCTGCCTGGATTCCCTGTCCCTTTGCTGCAGTCTAGGAAATCTCTCTAGGTAGTAAGCTGGAGCAATCATAGGGGTCATGTTGTATCCTCTCTTGGGAGTCACTGTCCTTTATTGCCAGTGTTTCTAAACTGTTGCTTCATATATTCTGCCTGCTTTTTCGGTTGTTTCAGGCAGGAAAGAAAAGCTGGGCCCATTATTGCATTGTGACTGCCTTCTGAAGCCTTTGAGTAAATCAGAGGGAGATACTTTCCCAGAGTTTTTCAATCCCACCAGGCCAGAGGTCTATACCTCCAGATTTGTCTTACCTCATTTACTGAGAAGACAAGGTCCAACCATCATTATTTCATTTTATATGTTGGGAGACTTAGGCAATGACTCAAACCTCCTATTCTTTTCTGATGGGAATGTGGAAATGAATGAGATTAAGTCCTACAAAATTTTCCCTTTTGGCCTGCACTCTGCTGCGGGGAAATACTGAACCTGAGATCAATGTGAGATTAAATCTTGACTTTCCCAAAAAGGACTCGCCCCCCTCACATCTCTGAGACTAGTTTCCCATCTCCTGCTGCTGCTGCTAAGTCGCTTCAGTTGTGTCTGACTCTGTGCGACCCCATAGACGGCAGCCCACCTGGCTCCTCCGTCCCTGGGATTCTCCCATCTTCTAAGCACACTGAAATTACAGAGCACTTTACTTAGATCATTGTTACCCTCATCCCATCATCTTCATTCAGTGTCTCAAAAAGCAGTCCTGGGATCTGCCACATCAGAGTTTTGGGAGGGGGATGAATGTGCTGATTAATTAAAATCCATGTTCCTGGGGCCAATTCACTTTCCAGAATCAGAATGGAGGGGGTGGAGGTTAACTACACTTTTTTCTTTTTAAGATTTTTTTTTTAATGTGGATCATTAAATCTTTATTGAATTTGTTACAATACTGCTTCCATTCTATGTTCTGGGTTTTTAGCCACAAGGCACGTGGGCTCTTAACTCTTTGACCAGGGATGTAACCTGTACCCTCTGCATTGGAAAGTAGTCTTAACCACCGGACTACGAGGAAGAGCCCTGATTTTAACAGGTTCCTTGAGTAATGGCAACCCACTCCAGTACTCTTGCCTGCAAAATTCCATGGACAGAGGAGCCTGGTAGGCTACAGCCCATGGGGTTGCAAAGAGTCAGACACGACTGAGCGAGTTCACTTGAATGATCTCTGGAACTTCAGGGAATCACTGATCCAAACTCTTAAGTCAGCAATTTTCCTCCCAAGATGTACAACACTTGCTGGCTGTGTTATCTTGTTATCCCGTTTTGTTCCTAACCTCATGAGCATTATGTGGCTTGATTAAAAAAAAAAAAAAAAATATATATATATATACACACACACACACACATAAATCAAAATAGTCTTTTTGATCATTTCACAGAATTCTTTGAGATGACCAGGGAAACCTAAGTGCTTGAGATTTCCAAGCCTGGAAAGGACTTTGAAAGTCATCTAATCCAACCCCCACCTGATGTTTGCATTATGTACCAGTCTTGCCAAAAAATCACCCAGCTTCTGTATGCACATTTCACAGGACCTTGCTACTCCTTCCCATAGCTGTGCTACTGAATCAAATCTCTTAATTAGTTCTGGATCCAGACAAATTATGTTCCCTCTGCCCCAGGAAAGCCCTCCCTCTGAAAACAGTTTTGTATTTATTAATACAAGACTCCAGATGATCAAAGCTGTGTTTAACACTAAAAAGGCAGCGGAGAGAATCTCAAGACCAGAGAAAAGAGCTACAAGCTAACTCTGTGAAACTTGTCAAGATGTTAAATTGTCCCAAGCATTTCTATGATTGGAAAGTACTTTTTAAACACTCCCCATGCTTTCTTATTCTCATGTGTTTTCCCTCTGTCTGGAGAATCTATTTCCCTGCCTTCGTCAGCATCTAGAGGCCACCCGTCTTCCTTGGTTTGCGGTCCCTTCTCTGTAATACTCCGACCTCTTGGCTCTGTCATCACATCTCTCTTTTGACTCTGATCTTCCTGCCTCCCTCTTAGAATGACCCTTGTGATGACAGGATAATCTATCTCAATATTTTTAATTTGAGCACATCTACAAAGTCCCTGTTACCATGTAAAGTAACATTTCCAGAGGTTATCATCTGGACATCTTTGAGGAGGTCACTGTTTTGCCTATTGCAATGAGTATATGAGTGTTTGTTCTATTCTTTTAAATGTTTGAATGAAAAAACTGAAAGAAAATACTCCTTGGATCATAAGACTCCAATTACTAAAAGAGTTTGGAATTTATACTCCTTTATGTAGTATAGATGGAAAAGACATGGCTTGGGAATTTCTCCTGTAGTTCTTATTACCACCTTATCTCCCATTCTCTTTAATCTACTCGTTGGGTTTTTAACATTCACCTCTCCCCTCAACCCAATCAAAGCCATGGACAAACTCCAATTTGTAAAATAATTTGTCTTCATTCAAACTGAAGTACTCAATTTACCATTCCCTTCTTGTCACAGCACTTTCACTTCTAGGCTCACACTCTCCTGGTTTTACGTCTTCAACATCCATTCCGCCTCCTTTGCATGATCTTAAGTGTGGGAAGGCCCTAGGCTGTGTGTCTCTTTTCTATCTACACTTCCCCTAGGTGATTCTATACTCTCATGGGCTCCAAATGTCAACCCTATACTATAGAACCCCAACTTTATTTATACCTTCAGTCCTGATGACTTCTCTGAGCTCGACTCATACGTGAGTTCCAGACTCTGCCTGGCTACTTGAGCATCTCATTACGTCTCTCAAACTTATCTAAAACAGAACTCTTGATTTCCCCACCCAGCCCGTATCTATTCCTCTCCTGCATTTTCCCATCCATTCAGATGCTCAGGTAAAACCTTAGGAAGAAGTCATCTTTGATTTTACTCCCTCTGTTCCTTCACTCTCTGACATTAAATGCGTCAACACAACCCATCAGTTCTGCCTCCAAAACAGCCTTCTATCTAACCTTTCATCATCATCATCTAACCTTTCATCATCATCATCATCACTGCTATTGCTATCATCTGGCCCAAGCTGCCAGCATCTCTCGCTGGGGCTCCTTTAATGGTTCTGATTATACCTCCCTACTCTACTCTTGCCTGCCCACCCCCCCA
>SJYV01016962.1:757394-842856 GCA_006410875.1 Neotragus pygmaeus | reverse complement strand
TGTTACACTGAAGTAAAAGCCAAATTCCTTGACCACAAGGCCTAGGTGATCTGCCACTGTCTCTCACCTTTTACCACTTGTTCACTGTACACAAGCCACCTGACCTTCACTCTTTTCCTTCTTTCTGTCCCTAGAATGTGCCAAGCATTTGCCATCTCAGGCTCCGCACTTGTTCTTTCCTTTCCTCAGAATCTTTTTCCTAGATGTTTGTATGACTAACTCCTTCTTGTACTTCTCAGCTCAGATGTCTCTTCCTTAGAGAGGACTTATGCAATCCCTAAATTAATTTAAAACTGAACTCTCCCCGTCTCCCTCCCCTAGTATCTCATGACCAGCTCTACTGTATCACTACGTGAACTTAGCCTGCTGACCTACGTCCTGTTAACTTACATGTCTGTCTCACTTCCCTTGAGTGGAAGCTCCTTTAAAACAAATACTGTCTTTTGTCTCGTTCAGTGCTGAATCTCCCACACCAGGCACAGGTTAAAAGTTCAATGGATACTTCTTCAAATGAATAAATGAATAGCTCAGCATTTTTTGGAGTAAATGTATGAAAAGAAAATTTGGCCTAATGTCAGATTATTATGTAATCCTAATAAACTAAATTCTACAATTTTCAACTACAATTCTCATTCAGTAAATATGGGTGGGGTACAGGAATTTTTATTTTAGCAAATCCTTAGGAGGCTCTGGGGCAGGGAATCACTCACCATAGTTTTGGGGTAACATTGGCTTCCCTGGTGGCTCAGACAGCAAAGAATCCACCTGCAATGCAGGAGACCAGGGTTCAATCCCTGGGTTGGGAAGATCCCTGAAGAAGGGAATGGCTACCCACTTCAGTATTCTTGCCTGGAGAATTTCACGGACAGAGGAGCCTGGCGGGCTACAATCCATTGATTTATTCACTCTTGCAAACTTTATGTAGGTAAGGTGGCTTAGTTTTAAACAGTAAGCCAAGTATTAGCAGAAATGAATCACTTGCCCAAAGTCTGTAATTAGTTAGCAAGTGAATTCTAGAAACAAGAAAGTCTAACTTTAAAAACACAAATCTGACAAGTTAAAATACACAGAGATTACCTTTCTGTACCTTTCTGTTACACATCTCATCTATTTTATGCTAGTCATAATTTCTTAACCTTCATCATTTGTGTCAGTCATTAAAACAAAGATTAGACTTTCATAACGCTATCCAAATGACTACAATGAACTGTTTGGATCAAACAAAATATGTATGTTTAAAGGACTCACCAGCAAGGGAAAATGAGAAACTTGAAAGGAAAAAAAAAAGCTAAAGAAAGTTTCATCAGTACACTGTGTTTACAAAAGAAAAGAAATCAGATCTTGCTTTGAAAGATTTGCCCTCCAAAATGATCAGCATAGGTGGGATGTTTGATGAGTAATCAGATGTCACTTTGTGCCACGGCATTACACCACAGCAACAGGAACCTGGTGATGATGGGCAATGTTTGACTAACAATACACGCTAAGTCTGACAAGTAAGGCTAGTTGTTTGTACTAGCAATCTGGCAAGGTGTGCTACCATCACCCAAGTGACACATTAAAGCTCAACTCTACCTCCACAACAACAGAAAATCTGCACTGAATCTGCCTTTTCACTGGATAAACTTCAGATATCAGAGCTTTTGATACGGCCCTAGGCAACAGGTAGCCACATTTACAAAGGGAGCACCTTGCCTTACTCTGAATAGCAAATAGAACATGTCAGATCCAAAATCTAATCATATTAAAATCCTGGTTAAACTCCAGAGCATTTCCAGATGTCAAATCTGTTATACCAAGTTCCTAATTCCTAAGGTACTCTCTCACTTCCTTTTACTAGTCAGCAGGTCTTGCTTTAAGCTCACCTTTTATGGATGGAATATGGTCTAGAGCAGCACTGTCAAACAGAAATACAATGCATATCATGAAAGCAAGTCATGTAAATCTTCTAGTTAGCCACATTAGAAAACTTATCATTTTAACATATAATCAACACTGAAAAATGGAGATTATTTTTCATTCATACTTTTAGTCATTGATTCTGATATTCAGAATGCATTTTACAGCACCCTTCAATTTGGACTAGCTGCAATTCAAGTGGTCAAGGGTCACATGTGAGTAGAGACCACTGTATTGGACAGTGAAGGTCTAGAGCCTTGTTACTCCACGGGTAGCCCACAAATTAGAAGCCTTCGCATCATCTGGAAATCTGTTAGAAATATTGACTGTCGAGTCTAACTCTAGATCTACTGAATCAGAATCTACAGTTTAAAAAGATCCCCAGGCAATGTGCATGTACAGTAAAGCCTGAGAAATACTGGTTTAAGGAGCCATGGGTCTCAGGTTCTTCACCTGTCAAACGGAGGTGATAATCCTTACTTGCTAGGACTACTGTGAAGATTCTTAGTTTACTTAATAGACTTTTAATAGCTGAGATTTTAATGAATGGTAACTCTTATTAAAGAAGGCAATGTAATAGAAAGGACCTTAGAGCTGGACAGGATGGAATATATATTCAGGTTCTTTAAAGCTCTGGACCTTCCACAACTCATTTAACTTGAGGCTGAGTTTTCTAACTATCTAAATTAGGGTTAATACCTACCTTCAATAACTTGCTGTTGTTGTCAGGGTGGGGTATGGCACATGGGAGGCATTCAATAGTGGCTGACATTCATATACATATTTATATGCATATCCTACAGGCTGGGCCAAACTAGAGTAGTAACAAATGACACTAAGCTGCCTTAGTTCACATGGCCTTCCATCCCAAAGCAAAGTGTTACTTCTTGTGGCTCCAGTGTATATTTCACAAGGAGACCCTAAGGACAGCAAAAACGTTTATTTGAAAAAATTACTATGTATTGAAAATATACATTAGAAATTATTACAGACTTCCATAGCATTCCCCTCCCCCACCACAAAAGTAGAAATAATCGCTTGCTATGCTAATGCCATAGGTAAATTCAAACAAAAAGGAAAACGTTACCAGCCCCCCTTCCTCATATGTTAGCACTGGAGGGGGAGAAGGTCAACTTGTATTTGCCAATCAATACGAATTTAGCAAGTCCCAGTCTTCAACAGCAAGACACACATATTTCTGCTTCGAAGACTGTGAGGGGCTGCTCTGTTCCTTCTCTGGCTCCTCGAAAGCTCTCTTCTTGCTCTTCTTTGACTCCTGGCTTGACAGGGCTTCGTGTTTCAACAGTGGCCCATGGCAGTCTGCGGCCTTCTCTTTATAGAACTGGAGCTTCTCAGAAGAGTTCGTGTGGGCCTCTGTCGGGGGGTGCGTCCCTGGGGCTTCTGTTCGAGCCCGCTTCCCATCTGTAAGGGATGACAGAGGGAAGGGTGATGAGCTCACTATGCCAGTTGCTAATGCCTGCCCAAGCCCAGAAAACTGATCCAACAGAAGTGACAAGAGGCCCAAACAGGGTGAGTCTGGATTCATTTTCCCCCCTTTTGTGTGCCTTATAAAGTAATTTACAGCATATGCACCAGCACAGGTTGAAGGTATGTACGCATAGAGAGTATCACAGATTTACAGTCAAATCTCAGATCTGCCACTTCTTGAATAAATGACCTTGGGCAAGCAACTTGTCTAAGATTCAGTTTTCTCAGATAGGGATATAAAACCATAAGGGTGATGTGACGATATAAGAAGTAATATATGGTGCTTAGGACAATGCTTGGCGCAACAGTGAAAGCTCAAAACATGTCAGCTATCACTACTCAGAATCTGGACGTGACTCTGTTCTTCTAAGACAGCCAAGTTTGTAGCACAACTCTAGCAAATGATACAACTTTATTCTCTATCTTTTGGTATAGAATAAATTTTTCTTATTTTTCTACTTTTATTTCCCCTTCACTTCAATTTTATCCTTTAACTCCTTTCAGAAAAAATTTTGGCAAAATACACATAACGTAAATTTAGCATGTTAATCATCTTTGAGTGTACAGTTCTGTGGCATGAAGTACACTCACACTGCTGTGTAAACATCACCACCATCCATCTGCAGAACTTTTTCAGCCTGGCAAAACTGAAACTTGGTACAGTAACTCACCCCACCACCCCTTACCTCAGTCCCAACAACCATCATTCCACTTTCTGTCACTATGAACTTGACTATTCTAGGAACTTTGTAAGACTCACACATTTGTCCCTTTTTTTTTGGCCAGCACGAAGCATGTGGGATCTTAGTTCCCTGACCAGGGATCGAATTGTGCTGGCTGCACTGGAAGCGCAGATTCTGAACCACTGGACCACCAGGGAAGCCCCAACATGCGTCTTCTTTGACTGGTGTGTTTTACTTAGCACGATGTCTCTATAGATTTCACCCATGTTATAGCAAGTGTTACAATTTCCTTCCTCCTTAAGGCTGAATGATATTCCATTGTATGTAAATACTACATTTTGTTTATCCGTTCATCTGTCGATGGACACTTGGGTTGCTTCTACTTTTGGCTACACTTTAATTCCTTTTTAATGTTCTGTATTCTATTTTTGTATCACTGCAAATCTTTTCTGGAACAAGACGAGATATACATAAACACATGTGTACATATATACATACACTTAATAAGTTATTTTCCCGGTGCTGGTGCTCAAAGCTAAATGTGAACTTACACTATAAGCCATGTTGACAGAGTATAAATCTTGGTGATCTAATTAAGTCAATACGATCATAATTAATCTTCCCACTGAGTGAAGATGAACTAAGTGCCCAAATAATCTAAGGGCAAAACACTCCAAAGGAAAAGGAATTTCTCACAGAAGTGCTGAGCTGCTGTTCGAGACTCCAAGGTTTCTTGCGGCTTCATAGCTTCCAAAGTCACACGCTCCCATTGCAGAACAATCTAATAAAATGTATTTGGAAAGATGTGAATCCAAACAAAATCTCGAGTTTTTAATCTCAAGCTTTCCTTGTTTCCAACTCCTCTCTTTCCATAAACACAACCCCCCTGTGGTAATCTTACTTCAGACTACGATGAGTCTCTGTTCCAATCTACAAATAAACTGCCCGTACTTTACTAAAAGTAAACCTTAGTCATAACACTTCACACATTCCTAGGCCCATTTTCACACCTTAGACTATACCAACTGTAATTCAAACTCTTGTACATGTGTAAAATAACCACATTGGCATACTCTCAGGATACTTTAGGATCAATTTCCATTTTTAAAAACTGCTACAAATTATTAATATTTTTATTATAAGTTACTACAAATTCTTTTGAAAATTTGGCTTAGTAGAAACTACACATAAATAAAGAAAAGTCAAAAATTATTAATATTTCACATATACCATAAGTAATAAGAACTTTAAATCCCACACTTCTCATAATGGTATGTAATGAAATAATCATAAAGACAGACAAACGTTTGCAAGACACAGAAGCAGCACAACACATAGTTTAAGAAATCAGTTCCAGAGTGAGCTCTACCATTTACTAGCCAGGGGCACTTGGCAAGTGATTTAATGGAGAAATTTTGAGACAGACATGGGGAAGTAAAGGGACTCCTGTTAGATGGCCTCATTTTTCTGTGTCACCTGCTGAGAATGAGGCAGGAGAACGGAGTCAGCCTGTTTCAATAAGAGAGCAACAGAAGATAGATAAAGCACCGCTGCCACGTCCTCGGGGCCTAGCTGGGGCTGCATGCAGTGAGGCTGTGTGGAGCTTCAACTTACTTTCAGTCCAAGCTGCTAGCTATTTTACTTCATCCTTAGCTTTGCAAGAGAGGTCCTGGTTTCTCCATTTTAGAGATGAATAAACAGAGACCCAAAGCTGCCTTAAGTTGTATACCTATTGGGTTGCCGAGCCAGGACCCCAAATTCAGGCCTCTGACTCTCCAGCCTATGCTCTTTCCACCACATCACCTGCTACCATAACCAAGCCACTCCAAGCCCTTATATGACCATCCCATACCTGCCCAAGTCCACTGGATGTATCCAGGACTGTTTCAGTGCTACAAACTTAGTCTGATAATGGATGCATATAATGATTTCAGCATGCATCTTCTGGACAAACTTCAAAGTACTTCTGAAACACTGACTCACCAGCACTCCTTCTTGCTCACCTATAAGGAAGTGATGGTATCATGAGGTGGCTGGATAGTTCCACCACCATGCATTACAGAGTGCAGCCAAGGAAGGATCCAGAACAAAAAGCTCAGTGGGCCCTCCAGGCCTCCTCCAATCAACACTGGTTTAAAGTATCTGAAGGAAACAGGTACCAACCACAGGCAAGCTGGCCTCCACTGGTGCTCTACTACTTGATTACCTTCTGAGTGCCTGCTTTAGTCTGTACCCTACCAACTTGAGGAAGACCATCAAGAAGGTAAGACAGCATCAAAGGGAAGTTCAGCGAAGAAGCTGAAGGTGGGAGGGCTCAGTCTGCTCAAACTAGCATGGTCTGATCTGAAAATATGGCCTCAACACGTGCCACCAGTGTTTCCACCAGCACGCGAAGGGTATCAGCTTCAATAAGTTGGACTAAGTGAACTTCTCTGAATGGGTCATCCAAGACCTCTGCCTTCCCAGAAACAATGCTAGCTCTCTATACTCAAAATACAATTTTTAAACTTAAGAAAGAAAGAGAATGGGAGTGCTAAGGATTAAAAAAAAAAAGACATTTCCTTACTAAGGAGAGTTACGAAATTTGCCCCCTAAATGGGAAAGAGTTAGACTTGAATTTTAATCAGTGTAACTTGTTCTCTTTTTCTGGTACACACACAGCTAAGAGAATCTCCCCTTCTGANGCGCTAAGGATTAAAAAAAAAAAAGACATTTCCTTACTAAGGAGAGTTACGAAATTTGCCCCCTAAATGGGAAAGAGTTAGACTTGAATTTTAATCAGTGTAACTTGTTCTCTTTTTCTGGTACACACACAGCTAAGAGAATCTCCCCTTCTGAAGCTGGATCACACTGTTTTTTTGCATAGCAAGCAAGAATTCATTAATTTTCTGAGTCACTTATAAGAAGGCATTTTCTTCTAGGTCCATTAAGGATGAAGCACAGTCTAGCAACCAGAGCAAGAGACGTAAGGACTAGCATCTAACAACTTTTCTCAAGTAACTGGGTTAGTTACAAGTCATCAGTGTCTCGAGTTTGACTGAAGATGACAGTTCAGCCAAAGAATACCAAGAGGATTAGCACCCATTCGAGTGTTGAGTAAGACACTTGGAATTTATGAAGCCATACTAACTGTAGGAGAGAAAAATTTGCCTTACCTGATCAGCCCAGCCCTCTGTCTTGCAGTTACTATGATCAAATTCCTTCAAAGGGACTTTGGAGTGAACGAGGCCGATGTGGGTCTGAAGCTTGTGTTTGACAGCTTTGATGTCCTAGTAGGGGAAAAACAGAACACGAATGGTCAACACATTCAACACAGTCAACACAATGGTCAGCACACACATGGTCAACACTTAACTTGTTCTCAGCAGGAAATAAACACTATCATAGATACTAGCCCCTTCTGAATGTCAATTAGCAGAAACAAAATATCAAACTGTATGTTTGTGAAAGTTAAGAGAAGGGAACAGAAATCCTACCTTGAGTCCCGTCCCAGAGATATCTAAGCAGTTGAGTTTTCTAAAAGAAAAGAGGTATCCAATTCCTGCATCTGTTATCTCAGGGTTACCTAGATGTCAAAAACATAGGTGGTATTCTGTTACAGTTATATGCCAACAATAAGCTCAAGAAAAAAGGCCAAACAATGATAAAATATTGTGAGAACAAACTTTTCAGAGTAAATTAAATATGGGAATCTATCTTTCCTATGAAGAGCCACATGAGATGATCCTTAAGATCTTTTATAACTCTAAACTTCCAAGGAGTTGGGGTTTAGCAGAGAAATTAATGAACCAGATAGCTACTCCAAAGGGTTTAATTTGGAACCACATAAAAACAGAATATTCGAAACATGTATATTAAACACGTATATAAACAGGTATATTAGACTTTGTTCATAGCCATTTCACCTCCAAAGTAACAGATTTTAATAAGATTTTCAAGGATACTTAGACACAAAGACTATCACTGTCTTATTAACCTGCATTAAAAGAAGAAATTATTTATTTTTGGCTGTGCTGGGTCTTTGTTGCGGCACGGGTTTTTCTCCAGTGGTGGCAAGGTAAGGCTACTCTAGTCACAAGTGTGCGGGCTACTCAACGCGGCGGCTTCTCTTGCTGTGGAACACAGGTTCTAGGGCATGCAGGCTTCAGCCCGTGGTACACGGGCTCAGGAGCTGTGGCCACCGGGCTCCAGAGCACAGGCTCAGTAACTGTGGCACATGGGCTTAGACGCTCAGCGGTGTGTGAGATCTCACAAACCCATATCTCCTGCATTGGCAGGTGGATTCTTTACCACTGAGCCACCAGGGAAGCCCTGTATTTTTTAAAAAAACAATCCTTTCTTACATGGAATCTTCTCATATCCGAGAGAACTACATTTAGCACTGGGTCCTCAAGAGGATGAGCACAGTGCTGGCACATTGCAGACACTCAAAAAAAAAATCTGCTAAATGAATATCCTTCCCGGGGAGGAAGGGAGGGCGTCATTATTTTCATCTTACAGAAGCCAAAGACAAGCCTCAGAGAGTTTAAATAACTTGCCTAAGGGCACAGAGTGGCAGAGCAAGGAGTGTCCTCTGGCCTCAAACGCCTGCTCTCGCCACTCTTTTGACACCAACCATCCTGCCACATATTCAATCCATGTTCAGTTAAATCATAACTGATCTTAGTCTCTCTACTACTGGCATCAGTATCTGGTTCATCTCGAGTAAGCATCAAAATTGTGAATTTATCCAGATCTTCACCAAGCAATTACTGATAAAAATGACCTAGCTGACAGACACTATCAACCAACAACTCAGAGGTAAGTAAAGAGCCATATGTCCTCTGTGCTGTGAATGTGCAGTGAATATGGCCTCTCTGCAGAGAATAACTGGTACGAGTGAATCCTAAGGGCTTTTACTGCCCTACAGAGTGGGACCACGGCAGGAAAGGTGTCTGGCCAGGAGATAACAGTCTCCAGCTTTAGTCCTGCTCTGCCACTGACTTACTGGGGCACCGAAGAATCACCCCTCAATTCTATCAGCTCTCAGACGAAGGGGAAGAACTAGACGATTTCTAAGTCCACTCTTCCAGTATTGATCATCTATAGCTTCTAACAGAACTTACAAGATAAGTCTAATAACGACAGGTTTTCAAGGCCTCTCTTCATCACTCGAACTGGGGCCGTCATTTTCCGCACCCCGGCATCGGATAAACAATTATCCTTCAGGCGGAGTTGAGTTACACTAGGAAACAAAGTCCATGAGTAAATTACTTAAAGAGCATTTGAGAAAATCAAGTCATGAGAATGTTTTCATAAACTTCATTTAAAAATGTATCTTCTAACCCTTGCTATTTCACACTTAATGTGTTTAACAGAATTAAAGATCCTTTGATACTATTTCAGTTACTATGTGAGGGTTAGCTTGAGACCAAACAGCATGTAGTACTATCCTCAGATGGTAGAGGGCACTAAAGGTACATGGTGGAATGAGGAATGCAGGGACTTCGTTAAGATAAATATACTTGTTTCACACAAAAACTGCATTCTTGACAAATGTTGTGTCAAA
Organism: Neotragus pygmaeus; assembly: GCA_006410875.1. NCBI lineage: Eukaryota > Metazoa > Chordata > Mammalia > Artiodactyla > Bovidae > Neotragus > Neotragus pygmaeus. The sequence continues at coordinate 833,238 of SJYV01016962.1, read as the reverse complement.
ACATTCTAAATGTTGGGACAGTCTGCTAAAGAACTCCTATGAGAATCCTCCATATAAAGCACAATTCTTTCATTCTAATATTTTATAAATCCAATTTTCAGAATGGATTTATAAGGCAATCCATTCAGCTAACCTGTAACTGGTGTGTTAATGTGCTCCACTGTCCCACATGCAAGAAATGCAAACTTTTATCAACCTCACATAAAAATACCTTTCTACAGGGCAGTATGTCGGTGTCATATCCTAGGCAGGCCTGAGAGAAAAGATTAGACTCAGGTTTGTAGTGCTTTTGTCCTTCTGGGTATTTATGAAACCATAAAGGAATCCATCTGGCCTTCTCTTTGCAAGCCAGACTGAGATCAGTCGGACCATTTATGAAGGGCGTTAACTGAGTGATTTCTTTAAATTATGGTTCTTGAAAATAATTTCTATGGCTGTCTTTTACTAGTTCACTTTTTAAATGATTTACAGCTCAATGACAATTAAAATAGAAAATGATAATGATTGTAAAAATTATATAACTTCTCATCTCTTGGTAGAATAAATCAGGGCAAAATCATTTTTCAACCCAAGTAGTGTCAAGTACTATATGTCAAAATAAATTTTATTTAGATAAACGAACCTACTGATTTACTTTCCTGAGGTGTCCAATCAACACTGCTTGTATCAAGTAAATGGAGATTGAAAATGTTTTAGAAAAAAAAAGTTAGCAAATAACCACAGGACTGGGAAGTAATTAACATCCTTCCCACTGGATCATCCTTTAAAAAACAAAACAATTCATTTACAAATGGTGGTAGGTCAATACCTAGACAGGGCCTCATTGGTGAGATGTTCTAGAAGTTCATGCTCATCTCCAAGCTTGCAACAGGAAAGATCCAGACAGGTCAGCTCCCGGAAAGACTTAATCTCCTCGAGTTTTTCTGAAATCACCAGGTATCTGTGGGGTATGGACAGCAATCAACAGCTTTTCTTTTCCTTCTTTTAAAACATCACCATATGTGTCTTTGTAATACATCAACATTCCATCAGGACAAATTACTACGTAATAAGCAGACTTTACTGATTACTATGTAGGCACAGGTTATAAAAACTTTAAATAAATACATAAAAACATACAAGCAAAGGCAAGACACAGAGAAAATATCTGCTTTGTTAGAAGTCAGACCTTGGGGTCAGTGTTGGGACTTTTTCAGAGAATTTCCAAACTTTAGGATACTCACAATTTTAATCACTCATTCTTTTAAGGTTGCTTTTTACTTAATGCTAAATATCTAGTGCTTTGAAAACTGGAACAGGCCAAGAATTCTGGATTCTAATCTGTACATGTCCAACGACATAACCCATCAAAGGTTTATTTGTCTCATCAGATTTTATCTTTTCTACTTGTTTGAGTAGCTGCCCACTCCCTGGTGCCACGGTCAGCCTGCTAACTTTACTCCAAAGTTATGTGCAGCATGACTACGACAAGAACTCATTCCAAACTAGCTGGTTATTAAGACAAACCTGTGAGCATGAACACTTTAATTACACTGGGCACCAGGCCAGACTGCTATCATGGAGTATCAGAAGGCCTCTGGACAGGAAGAGAAGATTAAAAAGACACTGCTGTGGTCTCCGCCCTGCTTTCTAGTTGTCCATCTATTTCATATGAGGTCAGCAAGAAAAAATGAAAAAGGGATTAGAAGTGACAGGAAACAGGAGAGGAGCCTAAAAAAAAAAACAGGGAAAGGGAAACGCCTGTGGCAAGAGCATGCCTTTCTCATCCATTTTCCTCATAGATGTCTAGAAGTTTTCATAGTGAGATGGTTCACTACAATCAGTGGGCTTATATTTAAACGTTCACATTTCTCTTCTGTCACCAGGATCATAATTATCGGAAAGAGCTGCTGAATAATCCAAGGACAAGAAGGGCCTCAGATCTATTTTCTGCCTACTTCCAAACAGAATAAGATACACTGAAGCTACTTTCAATCAGAATAAGATATATTGAAGCTGATCACTGGCCTGACTGCCGAGTACAGATGGCCTGGGGCATTGATACCCCCTCTAAGCTGCCTGATGACGGAACTCAGCTGGGTACACAAATGAGCCTTATTTACTCAGACATATTTTAATTACACTGTAAATAAAGCTTCTGTTTTCCATCTTCCAATCATAGAGTTGAAGTGGGTTAATGGGGATTTGGGGGATTAATGGCAATTAGAGAAAGGAAAACACACATCCTTTGATCAATTAATTAAAAGATTTTTAGTAATTGTGAGACATGGGTTATCTGGGAAGGACACAACAATGTATAACATGATTCACAAACATTACAAAAATCAAGATTAGAAACGAAACGTGCAAAGCCACAGACACTACTAGACGCTTATCTAGGACATAAATGAAGTTCTAGGGTCTTGCTGAAAATTAATCTTCCAACTTTCCCTTTAAAAAGTTCAGAAGAATGTAATGGAGAAGCAACAGAAAGAACCCAGTTTAGTGTCAGACCTGAGTTTAGATTTTAGCAAGGCTAAGTATTTGTATGATTTATAAGAAAGTTACTTAACTGCTGCAAGTCAATTTCTCTAGCTAGAAAATGGAGCTGATGATTATTTTCTTTAAGGATTATTAAGAAAATTAGAAAAAAAAATGTTTCAAAAGTAAACAGCATCTTACAGGCCCTCATTAAACGGTATGTGTGCTTGTACTCAGTTATGTACGACTCTGTGAGGCCTGCCAGGCGGCTCTGTCCAGGGGATTTCCCAGGCAATTAATACTGGAGTGGGTTGCCATTTCCAGCTCTAGGGGGTCTTCCCTACCTGGGTTTCGTCTCTTGCATTGGCAGGCATATTCCTTATCACTGAGGCACCTGGGAGGCCCCATTAAATGGTAGCTATTATAATTACCTCAGTTACAAAGGGTGATATTTTAAGGAAAACATACTTGCCTCCTGTGACCATCAGTGGGATTGAAAATCAGAGGGAAGAGACGCTTTTACAGGTTGAAACACATAGACAGTTTTCTCCTTTGGCAGGCAGCTTTGTGACCCAACCCCAAAGATCAAGCGCCTGCACTTAACCAATTACCTTATTTTTCAATGCGGGTAAAACCTTTGTTGCTGCAGCTTCAGCTGGGAATTGCAAATGCAAACCCAAATCTGCTCTCTTCCTATTTCCCTTCAAGGATTCAAAAGGAGAAGGGAAGTTTTCAATCACTACCCTTATATTTGGATAAGACAGCATTGTTTGATTTCTTATTCGGAATTGTTGCAAAAAAATGAGTCAAGAGATTATTAAAAATGTTTCTTATATTTTTCTGATTATAAGGAAAATATTCCTTGGAAAAAAACTAAAATCTAGAAAATTATAAGGAAAACTAAAACCAATTTCAATTCCATTATCTAAATTACATTTCAGTGGGGTTCCCGCTTTCCCCCCTATATATATGCAATGCATATAAAATTTTCTATTTTTTCACAAACAAAATTGGGATCATATATGTAATTTTAATTATTCTTTTTCATTTGTTATATAATGAACATTTTACCACAACATTTTAAATGATCTTTGGATATTATCTTAACAGTTACACGATTACTTAATTTCCTATTGTTGGATATTCAGCTTCCAGGTTTTCATTGTTACAACTAGTACTACGTTGAACACCCTTATGTAAAGTATTTCTCATATTTGATTATCACATTAGAAATTAGAACAGACTCTTAATAAATGGAATTACTGAGTCAAACAAATGATATAGATATTTTTAAGGCTTTTGCTACATACTGCCAAGTTGCTTTCCAGAAATGCAAGGTAATGTGCTCATTAAATGTGAATGAAAGTGCTATTCTCATCCAATTTGATCAGTGGAACAGTATGCAGACATCACATGGGATAAAAAGCATTTTCCCCATTGTGAGGATTACCTAAGCTATAATGGTAAATGGAAGGAAAAAGCAGAATACAACTTATAGAGTATATTCACAAATGTACAAAGATACATTTGTAATCATTGTAATGATCTCCAGTATTCTTGCCTGGGAAATTCCACGGAGAGAGAGGCCTGGCAAGCTAGAGTCCCATGGGATTGCAAAGAGTCTGATATGACTTAGCAACTAAACCACCACCACGAGTGATGGAACTATAAACTTTACTAAACACTTGTTTCTCAAATAGTATGTATTTGCCTTTATAAAATAATTTTAAAACAATGTTTATATCATAACTACTTTTCATTGTTCTAACTTTTCCACAATGAACATAAATAACTTGGAATAAAAAATGAAGTAGTAAAATGTACTTTTCCCCTTCTTTTTATCATATGCCTCTTGGTTCAGTTCAGTCATTCAGTCATGTCCGACTCTTTAAGACCTCATGAACCACAGTACGCCAGGCCTCCCTGTCCTTCACCAACTCCTGGAGCATGTCCATTGAGTTGGTGATGCCATCCAACCATCTCATCCCCTGTCGTCCCCTTCTCCTGCTGCCCTCAATCTTTCCCAGCATCAGGTGGCCAAAGTACTGCAGTCTCAGCTTTAGCATCAGTCCTTCCAATGAATACTCAGGACTGATTTCCTTTAGGATGGACTGGCTGGATCTCTTTGCAGTCCAAGGGACTCTCAAGAGTCTTCTCCAACACCACAGTTCAAAAGCATCAATTCTTTGGTGCTCAGCTTTCTTTATAGCCCAACTCTCACATTCATACACGACCACTGGAAAAACCACAGCCTTGACTAGATGGACCTTTGTGGACAAAGTAATGTCTCTGCTTTTTAATATGCTGTCTAGGTTGGTCATAACTTTCCTTCCAATGATCAAGTATCTTTTAATTTCATGGCTGCAATCACCATCTGCAGTGATTTTGGAGCCCAGAAAAATAGTCTGACACTGTTTCTCCATCTATTTGCCATGAAGTGATGGGACCAGATGCCATAATCTTAGTTTTCTGAATGTTGAACTTTAAGCCAATTTTTNTAGAGTTCAAAGCATCAATTCTTTGGTGCTCAGCTTTCTTTATAGTCCAAATCTCACATCCATACATGACCACTGGAAAAACCAAATCCTTGACTAGACGGACCTTTGTTGGCAAAGTAACGTCTCTGCTTTTGAATATGCTATCTAGGTTGGTCATAACTTTTCTTCCAAGGAGCAAGCGTCTTTTAATTATGGCTGAAGTCACCATCTGCAGTGATTTTGGAGCCCCCCCAAAAATAAAGTCTGCCACTGTTTCCACTGTTTCTCCATCTATTTGCCATGAAGTGATGGGACCAGATGCCATGATCTTAGTTTTCTGAATGTTGAACTTTAAGCCAACTTTTTCACTCTCCTCTTTCACTTTCATCAAGAGGCTCTTTAGTTCTTCACTTTCTGCCATAAGGGTGGTGTCATCTGCATATCTGAGGTTATTGATATTTCTCCCGGCAGTCTTGATTCCAGCTTGTGCTTCATCCAGCCCAGCATATCTCATGTTGTATTCTGCATATAAGTTAAAGTCTGTCTATGAGGCACCAAATATTTGTTGATTTTCCCCTAATGTGTTTTACCTGGTGTTACAAGAAAGGTGTGTCTACAGTATGTGGTAATCACCTTCGCTAAAGGAGCTGCTGCTTGCTTGTAGACTGGAATTTCCCAACTGGAAGGGATTTTTGAGATTATATGAGTTGGCTCTTTTTTGCATAATGAGGCAGGGAGTGGTCAGAGAGGGCAGCAATAAGACCATGGTTCCTGAGAGTTAGTGGCAAAGCCTGGATAAGAACCCAGGCTTCCTGGCCCTTTCTCTACCCAGAGCGCTCTCTGCTAATGGTTTCAGCTCTCACGGACCACTTTGCCTTCCTCCAAGTGTGCTCTTCCTGTGTTTCTTGGAGACTGGAGATGGATCATCCACAGCCCTGATGCAGCCCTAGTCAGCCCTTGTCAGGGAAGTCATGGTGCAGTGGGGAAAACATGAAGACTAAAGCCCAGCTTCTCACTGTGGCCTTGTCAGATGGCCCTGGCCAAGCCTCAAACCCTCTGTGCTCTTTTAGTTACCTGAAAACTGGGAATGGGAATGGTATTGAACTCTTAGGGTTGGTGTAAATTAATATGTATAAAGGGCCTGACACATTGTATGTGTTGGCTTTTACTCTTAACCCTCACCTGCACTATAGCATTTTCATCTTGTTTTCACTAAACTCTTCATCTCCAATTTAGACACTTAACTTTTCAGCTGAAATATAGTTAACTAGACACTTAACTCTTTTGTTTGTTTAAATGTGTGCTTTTAAAAATATTTATGGTTTAATTAGAGTATAATTGCTTTATACTCTATATTATAATCAATAACCTCAGATATGCAGATGACACCACCCTTATGGCAGAAAGNTCTCTGGTTCCTCTGCCTTTTTTAAAACCATCTTGAACATCTGGAAGTTCATGGTTCATGTATTGCTGAAGCCTGGCTTGGAGAATTTTGAGCATTACTTTACTAGTGTGTGAGATGAGTGCAATTGTGTGGTAGTTAACAGCATTCTTTGGCATTGCCTTTCTTTGGGACTGGAATGAAAACTGACCTTTTCCAGTCCTGCGGCCACTGCTGAGTTTTCCAAATTTGCTGGCATATTGGGTGCAGCACTTTCACAGCATCATCTTGTAGGATTTGAAACAGCTCAACTGGAATGCCATCACCTCCACTAGCTTTGTTCGTAGTGATGTTTCCTAAGGCCCACTTGACTGCACATTCTAGGATGTCTGGCTCTAGGTGAGTGATCACTCCATCATTGATTATCTGGGTCGTGAAGATCTTTTTTGTACAGTTTTTCTGTGTATTCCTGCCACCTCTTCTTAATATCTTCTGCTTCTGTTAGGTCCATACCATTTCTGTCCTTCACTGAGCCCATCGTTGCATGGAATGTTCCCTTGATATCTCTCACTCTCTTGAAGAGATCTCTAGTCTTTTCCATTCTGTTGTTTCCTCTATTTCTTTGCATTGATCGCTTTTGGTTAGGCTTGTTTTAATGGTCATATTGATTGTACATCTTAATAGTAAGCTGTCTTTTACCTTTTGAATGACAAAAATTCATATAACAGTATACTATACAGCTATTTTAAAAATCTACACATATTTTTGGCAAATAATTGTGAAAATATGTGAAACAGCAAAGTGCTTAAAGGTATGAGCACTGCATTTGTACTGCATTTGTATAAAGAAGAGGAGAGCTATTAATGCATGGGTATGCACAGAGTATTTCTGGAATTATGTAAAGAAAACTGATAACACTAGTTGCCTCTGGGAAAGAGCAAAGGAGAGAGATGGGAGGAAGGCTTATGTTTCACTTTATACCCTTTTGTGTTTAAGTCCTTTTCTATGTAATTTTTTTCAAGGTTTTCTTTTTAATTAGTAGATGCCTTGAAAGTTATTTTACATGATAGTGGTATAAAAAATTTAAGTAAGTTGATAAAAGTATATGAGCAAAGGCTATCATAAGAGAAAACATATGCTCTGTTAGAAAATAGATGGTGGTTCTCGCCTTGGGACCTTACTGAAAATTTCCAAACTTTAAGACACTTGAAATTTTAATCACTTCTTTGAAAGCTGCTTTTTATCTAATGTTCAATATCTTGTGGTCTGAAAACTGGAACGGAGATGAGAACTCTGGGTACCAATCTTCACCTCCCCAAGAGTATACCAAGAGATACCTGGCAGATCACATCTTGTCTTTCCTATTTTCTCCTATTAGAAAAGTTGGTAGATGAGTATTTTCTAATGAAAGAGCTGTGGCAATCAACTAATCCTTATAAAGTGTTTTCAAAATAAATAAATAAATAAACAAAAACACTAACAAAAAGAAAAAACAAAATAAAGTTAAGTGCTGTCTGGGAGGGTGAGGGCAGGGAGAAAGATGATTTTTCTCAAACTGGCCTTCCACTTCGTCAAGTGCTGTTTAGAAGGGGGCTTTGGGGAAGCCCCCAAGCCCACTAAGTCCCAGAACCTGACAGAATTGACACACCCAGTAAAATACTCACTATCATAATCAGAACACCCACCTGTTTCGCAAACACAAGGAGCAAAGAACCAGACTTCCATAGGCCTCAGTGAATTTCTGTAAAGCCCTGAGCCCCGCACCAGGCTCTGTGAATTTCTGTCTGGCTTCAGCAGCGGAGAAGAGCTTTTCAGCAATCTGCTCAGGAAAGCCGATAAGGGAATCAATGTGGTCAACATTGTCAGAGATGAAGCCCAGCACAAGGCTGAAGAGGGATTTGGCAGAGTACCGAAGGTTTCCCTCCCGGGTGTATGTGAAGATGAAATGATCAGTCTTCTCTTTCTGTGCAGTGTCATCTTCCCTGTTCATGCAAAGCTCCACAGAAAAGCCTTTGGGAAACAGTCTGAAAGGCCTCGGCTTCTGCAGGCTACTCCTAACGTCATCCAAGGCCAGATTGACCATGTGCAGTTGCCCATTTTCTCGTACGTAGATGGGCCCTGAGTCCAAATGGTTTTCTGAGTTGAGGTAGTAAGACATTGCCTTGGTTGTGACTGTAAAAGCAAGGTACAAGGGAAGAAAACCCAATTAAAATGCCATTTGTAAAATGTAACTTCACCATGCTGTGCCCAGAGCTTTATGAACCTACCAGGCAGGCCCTCTGGCTGCTTTGGGGAATCAAAGCTTACCAGTTGCCTGTGAACCCCAGCACTGGAGGTTGCCTCTGTTTCCTTAACCTGGAATGCCCATTCCTACTCTTCCCCTTTTCTAGTCTGTCTGGTGAACTCCTATTCATCTTTCAAAAACCAGCTCAAATCTCATTTCTAAAATTCACTCTAGGGTTTCCCTGGTGGCTCAGTGGTTAAGAAACCGCCTGGCGAGGCAGGGGGCATGGTTTCAATCTCTGGTCTAGGAAGATTTCACATGCCTCAGGGCAACTAACCCATGCACTGCAACTACTGAGCCCCCATGTCCTACTCAGTCCATGCTTCTCAAGGGAGGAGCCACCACAGTGAGAAGCCTGAGCACCAGAGAGAGAGTAGCCCTGGCTCGCCCTAACTGGAGAAAAGTCCACTGAGTAGCAAAGACCCAGCACAGGCAAAAATAAGTAATGAATAAATGAAGTTCACTCTAAGAGAGTGAGCATAGAAGCAGAAGACAGTCACTGGCAAGGAAAGTCACGGTAGCACAGCTGACAGTAGCAAAAAACTGAAAATAATCCCAGTGTCCAACAAGGGTGTTATTACATAAACGTTACATCCACACCATGCAATGTTATGCATCCATCAAAATGATAAAATGTTTACTGACTTGCAAGTTACAAATATTAACAGTAACATGTAGAATTTACTATTTGAATTTTAAAATGTTTTCACATAGAACAAAGGCTAGAAACTAATAACTCCCATCTTTGTTACCCTGGCACCTTCCACGCATTTCTTTATTACACTTGGCTCGCATTTCTGCTACTGATTTATTTCTAGGCGTGTCCTGCTGGTTTGAGCTCCTTGAGAGCAGAGATCATGTTTAATTCATTCACCCTAACATAGTGCTTTGGCATGTAATGGTCCCTAAGTAGACAGTCATGGAACTAAAGTTTACTCTTTTACAAAACTTTACACAGAACACAAGGAACACATTTTTTTTTTTTTGGATCCACAAACAAAGACCTCCATCACAAGAGCTAACTAAAAGCTATTAAGCTGAGATGCTGGATCCAAGGGCTAGAATAGTTAGCTCTCATTCCTTAATTTCTTCAGTTAACTGACACTGCTGAGGTAAGGCAAAATATCAAAAACAACAGGATATTTATCCAGTCATGTGGATGACATTTTATGCCCAAGTACTAACTGGAATAAATATTTGCTTTCCTGAGGAACGCTGAGATTTCAAAATATTTGAGAAATTGCCACGCTAAATAAAATGAAGTATGATTATCACTGTTACAATTTTTAGGTAAAATTTAATATAATACAGGTCAAATAGCTGCTATTATCTCTAAAAGACGGATTGACTTTTAGAGTGAACCAACCTAGCTTTGTCTGCATTAATGCAGGGCTAGAATGTAGCTCTGAATTCACCCACTTAAAAGTGTCAATCAAGTCAGTGATCAAAAATGCTGACGCTGGGAAGATCAAACAGTGATCCTGTTGCAGGCATCAGTATGATCCCTGTTTCTCCAGAGGATAATTATGCGTGTAAAAGTACACCAGAAAAGAGGGCCCTGCCATGCCACGCCCAAGAGCCTCATTCTTTCCTGCTCATCTTATGCTTTACTCTCTGGCCAAGCCATACTACCCAGGTTAAGTTGGCTGTGTTCTCTCATCCCACTGGCCTTTGCACATCCTGCTTCCTTTGGCTGGAACATGCTTCTCAGCTTCCCTGACCTAGCTGACTCCTAGTTCTTACTAACAGCTATCTCAACCACATCCCTCTTCTGGGAAAACTTCCTAACCCCTGCACTAGTGCACATGTCTGTCTGGTTTTTCCAGAGCACCAATGTCTCTTTCTATATAGCACTTAGCACTGTGTACTATCTGTTCACTTGTTAATATTTCCAAAGTTGTGAGCTCTTTGAGGGCAAGGCACTTGTTTGATTCATTTCTCTTTTTTCAGGCCAACACAATGCCTAGCTTGAGTAAGCCCTCAGTAGATATTTGCTGAACCAAACAAGAGGAAGAGTGAGACCTCAGAAGAACAGACTTAGGGCTCTGAGCTGCAGGGCCTGCTGATACTGTTGCTAGGAGCCAGCTCCTCTTCCAGGCAACAGCTGCAGGCTCCTCCCCCAACTTGCCAGATCCTTTTGCAGGTGGTAGAAGCAAAGAGGATGATGGGAGTATATTGTTACTGGTACTACCAGGGAGGGGTCGGGGGAAAGAATCTGAAAAACAGAAGAAAAAAAAAAATCCTGTCACGGTGCCAACTCTCGTAACCCATATTCTTGCCAGCATTCAGTGCCTCTGCTAAGGTGATAATTTTACTTATTCTAAGCTTTTCTTCCAGGGGTAACCACGTGGTACCTTCAATCTCACAGAGTTTAATTCTGATGAGGAGACAAAGCAGACCCCCTTTGGTCTTATCCTCTGGACTCGAACATTCACAGTCCTTCTCTACCTGTAGACCTGGAAGTAGATACCAGGCACAGCCCCACATAAGAATGACCTGATTTTAAAAGTGGAAAGACAAATTCTATGGAAGTTAACACAAGGAATCAGCATACTATAAAACCCCTGGCAATGAAACAGGGTCTGCTCATATGCAGCACCCTAGCCATCGCCCATAGAGTCTAGGGTAAAACAAATGGATGAATGGAGGACCACTTCCAGTGAAAATCAGACAACTGATTCCATCCAGCAGAGGGCACAAGAAGTAGGGGACCAAAGTGAAGATGCTAACCCAGGCTGCCAAAAATCCCAGCAGCTTCTGCTTCTACGGATTTTCTTTGTTGGATCTTAGTTTCCTAATCAGGGATTGAACGTGCGCCCCTGAATTGGAAGTGCAGAGTCTTAACCACTGGACTGCCAGGGAAGTCTCACATGAATCATTTTCAAAACCAACACAGCTCTGGTTACATTTTACTTTTACTTCAATTACTCATGAAATGCTAGTTATCTTTCTAAATGACGAAAAAAATCAAATAATTCCTGAAGAGTAAAACCTACATCATTTGTCCAGAGATGCCAAGGGCTCTCTGTTCTTCAACTATGGTACCTAAGGAACAGATCATGAGCAGGAAATTCCAGGGACCTTTGATTTTTACTACTAAATTTGTGCATTTGCTCCCAACAAGGAGCAAGCTTCCTAAGAGCTTGTGAGGTACCATAAAATGATCTAAGAATTATATTAATGTTTAAGCCTTTCAAAGTTAAGGACTGTAAAGGCAAGAAAATTCCGAAGTTTCTGTAACTTGGCTCTGCTTGTTCCTGGCTATTATATAGAGTGGTCTATTATAAGGGAGCCCCTCAGGAGACAGAGCCTGTTATATCATGGCAAAAATCCTACACGAACTGGAAAATTAAAGTAATTAGTATGTGAAAGAATAACAATGTTCAGTAAAGGTCTGTATTAGCTATATTTCTTATTAGAGCAACAGAATAACAAAGTAGCCTCTGATAGTTTTCCAGCCTGTCTCTGGAGAGGTGGTTTTGTAACCCACACAATCTCACAGAAAACTATTACAATAGTACATGTTCTAGCTGGTCACCACAAATGAGCCAAAGTTACCATGAACACGTCATTTCATCAAATGAATAAAATGTAGCCTTACTACATTAAAAATTCAGTTCTCTATTGCCTCTTCGAAAAGAGGCAAGATAAAATAAGTGATAACTAAACATGACTTTTTAGAACTTGAAGCCAGTTCACCAAGCAAGAACCATGACTATCCAGTAGAGGGGACTGCACAGATGGAGTCAAGGAAGCAGACTACAGGAGACAATTAAAATTGTGACCTGAGCCTACAGTTATGCAATTTGAAAAGAAAAAGAAGAAAACACCTAACTTTAGTAGGTAAAGTAAGACAGAAATCTCTCAGAAATAATAAGCCATAGTAAGACTATGATGATAATAATAGTGGGTGTGATAGCTCCCACTGAGTTGCCAAGCACTGTTAGGTACTATATTAAATGTAATTCTCAACAATCCTATGAGGTAAGGTTCGCCATTTAATAAAGGGGCTCAGAGACTAAAAGTAACTTACTTAAGAAACAGAACTAGTAAGTGGCAGGGCCAGAATTCAATCTCAAAGCTGTATCATGCCAAAGCTCAATCCTTTGCACTGCATGATGCTGTCTCTCAAGAATAAAAATATGACATCAGCTTTAAGGATAAAAAAAATGTTAAAAATTAATCTCACCCACCTGTTTGAGCCCTCTGGTATTCACTGACTCAAGCTGGGGAGGGGGGTGGCTGAGAGAGGGCAGAGATTAAAAAAAAAACAGTGGCCATCTGAGCAGAGTTGGTGGGAACTGAGCCAGGACAGTAGCTGCACTGAGGCTTCCCCTCTCTCCTCTCGCAGGGCAGAAATTACCCATGTCCACACACCAGGAAAGCATCTGACACCCCATGGCCTGCATCCCAAGGCTGCAGACACTGTCAGTTTATTTGAAAAGGCAGTATTCTTAGGCAAACGTCTAACATAAAAACATGAACGGAAACTAGCTCCAAACCACCGATGACCAAGTAACAATCTTAGGTTTATTGTTCTGGATCACCACCGTTATTCAATTCTCAACTCATTTCTTTTGTTTTATAACTTGCACTTGCCCACCTGTCTTCTCTCCCATACCGAGCTCCTTATTTGCCTCTCAGGAGAGGCCAATCTCTTCTACATCCTGACATCTGACAGTTTTTCTACCTGCCAACTGTAGAGCTTCTCACATAAAATCCAATCTCTGCACCAAAAATCCTAACCCTCTCCTTTCACCCACTCCCAACTCCCCTGCCCTCAACTCTTCAAACCTCACGCCCTTCCAATCTTTCCGTGATCCTTCTGAATGTGGCTCCCGGTGGCCCAGATCCAATCACACCTTCACCTGGCTCTCCCTCCTTCCACTCCACCATTCCACCCCCACCCTCCCTAACCCNCAAACTCTCCATCTTTTCCCTTCTCTTCTGCCCTCAACCTTCAAAATCTCCTTCCTTACGACTCAAAATGTCCAACTTCACAGTCCACAGCCCCAACTTTTCTCCCCTGCCCCCAAACCCCACCCTCTCTCTTGTTCCAATCCTAGACCCTTTACTCCTAGCACTCCTCAAATCCCCTTCCCTCTCCCCCTCCCCAGTACTGCAATTTTCCATTTCTCTCTAAATTCCCAGCCGTGACCCTCCCCGAGTGCACCCAAAATAATCCTGTTCCCTCTTCCCACCCAGGCCCCGAAAGAACCTCAATTCTCACACGACCCATACCCTAGCCCAGCATCAACTCCACCCTTAAACCCATCTCTGACACCCCTAGATCCTCACCCTCACACCATTNTGGACACGACTGAGCGACTTCACTTTCACTTTTCACTTTCATGCATTGGAGAAGGAAATGGCAAACCACTTGGTGGAGAATTCCAGGGGCAGGGGAGCCTGATGGGCTGCCGTCTATGGGATCGCAGAGAGTTGGACAGGACTGAAGCAACTTAGCAGCAGCAGTTGCTAGCATGTGAGAGCATTAAGATTTCATGACCCCCAGCATCCTCAAGAATTAACCCACTCTGTTCTCCATCCAGAGGTAACACCTACTGCCCTTAGACATTCATCTCTACATCACGGTCTTCTTTCTGGGTTCTTCTCTGGGGGCATTTGACTTGAGGTTTCTGAATTTATGATACAGGCCCATACCTCCAGAAAAGTATGGTAAACATAATAAACAGGTTTGAAATGTCCAGAGATGGAAGCCAGCCTGTGAAAGGTGATCCTAGCCATCAGGCAGGTAAACCTCTCGGTGGAGGACTGGCTTCTCACTGATGTAGAGTCTGAAATGAAGTCTCTCTCCTTCTATATACTGAAGAAGGTGTCCTATACAGTTATAAGAGCACCTGAATTGTGCCTCACAAAAAGATAGATTGAAGTCTTACCACCATCCCCTGTACCTATGAATGTGACATTATTTGGAAATGGAGTCTTTGCAGATGTGGAGGAAAAATTAATTAATAGTCAATCAAAACAGAAATAGAAACTTTTATTACAGCCAACCTGAGGATTCTAACCCAGGAGACAGTCTTTCAGAAATCCCTGAAGACTGTTGTGAAGAGGTAAGGAGTTCGGGGGAGAGACCAGCGTGTATGTGGTTTTGGTGAAGGGGTGCATGCCATCACGTGCACATCTCGGTAGAAGGTGACTGCTATTCTCGAGGACCNGAGACAGTCTTTCAGAAATCCCTGAAGACTGTTGTGAAGAGGTAAGGAGTTCGGGGGAGAGACCAGCGTGTATGTGGTTTTGGTGAAGGGGTGCATGCCATCACGTGCACATCTCGGTAGAAGGTGACTGCTATTGTCGAGGACCAGATGTCTTCGTCACTGGTTTCAGCGCTTTTCTAAGTGTGGGAAGATGCAGGAAGCTGGGTTCATAAGACATCCTCCTAAAAAGGCTTAAAAACTATCTGGGGACTAGTTCTACCAGCTTTTCCAGAGCACAAAATGCCTCATCTTGATCTTCACCCTGAATTTCTTTCAGGGTGTATTGTAGGTCAATGACTGCAGTGGCTAATGACTTGGTTCTTGTAGAACTGGATGGTGGGCAACATTCTTTATTTTACAATCCTCTCCCTTTTACTCAATTTCAGCCAAGGTTTGGGAGGCATTTTGTGACCAACTGGCCCACTGTGCTAGGAATACTCATTCTCAGGCCAGGTCAAAATTCCCTTGTTAAGACTCTTCATGTACTATTCCTGGGTCAGGCCCAGTTAACAGCAGCCAATAGCCTCTGGACCACTGTCTTACTAGTTTGTTATGATCCAGGAAATGGTTGCTGCCTGTTGCTTGTTCTCACATCTAGAGTTACGCTACTACAATCATTGATCTCACAGAACTGTACATTTGGTCAATTGTTTCAAGTTCCCTAGTCATCATTACTTTTATGGGAGTCTCAGTCACACTTTGGTAATACAGGAAAAAATAGCCTTGTAGAACAGGCAGATTACTGCTGACATTAGTAAGATCACAAGTATTTAAGCTCAGAACTTCCATTAGGTTGGTTCAGTATCCCCCCAGGTCATCTGATCTGGTCTGTTCCTTAACTAATCTCTAGTTTTTCGGGGAAATGACATACTGGACATTGCACATAAAATTCATCAAAGATTTCTGCTCATACATGGAGAATGGTGGGTCATTATGACCCCTTACAGGACCAAGAAAGAAAATTATCTTCCAAGGAGTTATGAGGCCAAAAGAAGAGAAATTGGGCTTTATGGTTGAGCAGATATTTCTTCTGTTGGGGAGGTCTGGTTAATGCAGGATGCAGATGTACAATGAACACTAGAAGGGAGGGAAGAGGCTGAACTAGGCAAAGAAAAAAAACCTATGTTTAAATTATTCTTTTCTTGCCTTAAATATAAATTTTATTTCAAGACAGATATAAGTAAATATCAGTTAAAATAAATTCATACTTACATATGATTCACATGTAATTCATATATGATTCATACTTACACATACTTCAACAACTGTTGGAGTAGGTTGGACTCTAACCCAGTGATTGATGGCCTTATAAAAAGAGGAAAATTTGGCCACACTGGAAAATGTCAGGTGATGACAAAGGATAAGATTGCAATTATGCATCTGCAAACCAAGGAAGGCCAAGTACTGACAGCAACACTGGAAGCTACAGAAGGGAGAAAAGGGTTCTGCCCAGAGTCTCAGAGGGAGCATGGCCCTGTCCATAGCTTGATTTTGGACTTCTGGCCTCCAGACTTGTGAAAGAATATATTCCTGCTATTTTAAGCCATCCAACCTGTACTACTTTGTTACATCAGCCCTCGGAAACAAATGTGGCACTGTAGATTTTCTTTTCCTCTTTAGATAGGAATCACATGAAATAAAANAGCCAAGTACTGACAGCAACACTGGAAGCTACAGAAGGGAGAAAAGGGTTCTGCCCAGAGTCTCAGAGGGAGCATGGCCCTGTCCATAGCTTGATTTTGGACTTCTGGCCTCCAGACCTGTGAAAGAATATATTCCTGCTATTTTAAGCCATCCAACCTGTACTACTTTGTTACATCAGCCCTCGGAAACAAATGTGGCACTGTAGATTTTCTTTTCCTCTTTAGATAGGAATCACATGAAATAAAATTCATCAGAATTCCTGTGTATGTGTACACAACCCTATAACAGTCTCAGAAGCAGTAAGTGTGTGAAATCACATACTCTATGCATCCCAATTTTCAGTCATAATATGTATACTTAAATAAATCATAATGGAGTAAAAGGAACTTCTTTCTATTGTCTGTGCAGAAAATGAAATTATTATAAGATTATTGTCACATGGAGAGGCAGTCAAAGAGTACACAGACAAAAAAGCTTGGAAAAAGCATTCAGAAGTGTGTCAGATGGTTATTTAATAAAAATGCAATATTATCTTCCTGATATTTGTCAGGTTTATGGTATTTGTCAGTGTTTTAAGTTGAACAGTAGCCTCCAAAAAGATAGGTTCACATCCTATTTCCTGGAACCCATGAAACTGATCTTATTTGGAAAAAAGGGTCCCTGCAGGTATAGTTAAGTTAGGGTATTGAGACCGATTATCCAGGTGAGCCCTGAATCAACTGACAAGTGTCCTCATGAGAGNTAGTGACTGTCTTCAGGCTATGGTGTATGCATGATCCATTTTACCCAGAACATCTGGTGCTCACAGAGAATCAGAGCAGTAGTCAGAGGGACAGCAGAAAGTGGCTGTGAAAATCAGTGCACACTGTACACTCTGTTCTTTCTATCAGAGAATTATCCACTCCAGTACTCTTGCCTGGAAAATCCCATGGATGGAGAAGCCTGATAGGCTACTGTCCATGGTGTTGCAAAGAGTTGGACACAACTGAGCAACTTCACTTTCTATGGATCTTGAGGCCAAAGGTACCAGTGCAACGTGGATAAGGACTTGTTATTAGCTGGGCCTCATCTACAGTCATAGATTCTGAAGAAAAGGGTTGTTGCTTCCCAATGACTTTTTCATACTGAGAAAATAAGTGGCAAGTGTATGTGTGTGTGTGTGTGTCTGTGTCTGTGTGTGTGTCTGTGTGTGTGTGTGTGTCTGTGTCTGTGTTTAGGAGACTGGATTTAGAATATTAGAAAGAAAGCACAAGGAGAAATAATGCAAAACATCATAACAGGAAAAGCAAGGTCTTTTGGTTTCCATATGCTTTCACATAGGAGGGTTCTTTGTGCTGCCAGTCAATAAAATGGTATACTAATAATTCCACAAGATCACAACTTTACATTTTTAGCAATTAAATTCTTTTACTTTAAAAATCTGCTATTTTTAATCAGCTGCTAACATATTCCTTGTGGAAAATTCTGAAAGAGATGGGAATACNAGATCCCGACTCCCCGCGTTCTGCGAGCTAGGAGCTAACCGGAAACTGAGGCGAGCGGGGCGGGGCGGCCAGCCCTGGGGGAGGTGGGATCGTGGCGGGACGAGGTCGTAGGAGGGGGATCCTGGTGGGGGAGGGAGCGACCGAGCGTGTCGGGTTATTGTGAGACGCGCGGAGAGGAGGCGCAGGACGGCGGGCGGGTGCTGAGGGGACCCGGATGGTGGAAGCCTGACGCAGGTCTGTTTTCTGAGTCCTGGAGACAGTAGTGGCAGCCCACGAACTTTTTGGAAGGCAGAAATAATGTTTTGACCCCCCCAAAAGGGGAAATCAGTTCCGAATCGAAATTAATAAAATTATCAAGATGTAACCTATCAACTGAAACGTAACTCGTATACTTAAGGGTTATATTTGCTGTATTAATAGGATATGGGCGCGTGTATTTTATGTAATTGGGGCCGGGCGTCCAAAAGTATGTGTTTGGGGCTCTTGGAGGTCTTGAAATGGCTTTGAACTGGAGGTGAAAGGGTGGCTAAGTGGCACTGGGTTTAGAGGAGGATAGGCATAAGGGAGGGAAGTCCAGGGTCAGGGAACGTTAAAAGTGCAAAGGATGGCATCCCAGAGTTCACCGCGTTTAATGAACTGAGGCCCTGAGTGAACACAAATGAATTAAGTAAGGCCTCCCAGGATGGGGAGTTAGACTACACCCTGAACCTGCATTTTGGAGTTACGAAGCAGCATATCTGCTGAGCTGTTTTATGGGGTTCTTTGGGATTGGTTTGCCACTTTCTCGTTAACCACAACAAAAAGCTTTAAAGTGACCCCAAATTCTGCCACTTCTTATTTGAATAATTCCACCCAAAAGAGGAAAAAAGAAAGGATATTGGTGGCTATGCTGCTGCTGCTGCTAAGTCGCATCAGTCGTGACCGACTCTGTGCGACCCCATAGACGGCAGCCCACCAGTCTCCTCTGTCCCAGGGATTCTCCAGGCGAGAGTACTGGAGTGGGTTGCCGTTTCCTTCTCCAATGTGTGAAACTGAAGTCTCTCAGTCGTATCCGACTCTTAGCGACCCCATGGACTGTAGCCTACCAGGCTCCTCCATCCATGGGATTCTCCAGGCAAGAGTATTGGAGTGGGTTGCCATTGCCTTCTCCATTGGTGGCTATAGGAGGTATGAAATTAGTTTTGTATTAAAGTTTGCTTCCTTCAGACAACCTAGGTTGTAAGAATGTGAGGTTAGAACAAAACTGAACATTTGGAGATTACACTCCCTTCCTTATTCATCTACTACGTACACATCAATGCTAGATACATTTCCCTATAACGCTTTTGTAAAGCAGATTCTCTCCTTGCTTTACAAGTCTCCAACCCCCACGTTTCCACCCCCAAATAGATTACCTCAGGGTTTTCCCACCTCTACACTATTCACATTTTCAGTCAGATAATTATTTGTTTTGAGGTAGTGCCCTGTGCATTGTTGGGTATTTAGTAGTATGAAATGCCCAAATGCTTCTAGATAACAGTAACATCACCCCCCTCCCCCCACTACGGGCTTCCCTGGTGGCTCACATGTAAAGAATCTGCCTGTAATGCAAGAGACCAGGGTTCGATTTCTGGGTAGGGAAGATCTCTGGGAAATGGGAATAGCTACCGACTCCAGTATTCTTGCCTGGAGAATACCATGGACAGAGGAGCCTGGCAGAATACAGTCCATGGAGTTGCAAATAGTTGGACACAACTGAGCTACTAACACATAGACCCCAGTGTGACGGCCAGATTGTCTCCAGAAATGGACAAATGTCCCCTGGGGGGCTAAATCATTCCCAGTCCAATTGAGAACCTCTGGACCACAGGCTAAATAAAGCCCACCATCTTTACCTGGCATTCAAGTTTCGTTATCTACATTTCCTAGAATTTGATTCAGTCTAAAAGAACTCCAGTGCAAGTGTCTTCCAAAGATAATCAGTTAGTCTTCTTCGACACTTTAAAGGGTGGAAAAGATTAAAAATCTGCTTTGTAGGAAAGTTCTTATATCTATCATGTCTTCCTTCTTAAAATTCATGCTAGAGTTGCATTCTAATCCTTTTTCTATTTATGAATATTTGTGGTGTTAAAACTTATAGTCACATCCTCTCACTAAATTACCTCTTCTTGAAACGATATTCTTTCAGCTTTTTCCATATTAACATAGTTTATAGATCATCATGAACTTTTTGTTCTCCTCTGAACAATATCAGGCCTGACAATGTCCAACTTAAATTGTACTATCTAGAACTGAACACAGTATTCTAGATGTGGATCACACTATTTGCACATAACAAATTATTAGTTTCATGCTTGGCAATCTTCCTTGACTCTGAGCTTAACGGCAAAAACCAAGTCTTAGTCACCATCTTTGTCTTAGGTTTACATAGTCAAAGATTAACTACATAGTATCTTTGCATTACTAGAACAGTGCCTGGCCCTTAGTTGGTTTTCAAATATTTTGAAAAATATGGTTCCTTCATGACTCTATTAATACAATTTGAAGTAACATTCCTTTGCCTTTGGGGGCAGATACAGTACACTCTTGTCTTACAGCAAGTTTGCAATCAACTGATCCTCTACCTTTTATACGTATAGGTGAAAGGTTGGCAAACTTTTTCTCTAATGGGCTAGATAATAAATATTTTAGGTTTTATGAGCCTTATAGTTTGTCACAGCTATTCTGCTCTGTCACTATAGCACAAAAGTAGCCATAGACAGTCTATATAAATGAATGTGTGTGGTCATTTCCAATAAAACTATCCATGGACAGTGAACTGTGTGCATTTCATATTTCATATAATTTTCATGTGGCACAAAATATTTTGATTTTGAAAAATATTTGAAAATGTAAAAAGCATTCTTAGTTCATGGACCATACAAAAACAGATATCAGAGTAGACTTGGCTCTCAGGCAGTAGTCTACCAATCCCTGATCAAGACCATTCCTGGTGTGATTGACTTTTTTAAGTCTGAGTATAGGCCTTTACAATTCTTATTAAATATCTTATTCATTGCATTCTATATTTTTAGCTTGCTCAGATCTTTTTGTGTGCTAATTGTGTCATCTAGCATATTAGCTGACATCCCAGCTTTGTGTCCTCTGCAACACTGATAAACATTTTTTTCATCCTTAATTAATAACAATGTTGATGTGATAAGGATAGAGGTCTTCACAATTCATTCTGTTCCATTAATCATTATTTGAGTATAACCATTCTGAGAAATAAATGTCTACCTAAAGTACTGCCTATCACCCATCCTTGTTTATTCAGCTAGTCCACAGGGTATCTTGAGATACCTGGTCTGAAGTTTGTTGAAATGTTCAGAAATATCTCTGATAGGTAGTAACTCAATCAAACAAACAAAAAGAAATATTTAAGTTTGATATAACTTTTGAATTAATGTTACTGTTGCTTTTAATTTTGCTACTTTCCTGTTTAGATTTTCAAAGCCATGCTTTTAATAACAGTAAAATGTAGTAATTTCAGAATTTTGTTGAAAATTAACATCCAAGTACCTCAATCTTTATTTCTAGGAATTTACCAGATTTCTTGTCCTCAAACTAAGGATTAACAATGTTCATGCAAACCAGTTCCCTGGTATCAATAGTATTAAAAGCTGTTATAAAATTGGCAAGAAAAAAGGAAAAATAAAAACATATTAGCATATATGCCTTTTTTCTTGACCAATCTTACCACAGTTTTTTAATAATATCAATACTAGATTTTATCAATAGAATTACAATAGAAAATGAACTTAGTGCCAATTAAAAAAAACTAGAAAGAAATAGATAATTTTGTCAGAATATAAATTTCAAAATTGACTCAAGAAGGTATAGAAAGCCTGTTGAAATAATAAAAGAACTGTTGAAATAAGAAAAAATCTACACACAAACATTACTAGACTTATAGGATCCAATAACCTAGCAAACAGAAAAATAAGGAAAACTTTCTGACTTCTTTATGTTAGGGGTATAGTCTAAATTACAAATCCAGACATGGACTAAATAACAACAACAAAAACAATTATAGGTAAGTTTCACTTAGAAATATATTTGCAAAATTTCTAAAAATACTAGCAAACTAAATCCAACTATGGATAAAAATACTAATATACCTTGGCCATGTAGATAGATTTTATGCTACAAACTGGGGATTCTATAACATTAAAAAATCTTGATTTATCACATTAGCAACATATACAAACATCTATATGATCACTTTAGTAAATGTTAGAAGAGCATTTGATAAAATCCATTTGTGTTTAAAAGAAAAAAAAAACGAACAAACTAAAGGAATTTCTATAACTCAGTGAACAGTGTCTGATGGAAATCTTCAGTGAGCATCACATTTAATGGTGAAATGTTAGAAATATTCCTTGTATGGTAAAGAATAAGACTTTTAAAAAATAGTTTTTTTTAAGATCCCATTTATGTAGTAATGGAAATCATAAAGTGTCTAAGAGTGAATCTTATAATACAGGTGAAGATATGTTTGTAGGAAACTATATAGTTTAAGGACTTAAAAGAAGGCTTAATGAAAAGATATTCCAGATCCATGTATTTGAAAACTCATTATCATAAACATGTCTCTTCTCTCCAAATTAGTCTATAATGGAATTGAATCCATAGCAGATTGAATTCAATCTATAATTGGTGTAATCCACATCTCAAAAAATATTTTAATATAATTTAATAAAACTTTGTAATTATGTATAAAGGATAGAACCAAAAAAATTTGGCTTTAAATAAGGGGAAATTTAAATAGGGGAATTTACCTGATGAGATACTAAGATTTTATGCTATCTTATACTGTCCTTTTACTTTCTTATTTAGAGTGTGTCTCTTGAAAAGAGTACTTGGTTGTTTTTTTTCCTTCAGTCTGATAATACAGTGTTTGATTTACTAACATTTAATGGAATAATCTGTGTATTTGTACTTAAATCTGTCTTCTGGTAATTTATTTTCAATTTGACCCATCTTCTTTTTTTCTTTTCTGCCTTTCAGATTTATCATATATTTTATGGTATTCCAATTTTTCTTCTCTGTTGACCTCCTTCCTATAACTTTTTATATTTTTTAGTGGTTATATTATCCTAATTCTAGGATTATAACATGTATCCTCACTATATTACTCTACTTTGAATTAATAGCATATCAGTTCATGTTCAACATTAGAACGTTACCAAAGTACTTTACAAAAAGTACAGCCTCATTTGTCTTTCTCTTTTGTGTTATTATTGTGTCTATTACTTTCATCTGTTAAATTTCTACCAGTCCTTGATATTATTTTTACTTCAGTCAGTAGTCTTATTTTTTGGCTCCACCACACAGCAGTGCAGGATCTTAATAACCTGACACACAGGGATCAAACCTGTGGCCCCATGGGACTTCCCGGGCAGTCCAGTGGTTAAGACTGTGTGCTTTCAATGCAGGACATAGCTTGATTCCTGGTCAAGGAGCTGAGATCCCACATTCTGTGTAGTACAGCCAAGAGATTTTTTTTAAAAAGGAAAAAGAATGTTTGAAAAAAGCACCGTACCCCCTACAGGGGAAGCATGGAGTCTTAACCACTGGACCACTATGGAAGTCCCCTAGTCAGTAGTCTTTTAGAAATTTTAATAATAATTTTAGAAATTTTAAAGAATATTATGTTAGAAATAAATATATTTACCATCTTTAGTGCTCTTCATTCCTTCCCACAGATCCAGAATTCAACTAGGAATCATCAAATACTTCATTTAATATTTTCTGTGCTATGTGTCTGCATTTGTGCTAAGTCACTTCAGTTGTGTCCAGCTCTTTGCATTGATAACAAATAGTTTCAGTTTTTGTCTTTATTTTGCTGTCACATTTAGAGGATATTTTTATTGAATATAAAATTCTTTATTTTTTCATTCAGCATATCAAAGATGTCATTCAGTTGTCTTTTGGCTTCCACTGGTAATGATGAGAAGTCAATTTTGATTCTTCTTCTTGTTTTGCTGCATATAAGATGTTTCTTGCTTGACTGCTTTTAATTTTTTTCTCTTTCTTTAATTTTCAGCAGTCAACTAAGGTGTGCCTTGGTGGGATCTTCTTTGTATTTACCCAACTTATGGTTCACTGAACTTCCTGGATCTGTGGGTTTATATCTTTCATAGATTTTGGATATTTTTCAGCCATATCACCTTAAATTATTCGTCTATATTATCCTCTTTGTCCTCCACTTCTGGGATTTTAATTACATGTATTAATATTTCAGCCTAGTTTGATATTGTTTCACAGGGGCATGATGCTCTGTTTTGTTTTCAGCTTCCCCCTACTCTGTTTCATATTGGATTATTTCTACTGACCTGTCTTTTAAAGTTCACTGACCTTTTCTTGTGTTGTGTCTAATATGATGTTAAACCCATCACGTGAATTCTTTCAGATATGGTATTTTTTCAGTTCTGGAATTTTCATTGTGTTTCTTTTAATAGTTTACATTTCTCTGTTAATTCCCTTTCTTTTCACCCATTTTGTCCATCTTATCACTGAATTCTCTAGGCAGTTTATAATTCCAGCACCTGGGTCATCTGTAGATCTGCTTCAAATGACTTTTTTTTTGCTAAGTTTTTGGTT
This sequence comes from Neotragus pygmaeus, assembly GCA_006410875.1. Classification (NCBI taxonomy): domain Eukaryota; kingdom Metazoa; phylum Chordata; class Mammalia; order Artiodactyla; family Bovidae; genus Neotragus; species Neotragus pygmaeus. Next base: position 808,660 of record SJYV01016962.1, on the reverse strand, counting down.
TTTAGAAGAGGTTTTATTTTTTAATTTTTATTGAAGTGTAGTTGATTTACAGAATTATTTTAATCTCAGGTGGATAGCATAGTGGGTCAGCATTTTTATAGATTATAAGTTGTAACATAACTCCATTAAAAGTTATTTAAAAATAATGGCTATAATTCCCTGTGCTATTCAAGTGACTTTGTGTGTTTGACACTGTGCTTAAGAACAACAGATACTGAAGTAGGTGGGTTTTTTCCCAGAAAGAACAAAACATTTTCTTTGTCTAATAGCTAGGATAAAAGATCACTTCAGTCCAACTAAGGGTTATACTAGGATTGGATAAAGTTGTAGTTTTATTTTAGTAGTTTCAGCTTACCTCTGATTTCACATATTTGAGAGTGAGATCAGTTCCTTCCCTCATCAGAGCTTAATCTAAGTACCCAAGACTATAGAAACCTTTTTTTATTTTTTGCTTTTTAGCTCACGCCCAGTTTCCTGTGAAACTCCACTGAGGGGTTGATTTCCTTGATCTTATTTGGAGTTGAGCTGGGTGGAGACTGGGATACTCAGTTGCACTTCAACTCTGCTACACATAACAACGTGGGTAAATCTCAGACACATTATGATGAGTGAAAGAAGCCAGATATAACTGAGTACCAACGGTATGGTTCCATTTACGTGAAGTTAAGGCAAAATTTATTGTGTGAGAAATAATGACCATGCTACCTTTGGGAAGGAGAAAGGGGTAGTGACTAGGAGGGGGCATCAGAAGGGCCTGTCTCAAGTGTTGGTGACACTCTGTTCCTTTATCTGGGTGGTGGTTAACTGGGTGTGTTCACCTTGTGAAAATCTATTGGGCCATATACTTGCAATGTGTAATCTTTTTTGTATGTATGTAAAAACCATAATCACAGAAAACTAGTCAATCTAATCACACTAGGACCACAGCCTTGTCTACCTCAATGAAACTAAGCCATGCCCTGTGGGGCCACCCAAGATGAGCGGGTCATGGTGGAGAGGTCTCACAGAATGTGGTCCACTGGAGAAGGGAATGGCAAACCACTTCAGTATTCTTGCCTTGAGAACCCCATGAACAGTATGAAAAGGCAAAATGATAGGATACTGAAAGAGGATCTCCCCAGGTCAGTAGGTGCCCTGTATGCTACTGGAGATCAGTGGAGAGATAACTCCAGAAAGAATTAAAGGATGAAGCCAAAGCAAAAACAATACCCTGTTGTGGATGTGACTGGTGATACAAGCAAGGTCCAATGCTGTAAAGAGCAATATTGCACAGGAACCTGGAAAGTCAGGTCCGTGAATCAAGGCAAATTGGAAATGGTCAAACAGGAGATGGCAAGAATGAACGTCGACATTCTAGGAATCAGCAAACTAAAATGGACTGGAATGGGTGAATTTAACTCAGATGACCATTATATCTACTACTGCGGGCAGGAATCCCTCAGAAGAAATGGAGTAGCCATCATGGTCAACAAAAGAGTCTGAAATGCAGTACTTGGATGCAATCTCAAAAATGACAGAATGATCTCTGTTTGTTTCCAAGGCAAACCATTCAATATCACGGTAATCCAAGTCTATGCCCCAACCAGTAACACTGAAGAAGCTGAAGTTGAATGGTTCTATGAAGACCTACAAGACCTTTTAGAACCAACACCCCAAAAAGATGTCTTTTTCATTACAGGGGACTGGAATGCAAAAGTAGGAAGTCAAGAAACACATGGAATAACAGACAAATGTGGCCTTGGAATACAGAGTGAAGCAGGGCATAGACTATTAATAGAGTTTTGCCAAGAAAATGCACTGGTCATAGCAAACAACCTCTTCCNAGTAGCCATCATGGTCAACAAAAGAGTCTGAAATGCAATACTTGGATGCAATCTCAAAAATGACAGAATGGTCTCTGTTCGTCTCCAAGGCAAACCATTCAATATCAGAGTTATCCAAGTCTATGCCCCAATGAGTAAAGCTGAAGAAGCTGAAGTTGAATGGTTTTATGAAGACCTCCAAGAGCTTTTAGAACTAACACCCAAAAAGGATGTCCTTTTCATTATAGGGGACTGCAATGCTAAAGTAGGAAGGCAAGAAACACCTGGAGTAACAGGCAAATTTGGCCTTGGAATACAGAATGAGGCAGGGCAAAGACTAATACAGTTTTGCCAAGATAATGCACTGGTCATAGCAAACACCCTCTTCCAACAACACAAGAGAAGACTCTACACATGGACATCACCAGATGGTCAACACCGAAATCAAATTGATTATATTCTATGGAACCAAAGATGGAGAAGCTCTATACTGTCAACATAAACAAGACCAGGAGCTGACTGTGGCTCAGATCATGAACTCCTTATTCCCAAATTCAGACTTAAACTCAAGAAAGTAGGGAAAACCGCTAGACTATTCAGGTATGACCTACATCAAATCCCTTATGATTATACAGTGGAAGTGAGAAATAGATTTAAGGGCCTAGATCTGATAGATAGAATGCCTGATGAACTATGGAATGAGGTTCATAACATTGTACAGGAGACAGGGATCAAGACCATCCCCATGGAAAAGAAATGCAAAAAGGCAAAATGGCTGTATGGGGAGGCCTTACAAATAGATCTGAAAAGAAGAGATGCAAAAAGAAAGGCAAAAAGGAAAGGTATAAGCATCTGAATGCAGAGTTCCAAAGAATAGCAAGAAGAGATAACAAAGCCTTCTTCAGCAATCAATGCAAAGAAATAGAGGAAAACAACAGAATGGGAAAAACTAGAGATCTCTTCAAGAAAATTAGAGATACCAAGGNCACGACTGAGCGACTAAAGTGAACTGAACTGAACTGTATGTATGTTGTAGTTCAAAAACAAAGAAGGTGTGTGTGATGGAGGAGGAGCTCTTGTACACACACACACACACACACACACACAAAGTTTAAAAGAAAAATCAAGCTATAGTATAGAAGATATTTGCAATGCTATAGCGAAGTATTTGTATACAAGATTTTTTTTTTCTACAAATCAAAAAGAAAAGAGCAGAAGGAAAAATAGAAATCCAATAGAAAATGAGCAAAGATAAGAAAAAGCAAATAAGAAGAGGCCTGAGTGGCCCATGAACATGAAAAGGTATTCAACCTCATTAGTAATCATGGAAATACAAGTTAAAACTGTATTGAGATACCATTTCACACCAACGAGATTGACCAAAACTGTCTAACAATACCAAGTTGGTGAGAATGTGAGGGAGCAGAAACTTTCATATACCACAGATGATATACTGTATTAGATTTAAAGATCAAATCATCAGTTATTGACTTGGAGATATACCAATTATAAATTCTACAATTTTACTTCTACAAAGAGAAATATGATTTATTATAAAGATTTTCTCCCAGATGTGCCTATGGATACATGCACAAAGATGTGCATTATAAATTTGTTTATAATAGCAAAGAATTGGAAACAGACCTAAATAACCATCTTTAGTGAAATGGAGAAATATCTTATAGTAGTTAAAATGAATAAAGTAGATAATAAAATCTTGAAGACATAATATTGAATGAACAAAGCAAGTAGCAAGTATACACCATGAAAACATCTAAATTTTAAAATGGTCCATACTGATGTATACTCAGTTGCTCAGCCATGTCTCACTCTTTTGACCCCAATACTGTAGTCCACCACGCTTCTCTGTCCATGGAATTTTCCAGGCAAGAATACTGGAGTGGGTTGCCATTTCCTCCTGCAGGGGATCTTCTTGACCATATATGGTAAAAGTATAAAAATAATAGTCAGGGACTTCCTTGGCGATCCAGTGGTTAAGACTTCACACTTCATGGGAAATTAAGATACTGCGTGCCACACAGCATGGTCAATAAATAAATAAAAATATAGTCAGGGAGAATATTCCTCAGTTTCAGAATAGCTATTACCACTGGGCAAGGAAAGGAATAAGGACAAAAAAAAGTACATATGGCAAAACGTTAACATTTATTAAATCTGGAAAGTTGGTATATAGTTATTTAATACATGTAATATTCACTGTACCCTCTTGTTTATTTGAAATAGTTTTTTGGGTTTTTTTGGTAAATTAGACACTTGGGCCAACATATGAAGTGTATTGGAAGCCTTTCTCTCTTTTCCAAACACTATTCATCTTTTTAATTCTTTACAGATACAGCTTTCATGGTCACTGTGCATCTGTATATTGCTTTGTGTCCTGTCACCATCAGATCAAGTAGCAAGGTGAGTTTTGATGTAATCTCCTCTGGTCTTTCTTCTGTCTTACCCTCCAGGGTTCATAGAAGAGCTCAACAATATCTTTTCAATATGCTTTTTTTATCAAACTTCAAATATTATTCTCCAACAGAAATGTCGTTAAGTTCATCAACCAAGTGACTGATTTAGAATTTAATAATAAGTGAAAAGTTGCCTTCTCTCTTATTTCACATTTCTGCTAAAAAAATGATGATAGGTATTTTTTAAGATTTAAATAATGTTGCTCTGGGCTTCCCTGGTGGCTCAGACTGTAAAGCGTCTGCCTGCAGTGCGGGAGAACGGGGTTCGATCCTTGGGTTGGGAAGATCCCCTGGAGAAGGAAATGGCAACCCACTCCAGTGCTCTTGCCTGGAAAATTCCGTGGACTGAGGAGCCTGGTAGGCTACAGTCCATGGGGTCGCAAAGAGTCAGACACGACTGAGCGAGTTCACTTCACTTCACTTCACTACTTCAGTTGATACTTGCATGGATAAATAGGTACAAAGTCTATTTTTATGCTCCACATTTTTTAAATTTCAGAAATATAATAATACAAATATTTTTTTAAAACTAAACTTACCAAGTCATGTTATTCTAGCTTATTAACTGTTTCCAGATATTTATTGAGGATTTTTAATTTTAGAAGCAAAAAAATTATGTCAGTGTCAGGGACTTGTTTTGTGAAGTAGAGAACAGGAAATACTCACATCTTACAGATTATCCCTGGGAGAAGTCAGAAGTTTACTTACGTAAATAAACATGCTAGAGTCCCTCCCACTGGTTGAATAACTTGGTTGTTAAGCTGTGTGCTAGGCAACAGACTTTCTGTCTCTTTTCTCAGATGAAGTTCAGAGAGTAAAAAAGTCGTTTTTGTTGTTATCGTTTTGTTACTGTTTTACTTGCAGATTAACACTTTAAGATGAGAAAAGTTGATCTTTGTTTGAGCTCTGAAGGGACTGAAGTTATTTTAGCTACATCAAGTGATGAAAAACACCCACCTGAAAATATGATTGATGGGTAAGAGTTACTCTTTTTTCTTCATTAATGTCTTAACATTAGGTCATTGAACGCTTTGAGTACTGAGATTATGTATTTTACAACAACTAGCACTGTTAAGCATAGTTTAATGTTTGGTGAACTGAATTACTTGATTACCCACTTAAGTACCATCCTGGAGCTAATTCAGTTGCGTATATTTAAGTTTTTTAGTATTTTCTTTAAAATTCCTAAACTGAGCTTTTTCTGAAAATAGTTATTTAAAATGTGGTCTGTTAAGGCAAAATTTCAAATAACAGCTACCTCATTTTTTGGAAGTATACATTTTAATATCTGGTTTTATTCTGAATTTTTATTGGTAAATAGGAATGTAAACATTACAACTTCCTACCTACTGCTTGTTTTCTTTCTAGTCTAAGCAATTTTTGCTGAACTGAGTGCTTCACTTCTTGCTATCCACCTGCATTTTTCAATTCTTAGCTTCTTGATATCATTCCAGTTATCACTCTTCACTGTGCTAGAGCTTATTCTAGATAGAGACACATATCATTCTCAGACTTTTAAGTTCTAAGAAAAAAGTAAATGGTTAATGGAAGAACTCCTTTAAAAAAAACAAAACTGAGGTATATAGAACTTCCCTCATGATCGAAGAGTTATTACTCCTCGCTTCCCTATAGGGGCCGAGAGTTTGATCCCTAGTTGGGGAACTAAGATCCCACATGTCACATGGTGCAGCAAAAAACACAAATTTTTAATTTTAATTGTATAATTGATTTACAGTATCATGTAAGTTCAGGTGTACAATGTAGTGATTCACAATTTTAAAGGTTATATTCATATATAATTATTATAAAATATTGGCTATAATTGCCATGTTACGCAATATATCCTTTAGTTCAGTTCAGTCGCTCAGTCGTGTCCTACTCTTTGTGACCCCATGAACCACAGCACACCAGGCCTCCCTGTCCATCACCAACTCCTGGAGTCCACCCAAGCCCATGTCCATCAAGTCGATGTTGCCATCCAACCATCTCATCCTCTGTCATCCCCTTCTCCAGCTCTCAATCTTTCTCAGCATCAGCGTCTTTTCCAATGAGTCAACTCTTCGCATCAGGTGGCCAAAGTATTGGAGTTTCAGCCTCAGCCTCAGCATCAGTCCTTCCAAAGAACACCCAGGACTGATCTCCTTTAGGATGAACTGGTTGGATTTTCTTGCAGTCCAACGGACTCTCAAGAGTCTTCTCCAACACCACAGTTCAAAAGCTCAATTCTTTGACGCTCAGCTTTCTTTGGAGCTTATTTATTTTATTCATAGTAGTTTGTACCTCTGAGTCCCTACCCTATCTTACCCCTCCCCATTTCCCTCTCCCCACCAATTTGTTCTCTTTATCTGTACGTGTCTTTCTTTTTTGTTATATTCACTAGTTTGTTTTATTTTTTAGATTCCACATGTAAGAGGTTCACAATATTTGTCTTTCTCTGTCTGACTTATTTCACTAAGCAAATAACCTCCAAGTCCATCCAGAAAGAACTCCTTTTTTAATAGTTCTGGCTACTTTATTACCCTCTTGAGTTCTCTTTCTTGGTATTTATACAGTGATCTGAGTTTGACTCATAGAATCATATAATTTTAGAGCTGGAAGAAATTATGTGTTCATCTTATCTAAACCTTTCATTTAGACTTTGGTAAGAGAGGTCTAGAGAGGTCAGGTACTAGTTCTAACTATTGAAAGCAGAGCCAGTTGTAACATAGATCTTGTGGCTGTTTGTGTTCTATTGTGAAGTCCATGTATCTGGATAAAATTCTAGTAAATTGGCCTGTTCTTTAAGCCCAGTTGTTATCTCCTCTCTGACATCTGTCCCTTCCTTCAGGTAGGCTGCTTTATCTTTTTGTTTGGCTCCAGTAGCATTTGATATTTATCTCTATTACCTTATTTATTCTTTGGTTATGTAATTATTTATTTTTAATGTACCACTCCTCTCACAACTGGAAGTTTCTAGAAATCATGACACTATGACTTCTTCATCTTTGACTCCACAGTGTCTTAAAATATTTGTTGAGTAGCTTGTGAATCCGGAGAAGGCAATGGCACCCCACTCCAGTACTCTTGTCTGGAAAATCCCATGGACAGAGGAGCCTGGTGGGCTGCAGTCCATGGGGTCACTAAGAGTCAGACACGACTGAGCGACTTCACTTTCACTTTTCACTTTCATGCATTGGAGAAGGAAATGGCAACCCACTCTGGTGTTCTTGCCTGGAGAATCCCAGGGACGGGGGAGCTTGGTGGGCTGCCGTCTATGGGATTGCACAGAGTCTGACATGACTGGAGCAACTTAGCAGCAGCAGCAGCTTGTGAATTAGATCATCAAAGATTAGTCATACGTACAGTCACACATATATGCATCTGTTAATGTACATTTGCATAGAGCTTTATAGTTTCATGGATGTTACGCTATTTGACCCTCACAGTAAGCTTGGCGAATAAAAGGCCAAATAAAAATCTTTTTTCAACCTCATTATAAAGACAACAAAAAGATGACTAGAGGTAAAATGATTTTCTCAAAATTGCATAAATAAGCAAGTGGCAAAATCAAAACTAACACTGATGTCATCTAACTCCCAATTTCTCAGACTTAAAATCCTTAATCTGCCTTAGAAAAAAGATATAAATGTGGAAACTGCTATGAGGGTCACAGACCTATAGAAATTTACCTTGTTTGCCAGAAATGACAATCTTCCTAAAAGTACTTCTTGTCTTTGGAGATAAATCACATTTCCAAGTTAATATTAATTTACCTTACACTTTTTTGTGACCTTTCTTTCTTAGGCATATGTCTGTAGATCATTTAGATTGGCTGTTACACATAATGGATAATATATAGTGTAGCTTTATCAGTCCATGCTAATGAATAAGTATGTAATATTTTTTAGATTAGACAGAATTCCTTAGTATAGCAGAGTTTTCCTGAGAGAACTCACTGGTCATAGCAAACATGCTTTTCCAACAACACAAGAGTTTATTCTACATATGGACATCACCAGATGGTCAATACCAAAATCAGATTGATTATATTCTTTGCAGCCGAAGATGGAGAAGCTCTATACAGTCAGCAAAAACAAGACCAGGAGCTGACTGTGGCTCAGATCATGAACTCCTTATTGTCAAATTCAGACTTAAATTGAAGAAAGTAGGGAAAACCACTAGACCATTCAGGTATGACCTAAATCAAATCCCTTACAATTATACAGTGGAAGTGACAAACAGATTCAAGGGATTAGATATGATATAGTGCCTGAAGAACTGTAAACAGAGGTTTGTGACATTGTACAGGAGGCAGTGATTGAGACCATCCCCAAGAAAAAGAAATGCAAAAAGGCAAAATGGTTTTCTGAGGAGACCTTACAAATAACTGATAAAAGAAGAGAAGCTAAAGGAAAGATATACCCATCTGAATGCAGAGTGCCAAAGAATAGCAAAGAGATTAAAAAAAAAAAAATCCTCCCTCAGAAATCAATGCAAAGATATAGAGGAAAACAACAGAAAGGGAAAGACTAGAGAATCTTCAAGAAAATTAGAGATACCAAAGGAACATTTCATGCAAAGATGGGTACAGTGAAGGACAGAAATGGTATGGACCTAACAGAAGCAGAAGATATTAAGAAGAGGTGGCAAGAATATGCAAAAGAAGTATACAAAAAATATTTTCACAACCCAGATAACCATGATGATGTGATCACTCACCTAGAGCCAGACATCCTGGAGTCTGAAGTCAAGTGGGCCTTAGGAAGCATCACTACTATCAAAGCTAGTGGAGGTGATGGAATTCCAATTGAACTATTTCAAATCCTAAAAGATGATGCTGTTAAAGTGCTGCACTTAGTATGCCAGCAAATTTGAAAAACTCAACAGTGGCACAGGGATGGAACAGGTCAGTTTTCACTCCAATCTNACTATCAAAGCTAGTGGAGGTGATGGAATTCCAATTGAACTATTTCAAATCCTAAAAGATGATGCTGTTAAAGTGCTGCACTTAGTATGCCAGCAAATTTGAAAAACTCAGCAGTGGCACAGGGATGGAACAGGTCAGTTTTCACTCCAATCTCAAAGAAAGGCAATGCCAAAGAATGTTCAAACTACAGCACAATTGCACTTATCTGACACACTAGCAAAGTAATGCTCAAAATTCTCCAAGCCAGGCTTCAACAGTACGTGAACCAAGAACTTCCAGATGNATTTCCCCATCTATTTCCCATGAAGTGATGGGACCAGATGCCATGATCTTAGTTTTTTGAACGTTGAGCTTTAAGCCAACTTTTTCACTCTCCTCTTTCACTTCCATCAAGAGGCTTTTTAGTTTCTCTTCACTTTCTGCCATAAGGGTGGTGTCATCTGCATACCTGAGGTTATTGATATTTCTCCTGGCAATCTTGATTCCAGCTTGTGTTTCTTTCAGTCCAGCGTTTCTCATGATGTACTCTGCATATAAGTTAAATAAGCAGGGTGACAATATACAGCCTTGACATACTCCTTTTCGTATTTGGAACCGGTCTGTTGTTCCATGTCCAGTATGACTCAGCAATTCCACTCCTAGTAATTATCCAAGAGAAATGAAAACATTTCCACAAAAACACCTGTACAAGAATGTTTATAGAAGTTTTATTCATAATGGTAAAATACTGAAAGCAATTCAAATATTCAACAAAAATATCAAGCAAGCGACTTTCCTGGTGGTCCAGTGGTTAAGAATCCACGTTACAATGCGGGGGACACTGGTTGAATCCCTGGTCCAGGAAGAACCCATATGCCATGGGGCAGCTAAGCTCATGCACCACAACAACTGAGCCTGCATTCTGGAGCCTGCAAGCCACAACTGCTGAGCCCACAGGCAGCAGCTACTGAGGCCCACACACCCTAGAGCCCGTGATCTGCAACAAGAAAAGCCACTGCCATGAGAAACCCGTACAGTGCAACTAGAGAAAGCCCCTGCACAGCAACAAAGACTCGGTGCAGCCAAAAATACACAAATAAATGTATTTTAAAAACTCAAACAAAAATGCATAAACAAGTTATAGCATAGTCTATGGTAATAAGACTCAGAGCAGTGGTTGCCTAAGGGAGGTAGGGATTGTCTGGAGGAAAAGAGAAAGGATACATCTAGCGTAATGGAAGTGTTCTTTATCTTGATTAGGCTATTAGTTACCTTGATGTATTGGTTACATAAGAATACACATTTATCAAAACTCATTGAATTGTACATTTAAGAGAAATTTCACTGTAAGTAAATTTTACCTCCAAAAAAGAAATAAGAAACCTTATATAATTAAAGAAATGATTATTTATATAGTCAGTACTAAAGTGTGTGTGTATAATTTTTTTATATTATATAACTAACACTTGAGTGCATGTTTTAATATTTTTTCAACAAGTGTCTATTGTGTATCTACTGTTGGTCAGCCATTGTGATAATTGCTGGGGATGTAAAGCTAAGAGAAAGTAACTAGACTTAACTAAGGCATAGCTGGAGTAATAAAAATACATGAAAAAAGTGCTAATAGAAACTGGATGCTGTCTATGAGATGAGTGCAAAGGAGGGAGAAGGTGATTGTGATTTGGTGGGCTTGGAGAGATATGACCAAAAAGTAAATAAACTTTTGCAAGGGAAGAAAGGCTTCCACAGAGACATGAGTCTGCATGACGTGTCTGCAGAATTTTAATCGGTCCAGTGTGACTACAGTAATGAGAGATGATATCATGATGGGGGACAGTATACTTAATGATGGGACCAGATTATACAGGATCATTAAATGCCATACTAAGGACTTTGGATTTATAGGCAGTAAGGGATCACTGTAAGATTTTAGACAAGAGTGACGTCAATTCCATGTTTTAAAGAATACATCTGGTGATTGTAAAGAATTGTTAAAGTTGGGGAAAGATTGGAGGCAGAATAAACAGGAAGGGATTGTAAGAATCCAATGGTGGTTTATTTTTTTTAGTATTTATTCACTAGGATTTGTGATTAAGCATTTCTAAACATTTAGCTGTTCTTTTCTCTTTTTCTTTAAAATTAACAATAGAAATCCAGAAACTTTTTGGACCACCACAGGGATGTTTCCCCAAGAGTTCATTATATGTTTTCACAAACATGTGAGGATTGAAAAGCTTGTAATCCAGAGTTACTTTGGTAAGCGTGGTATTTTCATTTCATTTCATTAATTTTCATCTTTCAGTTTTTCCACAGGCAGAATGCACATATGTAAACTTTTGGCAAAGCACTGATTTTTTTTTTTTTTCAGCATGTAATCAAGTTTTATTTCTGGGGTTGATGGGTGGAGAGTATGGGTTAACTGTCTTGAGCACAGTTAGCTTCTCTGAAACTGCGGATTTGAAACCCTTCCAAAGCACATAATAATTTCCATGCAATTTACTACGTGAAAGCCTTTGGCAAAAGACCCTGTGATGAATTTAAGAAGCCAGCTTGCCAGAACGCTAGGTTTCTTCACATCTTTACTCCAGATTTGTTTGGCTCCGGGTTCTCTGTCAAATTCTTTCTGAAAATCTGACAAACCTGATTATTTGCATTTGGTAACTTTGATTCTTTTATTAATGTGGCCATTTTCTGAGGGATTTAGGAAGAATATCTTCCACTACAACATCATCCTAATCCTGTCTTATGTTTTTTTAGGGACAGAGTATATCAGGCAAAATCATGGTAGGAAACAGGATACATCCCAGGTGGCTCAAATGAAGAAACGTTATTGATGGGACCACTTACAGAATTATGGCCTGGGTTAAGGGAACAAGCTAGGGATGGTGAGACACCCAGAAACTGGCCATAGCAGTAAGCCATTACCTCCCTGGGCCAAAGGAAGGAAGTCGTATTTGCTGGAGCCCGAGGAGAACTGGAGCGTGTATAAAGGGCCTGCCCAATAGGAGCTGTAACCAGGGAGGGGCATAACCACTGCCAAAGGCGGGACACTGAGGCAGGAAGGGAACAGAGGAAACAAGCTGATCTCAGCTCCTTGCTGCCCTTGTTTCCTCAGCCCCTCCCCTTGGCGGAATCCATCAGTAGGCAGTGGGAAGGTAAGTTCAGGAGGTTCAGTCCCCAGGGGTCCTCCCTCGGGGTGCAGAGCAGAGAAGAATGGATTTGGAGCGAAGGGAACTGCTTTAGGGGTAAAGGAGAAAAAACCAATGCAGAAGGAAGATGACTGCATTCTCTTTTCTCATTAATTGTGAAAGCTCTGGAGTTGGACCTAAACTTTGAATTCTACTTCTGGTACTTACTAGCTCTATATCATTGAACATTTTGCTTGACTTCTGTAAGTTGTCTGATTTCTTTAAGCCTGTTTTCTCATCGATAAAGCAGGTTAATAATATCTTTCTTCTAAGGTTGAAGTCAAGAGTGAATGAATGTGTCTGACTTATAGTAGTTTCTGCATAAAGTTTTATGATCAACACCACTAATAGTATTATTTACCAGTATACCAAAAAAATAAATAAATAAACAAAAACAAACCAGATGGTACCAAACTCAAATAGGCTCTGTTAGCTTGCAAACACTTGTAACAGTTACCCAGACTATACTTTACCATAGGGATTTATGGAAAAACGGTGAGTGATTTTCCTGATCCCAGTACTTTGTGCATTCCCACTAATGCCTGCCAGTCTTAGACAGAGGGAAAAAAAATCAAGGGAAAGCAACATAGAATTAATTAGATAATTAACACTTTATTTTCATTTATTTACAATGTCAGTGAGGACCTTGAGGATTGAAAAGAGTACTTCTAACGAGCCAGTTGATTTTGAGCAGTGGATTGAAAGAGGTATGTGCTTGGTTCACCAGCATTATTTTGATCATGAAGGGGTAGAGAATTGTGTTTTACTCTATATTTCCAATTGGGCTTCATTTTGGTGAAAAAAGATGGCCTGAATGATTCTTATGACATTTAGATAAACCTAGAAAAACACAAATTTGAATACTAAGATGCTTCTTCACTTCCTGGTTACGTAGTTGTTAACATGTTACTTAAATTTTGAGTACAGGATCCTTATCTGAAAAATAGAGGTGATATCACCATTTAAAGTTTTTGTGACACAGTGTCTGGCATGTGGTAGACAAGCAATAAATATTAGTTTTTAATCTTTCCTTCCTTCCTGATTAATGGTATTATTTAAATATTGTTGGCAGAATTGGCAGCCTCTCATAAAAGACAGCATGTTGCTTCATGTGTCTATTTATTCCTCCCACAATACCATGAAAATAATAATAAAGGAGAAAAATGAGACATAAACCTACAGGGGCAAAAAATAAAAACAAACAGGGAACCAGGAATTCAAAACAGATGTGAGAGGTCAGTATATATTATGGAAGAAAGGAAGCAGTTGGAGGAGTAGTAACTTCTGGAGCAGAATTGAGTAGATTATAACCTGAGTACCTGACAAGGAAGTTTATCCAGTAGAATCCCGGAAACTTGAAGGCAAAGATACCATGGAAAGTTTGAATGAGGCATGGACAAGAAAAGTGATTGGTGGAACATCTATTTACAAAGTGTAACAGACTTTAGGTACCTTCCTTCCACAAACTACCCCCAAGAGTGACTAGGAACTTTGAATGTTGAGGCTCAGGACTCAGGCAGACCAGTCATAGTAAAGAGAATGAGTGAGACATGGAGTGGAAAACAGGGGATTGAAGTGGAAACCTATATAATGAATAGTGGGAACTCTAGCTTTCTTCCTATAGTCTGCCCAGCAACCAGAATACAGCCCCAGCCAAGAGATTGGGGGATTCATCTTTGGAGAAACTGAATGGTCCCCAAAGATCTGTGGATACAGAGAAAGGTTAGTTCATTCCTGGTCACCCTATGGAAATCTGGTAGTCAGTGAGTCTGGCCCATGTGCTATTTTCCAGTGATCTATTCATAAGTAACAAAAAATGGTCCCAAATCACCAGACATATGGTAAAGACCTAAATATAATCAGGCCTTTAGTTCTAACTCCATCTGTAGGAAAAGAGGGCAGAAAACAAATGAAATCAAAAGGAGGCAATATGAGAAAATGTGGGACATTTTATGATACAACTGACTTGGTCTCTTCAATAAGTCAATGGTATGGGGGGAAATGTGTGTGTGGGAGACAAAGAAGTTCAAGATTAAAAGAGACTTAATTCTGATTTGAATAAACCAACCATAAAAAGACATTTAGGAGGACAATGGGGACCTTTGATGGGGTAGGAAATAGCAACCCACTCCAGTGTTCTTACTTGGAAAATGCCATGGACAGAGGAGCCTGGCAGGCTACAGTCCGTGGGGTTAGAAGTGTCGGAAACAACTGAGTGACTGAGCAGGCACGCATAGGGATCTTTGAATATATGCTAGGGATATGATATTAAAGCATTTTTAAATTGTTGTATGATAGTGGCATTGTAGTTACACAAGAAAATACTCCTCTCTAGAGATGGATAATCAGATATTTAAAGGTGAAATATCATGATGTCTCAGACTTTCTTTAAAATACCTTAGCAAAAAAAATTAGATAAATCAAGTATGGTGAAATGCTAATAATTGTTAATTCAAGACAGTGGGTATATAAGAGTGATATCCTGTCTTTTTTATGTATGTTTGAGATTTTTCAATTTTTCATAATTAAAAAGAAAACTAAGCAAATGAAAGAAGAAGTTACTCATTTCTAGTGGAGGAAGAGTTGTATAAGAGAGAAAATGTGTCATAATTTATTACTTATTTCAACAGTAAATAACATATAGACAATGGTGTAGCCATCAAGTATTGATTTCAAAATTGAGAGGATGGCAGGAAAATTTGTAGGAAGAGGAGGAAGAGAATACTGGTCCAAGAGACATAAATTTTCACCTACTATAATATAAAGTCAGTAAAAAATGGATAAATCAGGAAAAGGATCATGAAACATATTATAATTCCAGAAAAAAATAATTGAAATAGTTGAAAACATTTACCTCTGGGGAGCAGGATTGCAGGAAAAGGGGTCAAGCAGGGGATTACTATTTTGTATTACCTCAGAGAAAGGTTAGGAAACAGAAAGAAAGTCATCCATAATCTTACTTCCCAGAGACTTCCCTTTTTGTACTGTCTGCCTTTTAAAATTAGGTATACTGTTTTGATGTTGGAGATTCCCTGGTAGCTCAGCTGGTTAAGAATCCACTTGCAATGCAGGAGTCCCTGGTTCAATTCCTGGGTTAGGAAGAGCCTCTGGAGAAGGGATGGGCTACCCACTCCAGTATTCTTGGGCTTCCCTGGTGGCTCAGCTGGTAAAGAAGTCACCGGCAATGCAGGAGACCTGGGTTCAATCCCTGGGTTGGGAAGATCCCCTGGAGAAGGGAAAGGCTACCCACTCCAGTATTCTGGCCTGGAGAATTCCATGGATTGTATGGTCCATGGGGTCGCAAAGAGTTGGACACAACTGAGCAACTTTCACTTTTCACATTTTGATATAAGTAAAATTAATTTCTAAATAATGTCAATATTATTTTTTTAAGTTGTGAACTTCTTTTTTAGAACTTTTTTTTGGGGTATAGCTGGTTAACAATGTTGTGTTAGTTTCAAGTGGACAGGGAAGGGACTCAGCTATACATACACGTGCATCCCTTCTCCCCCAAACTGCCCTCCCATCCAGGCTGCCACATAACAATAATGTGAATATTATTATATCAGGGAAATATTTCATCTTTCCAAAAGAATGTTTGCTATGATTAACTCATGACCAAATAAGTTAATCTGTCCTAAAATCACACTACTACTAGTAAAGGTTTTCTGAAGCTGGGTACCAGAAAAGATCAGTTCATGGGTGGCATAACTCAGCATCGTAGTGTAACTTCATTGTGAGAAACTGAGCCCTAGTCAGTACCCATGAGAATGGCGAGACAGCCTTTCAGGCCTGCAGTTACTGTTAGTAACTTGATCCTTAAAAAGGACTTTCATATTTTATTAACTCTTCACTTGATATTCCTTTGCTATGTTTATATTTACTTTTATTTATACTCACTGAGATATTTTATAGCTCATATATAGTTTAGCTTTTATATCTTTTTATCAAATATCTCTATTTTTATATTGGATTTTATATACCAAAACACTGGTATATCTGGTCTAACTACAATTTTATTAGATATCACGTTTTGCTGAAAATAAATTTCAATATATCCTGATGCAGTTTGAGCCTTGTCTCAATTCTGTTAAATTTGTGTTTTAGATCTAGTACATACAGAGGGGCAGCTTCAAAATGAAGAAATTTTGGTAAGTAAATATACTTTGAAGATATATACATTATCTTTTGCCAGCACAATGTATTTAAATTTTAAACCTATCTCCATAGTCATAAAATTACTAAATAACCTCATAATATTGTAGTTTCTGTGTCTAACCAACCAACAGAGGCAGTTATTCTCAGAAATATTATGATCTAACTATAGCTTTCATAAGTTAGGCTCTTTTGTGTCATAGACAGGATGACAGCCAAGATAAAACAGAATTCACTTGTTATTGTTGTGTTTGTTCGTTTATTTTGAAGTATTTATTTACTTTCCTTTCATTTGATTCTGTAGTCCTTACGGGATAGGAATCAAAACAGGTCGAGATGCCAAAATTGGATGTTAATTTAAACATGAAGGGACAGGGAGATTCAGATAAGGGAACTGGAGCATAGGATCAGCAACAAATAAGCCAAAGAGAGATGAGGTGAAAAGGGAACCAGCATTTTCTGACCGCATTCCACTGGGCTTTGCTTGTCAAGTGGAATGAATGGCCACTGACGGGGAAACTGCTGCCTCATCACGAGTTCCTCTGTCCCCAGCTTGTCAGGCCCTGGTTTTAGACAAACACAAACAGTGAAACAACTGAGACTGTTTTTAAGGTAGTAGTGCTTATTAAGATTTCTCTAAATAAAGGTTAAAGAGGTACCCTGTCCATTAAGTTTCATTCTTCACAATTAACTGGCAACTGCTATGAAATCAGCGTTTCAAAAGATTCTGTAGTGTTTGAATCCTATTAATTATCTTCTCTACCACCCAGTTGTTGTGCCCAGTGACTGGGGAGGCCGTGCATGCGTGTTAATCACTTGTCGCGTCCAGCTCTGTGCAACCCTATGGACTGTAGACCCTGCCAGGCTCCACTGTCCGTGGGGATTCTCTAGGCAAGAATACAAGAGTGGGCTGCCATGCCATCCTCCAGGGGATCTTCCTGACCCAGGGATCGAACCCGTGTCTCTTAGGTCTGCTTGCATGGCACTCGGGTTCTTTACCACTAGCACCAGCTGGGAAGCGCGAGGAGGCCAGTAGGGAACAGAAAAATGATTAATTAGATGGAATTTTATCTTCCTATTTTTCTCCATATTGTTTCATTGATTTTAGTTAGTAAGCTTCTGCTAAGGATTTTGTTTCAGGAGTCACTGTGTGTCAGGGAGGGTGGCATCATAGAACTTTTGGAGAAGAGAAAGGGGGAATGGAGCCTTCCCCGGGGGCTCAGTGGTCAAGAATGCACCTGCAATGCAGGAAAGGCAGATTCGATCCCTGGGTCAGGAAGATGCCCTGGAGAAGGAAATGGCAACCCACTGCAGTGTTCTTGCCTGGGAAATCCCATGGACAGAGGAGCCTGGCGGGCTATAGTCCATGGGGGTCAAAAAAAGAGTTGGACATGATTTAGCAACTAAACAACAACAATAAAGGGAGAATGGAAGGCAGTATGTCACCCATAGTTTTAGCACCCTGTCACAGTAGCCTTTGCCATATGTATTTTCTTCTAATTGTCAACCAAATGTATTGCATAGTTACATGAAAAACTTTGTATTTTTAAAAAATTTAATGTTATATCAAATGCTTCATAATTATGATTTAAAAATTAAATGTATTCAGATAGAGGTTAACTGATTTCCTTTTTTCCTCCCTCTGTCATTATAACTACTACCACAGGGGACATCTTATGCCTGTTCCTGCTATCATGGTGTTCACTTTTTCAGTTATTTTCTTTAAAAGTCAATTTCAAGAAATGGAAATACTGGGTCCATGGGTATAGACATATTTATAGTAGCAGTAGTAGTTTAGTCTCTAAGTTGAGTACGACTCTTATGACCCCATGAACTGTAGCCTGCCAGGCTCCTCTGTCCATGGCATTCCCCAGGCAAGAATGCTGGAGCGGATGCCATTTCCTTCTCCAGGGGATCTTCCCAACCCAGGAATTGAACCCAGGTCTCCTGCACTGCAGGCAGNAGTTGAGTCCGACTCTTATGATCCCATGAACTGTAGCCTGCCAGGCTCCTCTGTCCATGGCATTCCCCAGGCAAGAATGCTGGAGCGGATGCCATTTCCTTCTCCAGGGGATCTTCCCAACCCAGGAATTGAACCCAGGTCTCCTGCACTGCAGGCAGATCCTTTACCAACTGAGCCACGAGGGAAGCCCATAGACACATTTATAGCTTCTTACATATATTGCCAAATTGCTTTTCAGAGAAAATATATAAATGTAAAAGTATAATAATGTTTTAGGATAGTGTATTCTGAGGCATCATCCAACAAATGAAATCTTTTATCATGAAAAATACTTTAAAAATTAATCAGAATTGTTCAGTGCAGTTTTTAGCTCCACCTGCATTCTTCCTCAAACCAAGGCTGATGTTTGGCTGTTACATATCAGAACAGCCATATTGTTATATGTGGCTGCCTTCTCTTCTGAACATTATATCTTATAAATCATTATATACTTATAATATCATTCTTGTATCAAACCCTTTCATCTGCTAACTGCTTGTTTAGCAGTTAACTAGAATTGCTAAATCATCTGTATTTATTTTTTCCCTTACAGGCACGTGATGGCCACGTCACTTACTTGAGATTCATTATTGTATCAGCCTTTGATCATTTTGCATCTGTGCATAGCGTTTCTGCAGAGGGAATGGCAGTCTCAAATCTTTCTTAGTAATTATAATATACCCATGCACTATTTTTTAACAGTATATTTATTTAAACATGAAGTTGTCATTATTAAAGGAATTTGTATCAGTCTGTTTCAGTTTTATTTTTCCCTTCAGCATTTTGTAGGAATTTGGTTCATCAGACAGCAGTGATGACCAAATGTAGGTCATAAGAAAGCTTTTGCAAAAAAAAAAAAAAGCTTTTGTTTGAGTATACAGCTTAACCAAGTTCATAACTATACATGAAAACAACTGTNTCAGGGTCTTCTAATGGGCCAGCTCTTCACATCAGGGGGCCAAAGAACTGGATCCCACAGATGGCAGCCCACCAGGCTCCCCTGTCCCTGGGATTCTCCAGGCAAGAATACTGGAGTGGGTTGCCATTTCCTTCTCCAATGCGTGAAAGTGAAAAGTGAAAGTGAAATCACTGATTCATGTCCAACTCTCAACGACCCCATGGACTGCAGCCCACCAAATAAAAAATATGGACACTAAACAACATACAAGTTCAAAAAAGAGAAAATATTTATGGGAACATTTCCTTGAGGCCATGGAATTTGAGTTGGGCCCTATAAGACAAATCATTTTATTTTATTTTTTTAATTTTATTTTCTCTTGATTTGAAGACTTCAGAATAGAGTTAGGAAACATAATCTTATTTCCCCGAGGCAACTATTATTGATATTATTTGATTTGTTGTTTTTACATTTTTGAGGAGGAAAGAAACGAGATAGGACATTTTGTGGAGATATAAGACATCTCTGAATATATCTTTCTATACAACTTGAAATAAAAAATGTAAATAATATAGCCAAAAGTTAAAATGACAAAGCAATTCTAAAATGTTGAAAATAAATAGAAAAGCATGAACCTACATTTATTGCAATTGATTGACTCACAGAAAAAAATGGCATTGGAAGGTAGTATTTTATCTGTGCAGTCTATGTTAGTTTCCTATGGCTTCTGTAATAAAGTACCACAAACTTGGTGGTTTAAAACAATAAAAATTTATTCTCTCACTGTTCTGGAGACTAGAAGTCAGAAATAAAGATATTGGCAGGGTTTGTTTCTATTGAAGTTTTTGAGGGAGATTATATTCTTTGCCTTTCTCTTAATTTCTGGTGTTGCTGGCAATCCTTGGCATTCCTTGACTTGTGGCACCATAGCTCCAGTTTCTGCCTCTGTCATCATATGACATTCTTTCTGTGTTTCTTTGTATTATCTTCCCTCAATGCGTGTATTTTTCTGTGTCTTCTCCTATAAGGACAATATCATTTTGAACTAAAGACCCTTACTCCAGTATTATCTTAACTAATTACATCTGTTGTGACTGTTTCCAAGTCAGATTGCATTCACAGGTACCAGGGGGTTATAGACCTTTCAAAGCTCTTTTCTCTCTCTCACAAAGGCCAGCAGTGATGTTTTTCTACACAGTAACTACTTCGTTCTGGGTCTGGGAGTGAGACTGATGATAACAGGTAATAGAGCTCTCAGTCAATCTGAGGTAGACATATAGAAGGAGAGATAAAGCTTCATTTAGTTTGGGAGTAGGGTGGGGGTTGCTGCGTCACACCACTTGCAGAATTTTAGTTCCCTGACCAGGGACCAAACCTGGGCACCCTTCAGTGGAAGGCCAGAGTCCTAACCTACTGGACTGTAGGGAGTTCACAAATCAGTGATATTTTGGAGTTGCTTTTTACCCCAGCATAACCTGGCCTATCCTGACTGACATACAGACAAATGTAGATATAGCTCATCCTAGAGGGCAGGTGACCTGGTTTCTTCAACGTCAGTGATGCAAAAAATGTTAATTAAGGAAAAGGGTCCACTCTAGATTCAGAGATATAAGAGGCCCCCAAAATACATGCCTTGTGTAAATCTTATCTGGACGCTAATATGAGCAAACTAATTGAAAAAAAAAAAAGACATTTTAAAGATAATTTGGAAAATCTGCTTATGGATTGGGTAGTATTCATTTGCTTTTGCATGGATTAGGTATGATCCTGGGTTTAAGATTATGTAAGAGAAGGCCCATATTTTTCAGAGATAAATTTAGTAGATTCAGATACAAGTATGTAGGTTTATTACATGGTATCTGGGCTTTGCTTTAAAATAATTGAGCATTTTTTTAATAGGAGGAAAGTTTAGTTGAAGCAAATAGAGCAGTAAATTGGTGGATCTAGGTTATGGATATACAGGGCTTCATTGTACTAGTCTCTCTAACGTATGCTTGGAATTCTTCGTAATAGATTAAAAAAATGCCACGGAGGATATCTTTGTGCAAAAATCTTTGTCTACTCCTCAGATGATTTTTTTTTTTTTAGAAGAGATTCCCAGAAGGGAACTAGTCAAAGTTAAGAATAGTTCTAAGGGGCTTCCCTGGTGGCTCAGTGGTAAAGTATCCACCTGAAATGCAGACCTGGGTCCAATCCCTGGGTCGGGAAGATCCCCTGGAGAAGGAAGTGGTAACTCACTCCAGTATTCTTGCCTGGAGAATCCCATGGACAGAAGAGCCTGCGGGCTACAGTCTATGATGTTGCAAAGAGTCGGACATGAACTGAACAACTAAGAATGCATGCATGCGCTGGTGGTTCAGTGGTGAAGAAACCAGCTTGCAATGCAAGGGATGCAGTTCAGTCCCTGGTCCAGGAAGACCCCACATGCTGAAGAGGAACTAAGCCACTCCCCACAGCTCGTGAAGCCCCTTTCACCTAAAGCCTGTGCTCCATGACAAGAGAAGCCACTGCAACGAGAAGACCACCCACTGCAATGAAGAGTAGCCCCTGCCTGTCACAACTAGAGAAAGCTCCTGCGTAGCAACGAAAATCCACTACAGCAAAAAAATAAATGAATAAATCTTTTTCTTAAAGAAAAGTTTTAAGGTTTTTGATATCTTCTGATAATTTGCTTACCAAGATTTGTTGCATAAATTTACTCTTGGAAAGGTTACTTTTAGATAAATGGAGGAAGGTAGGAAAAGTACTTCAATCGTGTCGTTGGTGCCATCAGAGACATGAAGGTGTATTTAGGGAGTGATGAATATATATCTGACTGGGGCAAAGATGCCTGAAATGGTACATTACAGCCAGATCACAAAGAGCCTTTAATGCTTTCAGATATTTTCCCGATAGTCCTGGAGCCATTTAAGGTTTTTGAAAAGGGAGGTGACCTAGAGCAATTGTGTTCATGTTCAATAAAATGAAACACTGAGGATCTTCTTTTTCCCAAACTTCCTAAACTGGAATGTCAGTAAGTCTTCATTTAAAGAACACTGTGTTAAAGCTTACAGATCACTGGAAGGGATTTCTAGAAGTTATCTGAATGATCTCTTTGGCACAGGCCTACTAGATGATCTTTAAGTCTTTTTTCTCTGTTTCTCTCCGTGAATGCAGAGCATGAATTCTCAGTGTAGTGCTTGTAATACACTTCATGGTATTTAAAAACTGCATCCTTTAACCTTCATTTTCCTAGGCTTCAAAAACTCATTTTCACTGAGAAAACCATTCTCTTAAGTCTCAAGCAGTAGATAGACCAATATGTGGCTTTATCTTTTTTGTTTTTCACTGCTGAACCCATTGTAGGAAAGGGGCAATTGGCCAGGATGGCAGTGTTCAGGCTCTCTCACCCCATGTCCTCTTGCTCTCTCCCCACCTTTTGTAAATAATGACTTTACATGGTTATGTAACAGCTGAGATCATTTATATCACTGAACACATGCATATAAGCACCACCTGTAAAGCTGTTGCGTTGCATTGCAGTGTGTTAGCCACAAGAGAATAAAGCAGGTCTGCCTTGCTGCAAATGAAGCATGTCTGCAGTTCCTATAGCTCCTCGCATTTTCTTCCAGGTTCTTCTTATCTGCTTCCTAACTCGCACCTTGCCTAGCCTGGGTTCAGTGATCAGTGAGACAATTGGCAGAGTCGGCAGGGTTCCCAGCATGCAGAGGAGCCTGAGGCTCCAATGGAAGGAGGAAACCAGTGGCCACCACATAGCACGTGGTACCCGGGGGCCGGGGTCCTCTCGGCATGGGCCCCAGTGGGAGACTGGGAGGTGGTGGACAGGTTACTGGATAGCACTGAAAAGGCATTACAAGTGGTGAATTCCCATTTGCTGGACAAGGCAGCATGGACTGCTGCTGGCACCATAGTGTGGGTATTCCTGACTGCCCTGAAGGTGTATATGAATAGTGCCCTACATGATGCCATGCAGGTCCGTGATGTGCAGAGACACTTGGAAGAGCTAGAGCAATGTATATTGACATAAAGCAAGAAGTGCATGGCCTTAAAAAACCCAGTGTTTCTGATAGTGAGGTGATAAGGGACAGTAATAATGAAGTTATAAGACTAAGAAACGTTATGAGACCGTGGGTTCCTGCTTTTTAGCAAGGCCTGTCGTGCAGCAGAAGGATGGGGCCAACAAGGTACGGAAGCCCCGGGAGGCCTCGGACATCAAGGAGGCCAAAGAAGAGGAGCGGCACTGACTGCAGCCGGGACAAAGTCCAGGAAGAGCAGCTAGGAGCAAGGACCAACCCCGTGGAGAGGATGAAGACAGGGAAAATGAAACCACAGTGGGGAGTTTAGAGCTGGATCAGGGCCTGCTGAACCCACCCCTGCAGAGCCCCCAGTAGTCCACAAAGTCGGCAGACAGCCAGAAATGACACTCAGGACAGCAAGTGAAGTGCAGAAAATACAAGGACCTGGACTTCAAGGTGGTGGATGATGATGGCGGGACTGTCCCAGTGCTTGGAGTCAGCTGGACATCTGCCCTCTCAGCTCCTACACTGGCCTGGCAGGTGGAGGAGCCTCCAGATGCCAAGTGTTTCACAGGTGGCGTGCAAGACACCATTTTGAACACTGTCTCATCCACCTCTTTTGGTCCCCTAACTGCTACCTCAATGGCGGCAAGCTTGGGAGAAGTAGGGGGACGGTGGCAGGCAAAGGGAATTAGAAGTGTAAAGATCCTGATTGGTGGGCTGGCTGGTAAAGGCCCCCATCCAGGTTACGTGGATGAAAATGTGGGCTGATTTGTTGGCAGCAGGAGATGACAGAAATAAAATTGATAAACAGCCCAATGCTCTGCTCCTAGAGCTGTGGGAGGCAACTGAGACCAGAACAGCAGTTTGCCAAGTTTGGGAAGCACCCACAGCAAGAGATACAAGCAGTTCAGTTAGAAGATTACATGGCACCCAAGGATGTTCCTTCAGATCCATAAAGGCTGTGACCTTACTTTTGGAAACTGGATGGCTCCCTGTATGGAGGTATACAGAACAGTCTGTGCCATATGATGTGCTACTAATCTCTGATTCTCTTGCAGACTTAGAACAGTATGCACCAGAGCTTATAAAGCATTTGGAATCATGTGGGTGGGCTGTGAACACTGCAAAAATCTCTTTGAAGGGGTAGGCCCAATGCCTGTGGGAGGTTTTGCGGGTCTTTAATGAGAAACCCCTCAGGGATGGAGTTGCCTCTGTGGAGGCTGTCCTGCTTCTTGTCACTGCACCTAAACAGCTGCAAGTAAAAACAGACATTTTGTTAAAGCCTGGATACAGAACCAAAGGTAATATCCTGCTGCCAGCTCCAATCGGGATTTCATAAGGACAGATGGTGGACTTGACTCGGCCGTGGAATATAAAGGCACTTCACCTGCGTTGGGTGGCTTTTCTAGCCCCATGGGGGCAAGGATGGCAACATGAGCTCCAGGTTGTACCCCGGGTGACGAGTGCCTGGCCCCTTTGTATGCAAGTCCCCTGTCCAGTACCTGGCGTTGGGTTTTTCTATATATTGGGGAATGTAACTTGTTGTAGCATCTACTGCTGTTGCAGAATGTGGGTATGTAACTGTTTGTTGTAGCCTTTACTGCTGTTGTGGGATGAAGTTCCACTGGTCAGTGTTACTCACCATGGGAATATCTCCAAAGGTGATTTGCACGTAGATTGTAAGGCGAGAGACCCTGAAGGGGTGGAATGTAGGGAAGGGGCAATTGGCCAAGATGGTGCTGGTCAGGCTCTCACCCCATGTCTTCTCGCCCCACGTTTTGTAAATAATGATTTTACATAGTTATGTAACGGCTGAGGCCATTTATAACACTGTGCATGCGTATCATGACCCATATAAGCACCATCTGAGAAGCTGTTGAGTTGCGTTGTGGTGTGTTAGCACAAGGGGATAAAGCATGTCTGCTTTGCTGCTGTGAAGAAAGAATGTTTGCAGTTTAAGAAAGTGTCTTATTGGTAGTAAGGAAGGAATATCAACAACCTCTGATATGCAGATGATACCAGCCAACTCACTGGAAAAGACCCTGAGGCTGGGAAAGATAGAAGGCAGGAGGAGAAGGGGATGACAGAGGACGAGATGGTTGGATGGAATCACCGACTCAATGGACATGACTTGAGCAGTGGTGAAGGACACGGAAGCCTGACTGCAGTCCCTGGGGTTGCAAAGAGCTGAACATGACTGAACAACTGAACAGCAACAACAACCACTGTAACGGCAGAGAGCAAAGAGGAACTAAAGAGCCTCTTGATGAAGGTGAGAGAGGAGCGTGAAGAAGCTGGCTTAAAACTCAGCTTTCAAAAAACTAAGATCGTAGCATCAGGTCCCATCACTTAATGATCCATAGACGGTGAAAAAGTGGGAAAAGTGGCAGATTTTATCTTCTTGGGCTCCAAAATCACTGCAGACGGTGACTGCAGCCATGAAATTAAAAGACGCTTGCTCCTTGGAAGGAAAGCTATGACAAAGCTAGACAGCATATTAAAGAGCAGAGACATCACTTTGCTGACAAAGATCCAAACAGTCAAAGCTATGATTTTTCCCAATAGTCAAAAATGGATGTGAGAGCTGGACCATAAAGAAGGTTGAGAACCGAAGAACTGATGCTTTGGAATTGTGGTGCTGGAGAAGACTTGGGAGTCCATTGGATAGCAAGGAGATCAAACTAGTCAATCCTAAAGGAAATCAATCCTGAACATTCATGAAGGACTGATGCTGAAGCCCCAAACTTTGGCCACCTGATGTGAAGACGCTGATGCTAGGAAGATTGAGGACAGGAGGAGAAGGGGGCGATAAAGGATGAAATCACAGACTGCCTATGACAAGAGTTTGAGCAAACTCAGGGAGATAGTGAAGGACAAGGAAGCCTGGCGTACTGCAGTCCATGGGGTCACAAAGAGTCTGACAAGACTTAGTGATCGAACAAGAAGTGCCTTATAGTTTCTGTCTCCAAATACAGTCACATTGGGACTTATGGCATCAACATCTGAAGGGGGTTGCACAATTAAGTTCAGGTGGTGAGAAGGCAGCCAGAGCAGAGTGTGACTGAAGGGGATTTCTAGGAATCCCATTGCAAAGGAAACAATAAACTTAATGAGAGCATTCAAGAGAACTAATGTAAATCAAAGTTGCAGGCTGCCCTAGCNCCATAAAGGCTGTGACCTTACTTTTGGAAACTGGATGGCTCCCTGTATGGAGGTATACAGAACAGTCTGTGCCATATGATGTGCTACTAATCTCTGATTCTCTTGCAGACTTAGAACAGTATGCACCAGAGCTTATAAAGCATTTGGAATCATGTGGGTGGGCTGTGAACACTGCAAAAATCTCTTTGAAGGGGTAGGCCCAATGCCTGTGGGAGGTTTTGCGGGTCTTTAATGAGAAACCCCTCAGGGATGGAGTTGCCTCTGTGGAGGCTGTCCTGCTTCTTGTCACTGCACCTAAACAGCTGCAAGTAAAAACAGACATTTTGTTAAAGCCTGGATACAGAACCAAAGGTAATATCCTGCTGCCAGCTCCAATCGGGATTTCATAAGGACAGATGGTGGACTTGACTCGGCCGTGGAATATAAAGGCACTTCACCTGCGTTGGGTGGCTTTTCTAGCCCCATGGGGGCAAGGATGGCAACATGAGCTCCAGGTTGTACCCCGGGTGACGAGTGCCTGGCCCCTTTGTATGCAAGTCCCCTGTCCAGTACCTGGCGTTGGGTTTTTCTATATATTGGGGAATGTAACTTGTTGTAGCATCTACTGCTGTTGCAGAATGTGGGTATGTAACTGTTTGTTGTAGCCTTTACTGCTGTTGTGGGATGAAGTTCCACTGGTCAGTGTTACTCACCATGGGAATATCTCCAAAGGTGATTTGCACGTAGATTGTAAGGCGAGAGACCCTGAAGGGGTGGAATGTAGGGAAGGGGCAATTGGCCAAGATGGTGCTGGTCAGGCTCTCACCCCATGTCTTCTCGCCCCACGTTTTGTAAATAATGATTTTACATAGTTATGTAACGGCTGAGGCCATTTATAACACTGTGCATGCGTATCATGACCCATATAAGCACCATCTGAGAAGCTGTTGAGTTGCGTTGTGGTGTGTTAGCACAAGGGGATAAAGCATGTCTGCTTTGCTGCTGTGAAGAAAGAATGTTTGCAGTTTAAGAAAGTGTCTTATTGGTAGTAAGGAAGGAATATCAACAACCTCTGATATGCAGATGATACCAGCCAACTCACTGGAAAAGACCCTGAGGCTGGGAAAGATAGAAGGCAGGAGGAGAAGGGGATGACAGAGGACGAGATGGTTGGATGGAATCACCGACTCAATGGACATGACTTGAGCAGTGGTGAAGGACACGGAAGCCTGACTGCAGTCCCTGGGGTTGCAAAGAGCTGAACATGACTGAACAACTGAACAGCAACAACAACCACTGTAACGGCAGAGAGCAAAGAGGAACTAAAGAGCCTCTTGATGAAGGTGAGAGAGGAGCGTGAAGAAGCTGGCTTAAAACTCAGCTTTCAAAAAACTAAGATCGTAGCATCAGGTCCCATCACTTAATGATCCATAGACGGTGAAAAAGTGGGAAAAGTGGCAGATTTTATCTTCTTGGGCTCCAAAATCACTGCAGACGGTGACTGCAGCCATGAAATTAAAAGACGCTTGCTCCTTGGAAGGAAAGCTATGACAAAGCTAGACAGCATATTAAAGAGCAGAGACATCACTTTGCTGACAAAGATCCAAACAGTCAAAGCTATGATTTTTCCCAATAGTCAAAAATGGATGTGAGAGCTGGACCATAAAGAAGGTTGAGAACCGAAGAACTGATGCTTTGGAATTGTGGTGCTGGAGAAGACTTGGGAGTCCATTGGATAGCAAGGAGATCAAACTAGTCAATCCTAAAGGAAATCAATCCTGAACATTCATGAAGGACTGATGCTGAAGCCCCAAACTTTGGCCACCTGATGTGAAGACGCTGATGCTAGGAAGATTGAGGACAGGAGGAGAAGGGGGCGATAAAGGATGAAATCACAGACTGCCTATGACAAGAGTTTGAGCAAACTCAGGGAGATAGTGAAGGACAAGGAAGCCTGGCGTACTGCAGTCCATGGGGTCACAAAGAGTCTGACAAGACTTAGTGATCGAACAAGAAGTGCCTTATAGTTTCTGTCTCCAAATACAGTCACATTGGGACTTATGGCATCAACATCTGAAGGGGGTTGCACAATTAAGTTCAGGTGGTGAGAAGGCAGCCAGAGCAGAGTGTGACTGAAGGGGATTTCTAGGAATCCCATTGCAAAGGAAACAATAAACTTAATGAGAGCATTCAAGAGAACTAATGTAAATCAAAGTTGCAGGCTGCCCTAGCGTACTCCTCCTCCTTCTATATCTGTTTCAACCAACAACTAGCCCTATTAAAGAAGGGTAATCTGAAAAGTCCCAGAAGCAGATTGCTTTAGGTCTGGGTCTCTAGAAACAGAGTTTTAGAGAGGAATTCCCGTGAGAGTGATTTCCTGAGAGAGCACTCTCAGGAAGTGGGATAGATGATGGGAGAAAGTTAACCAAAGACGGTTTCGATTGAAGTCTCGCCTCAGCCTGAGCCCGCAAGGAGCTCTAGAGCGTGGACACCGGAGGTGCTTCCCACCCTTTAGGCAAGGGACCAGGCCTTTGTGCTCTCAAATCCTTCAGTCAATGGCCATGGGCCACCCGCAGGGGAACATAACCTCTCAGGCATTGCTGAGTAAAGAAGCTTCTGTCACTTAGGGCAATTCTCAGGAGAAGCAACACCTGAGCCATTAGCTGCCAATATCACAGTAGCTGGCATATAGACATATATATTTGGAAAAGAAATCTCGGCAGAACACCAATAACATTTATTACAGCAGTAGTTATCAAAGTATGGTCCCTGGAACAGCAACCTCCTCCTTTTCTGAAACTTGTTAGAAATGCAGATTCCCTAGCCCAGCTCCAGATCTGTGGAATCAGAAACTCTGATGGTGTGACCCTTGAATCCATATTTTGACAAGTCCTCCAGGTGTTTTTGATGCATCTCTAAGTTTGAGAACCATTGTGCTATAGGGACCTATGACTAGAAACAAACAAAAAGAGGGGAGGGGGCCAGAAAAATAAGGCAGTTACAGAACATTTGTTGCAAGAGAACTTACACAAAGAATACATCAAGAATGGAGACCCATAGTTACCTCTCAAATAAGAAAAGAAGAACTCAAAAGAGATACAAAGATTTCAAGGAACAAAGAAGTCACAGAAGATGGAAAGTGATCTGGCAGAGCTAAGAAAAGACATGGAAGAGAAAAAGAAAACTGATTCAGAGGTGAAAGCCATGTAAGAAGCAAAGGGACGATGATGTTACGTAATTGTAGCCATCAGTGTTCAATTAGGAAAACTGAAATCAGTCTAGATACAGAGTGAAAATAGGGAAATAATGCACAGAATCTGTTACAAAGGTATTGAAATGGCTGGGAAAACTAACAGAACACAAAAGTGTCACCCAGAGTAGGAGCCTGTGGGCCACTCACTGTTGACCAGTGGGAGCAGCATTACTGCCTCTAAGTAAAAGCCACTCTGCCGCCATGGCTGGGGACCCCAAAGCAACTGCCGTGCACAGCGTCCTACAATTCCTACAGCAAGAAGTGGAGAAAATGACTTCTCCCATCTGTCCACCATTAATCTCCATCAGGGCTTCCCATCTGCAGAACCTGACTGGAATGCAAAGTTCAGGCCTCCAGCTCCTGAAATCCAGAGGACAGTGGAGAGAGTCAGAACCAAGCCATATTTGGAACAATTTCATAAACCCAACTTAAGGAGAATTGGGATCAG
The DNA here is from genome assembly GCA_006410875.1 of Neotragus pygmaeus. Classification (NCBI taxonomy): domain Eukaryota; kingdom Metazoa; phylum Chordata; class Mammalia; order Artiodactyla; family Bovidae; genus Neotragus; species Neotragus pygmaeus. The sequence continues at coordinate 778,395 of SJYV01016962.1, read as the reverse complement.
AGGAAAGAGCTTGAGAAAAATCACAGCATGGAATTGAAAAGAACAAAGATTTTTAAAGTTATGGAAAAGATAATAGTTATGCAAGAAAGAAAGGACCCAGCATACCCGTCATTGTAGTGCCTAAGATAATAGGATGAAATGTAACAGGAAAGATATTAAAAGCAATAAAAGATGTCCCTAAAATTTAAAAAGAAGAAATCTTAAGACCAAAAAAAGTTTTTGTATTTACCTTAGTCTGTTTAAGCTACTGTAACAAAAATACCATAGACTGGGGTGGCCTAGGGACAACGGAGACAGGCTTGCCTGCTGGCTCGGTGTTAAAGAGTCTGCCTGTGGATTCAACCCCTGGGTTGGGAAGACCCCCTGGAGTAGGAGATGGCAACCCACTCCAATATCCTTGCCTGGAGAATTGCATGGACAGCAGCCTGCGGGCTGCAGTGCATGGGGCTGCAAAGAGTCCGACACAACTGAGCAACTGAGCACAGACCTAGTTGACAGAAGTTTATTTCCTCCAGTCTGGAGGCTGGAACTCTGAACTTACGGTAGCAGCAAGGTTGCTTAAGGGTCCTTTTCCAGGGTTTCAGACTTCCTGTATCCTCAGATGGTGGAAGAGGGCAAACCAGCTCACAGGAGCCTCTTTTATAAGGGCACTAATCCCATTCATGAAGACTTCCCTCTCACGACCTAATCACCTCCCAGAGGCCCCACCTCCTGACACTATCACACTGGGCTGTAAGGTTTGGCATATGGATTCTGAGGGGACACAAACATTCAGACCACAGCAGAATTCCAAGGAAAGTTTGACACAGAGCAATCAACATTGGAATGGTCTTGGTGAAGTTACTGAACTTCAGACAGGAAGAAAGAATCTGACAAGTTTCCACGTAGAATGAAGACAATTAAGTGCCAAGGGAAGTAAATTAGGCTGGTCTCACACTTTTCCTCTCATGACTGCTACACAATTGTAAAACAATGTCCACAAATCTCTGAGGTAAAAGAACTCAAACCTAAGATTCTGAAGCCCAGCCAGTATCCTCCAGGTTTGAAGGACAGCAATGGGCCAATAGCAGAGAAAGCAATGGCACCCCACTCCAGTACTCTTGCCTGGAAAATCCCATGGACAGAGGAGCCTGGTGNATGGCTGCTACTGCTGCTGCTGCTGCTAAGTCACTTCAATCGTGTCCGACTCTATGTGACCCCATAGACAGCAGCCCACCAGGGTACCCCGTCCCGGGGATTCTCCAGGCAAGAACACTGGAGTGGGTTGCCATTTCCTTCTCCAATGCATGAAAGTGAAAACTGAAAACTGAAAGTGAATTCGCTCAGTCGTGTCCAACCCTTAGCGACCCCGTGGACTGTAGCCCACTAGGCTCCTCTGTCCATGGGATTTTCCAGGCAAGAGTACTAGAGTGGGGTGCCATCGCCTTCTCTGACTAATAGCTGAGTTTAGCAGAAATAAAGTTGTCTGTGGCCAGGAGCAATTGAGAGCCTGACTCTGGGCAGGTGGATAAACATTAAAGTCACTGGGCCTCTCTGAGGGCATCTGCCAATTTCTGAGTCAGAGCCTGGGTTTCCTGGGCCTCCTGCCAGGCCCATAAGGCCTGTCTTGCAGCAGCTAGAATGCAAGCTAGAATGGGCGGTAGGCTCAGAGTCCTACATAAAGCCAGGTACCACAGAGGGCATCACCCTTAGAGCAGGGGTCCCCAGCCTCTGGGATCTAATGTCTGATGATCTAAGGTGAAGCTGATGTAATAATAATAGAAACAAAGTGCACAATAAATGTAATGTTCTTGAATCATCCAGAAACCATCCCCCCAACTCCCAGTCTGTGGAAAAATTGTCTTCCATGAAACTGATCTCTAGTGCCAAAAAGGCTGGGGACCACTAGGGGGCTTAGAGAACAGGTGAACTAAAGGTAAATCTTCCCCTGAAAGCAGACAAATAGGTGGTTTTGAAAAATCTTCTTCAGATCAGTTGATATTCTGAATGCAACCTGTACTTGGAGCGAAACAAGATATACTAACAAGCTTCTTTTACTTTACTCAGTTTCCAATGCTAGTCAAGCAGAGTCAGTTCACTCTTGGTATCCAGACCCAGAGAGGTCACCTTCTAAGAGAAAAGAACTTTCTTCATCATAAATGAAAATTGAGCTCAAACACTTTGCAGTCTCCTGGGCAGATTTTTTCCCCACCTTTGCCCACATTGTTTTGTCCACTTTAATGCTATTCTCCCTTCTCATGTTCTTTGGGCTCGCATCCCAGATTATAGACTCCCTTGGCATCTTTGAAGACCAAGCTCAAAGGTCGCCACTTCCACAAAGCTTTCCTAGAGGCACCCAGCTCAGACAGACTGCTTTTTCCTCTGTGCTTTCTGAGCTTTAGCCTTCCCCTCAGCTCTAACCTGGGCTTTCCTGGTAGCTGGGAAAGAATCTGCCTGCAATGCAGGAGATCCCGGTTCAATTCCTGGATCGGGAAGATCTGCTAGAGAAGGGGTAGGCAACCCACTCCAGTATTCTTGGGTCCCTGGCAGCTCAGATGGTAAAGAATCTGCCTGCAATTCGGGAGGCCTGGGTTTGACCCCTGGGTTGGGAAATTCCCTGGAGGAGAGCATGGAAACCCGCTCCAGTATTCTTGCTTGAAGATTCCCCATGGACAGAGGAGCCTGGTGGGCTACAATCCATGGGGTTGCAAAGAGTCGGACACGACTAAGCAACTAAGCACAACACAGTACAACTCTAACCCGTCATATCTGACCTCGAATTATGGTTATTGCAGTGTATGTCCACCCCTGTCCCCCCACTCCCTTTGTCATCTTTGCATCATCTCTCAGCACCCAGAGAAGAAATCAGGACTCAGTGTCTGAAGCATTATATCGAGGAAAATTTAATTGGATTGTTTGGGATCTATTTTAGCTTTCTGAAAATTCCTCTGTTCCAGCTACTATTATTTGNTATGTCCACCCCTGTCCCCCCACTCCCTTTGTCATCTTTGCATCATCTCTCAGCACCCAGAGAAGAAATCAGGACTCAGTGTCTGAAGCATTATATCGAGGAAAATTTAATTGGATTGTTTGGGATCTATTTTAGCTTTCTGAAAATTCCTCTGTTCCAGCTACTATTATTTGTTTAAAACTGGGAGATTTCTAGGCGTTTACAGGTGTGAGTTGAAGGACCACCTGAAAAGTGATTCAGAGGACAGCTTTATACTCTGCCTCTTTTTGTGGAATTTAGTGCTTAGGAAGGGCTTCCCTGATGGTTCAGCAGTAACAAATCTGCCTGCGATGCAGGAGCCTCTGATCCCTGGGTCAGGAAGATTCCCTGGAGGAGGAATGGCAACCCACTCCAGTATTCTTGCCTGGAAAAAAATCCCATGGACAGAGGAGGCTGGCGGGCTACAGTCCTTGGGATCACACAGAATCAAATACTGCTGAGAGACTAAGCAACACTGCTTACCAAGGACAGTGCTCAGCTGTGCTTTATACCCGCTGTTTCACAGCTACTTGTCCTCTGTATCCTCTTACAAACTCACGCCAGTATCGGTCAGTTGCTTTGGCAGGATGAAGAGTTTCATTCAGTGTCTCTACTATCTTGTATTTTTTTCCATCTCCCAGCACCTAAAAAGGGAGCCCAAGGAGGCAGTTGCAGAACAGTAACGATGGTAACAACAGCAGCCAACATTTCGAGTAGCCTGGCAGTTTCTCCAAGCCAGGCACAGTTCTGAGTGCTTTACTCATGAGTCCTCTGTAGGGTAGTCACTGTTGAGACCCTGTTTTGTAGTTCAAGATACCAAAGCAGCTTTAACCAAAATCACACAGCCAGCAGGGAGCAGAGCTGGGATTCTGGTTTGAAGTTAGAGATGAGGTTTGAATCTTAGCTTGTTGCTTACTGAGACTGAGGCCTCCCATGAATTACTTAATTCTGAGCCTTGGTTTTCTCATCTGTAAAATGGGTCTAATAATCTCCTCTTCGACCTGTATAGAGATTAAATAAGACTGCAAATCTGAAAGTGCCCGTGCCTGATAAATGATTAACAACTATTTTTAAAAGTTCCTTGGCAGGTAAGACAGAGACAAGAAAAATGTGTTTTCATGTTAGAAAAATGCCTCCCAAGTCTTTTCTATCATGTCATGTTGTGACGGTAGTTTGATTTCAATGTGGACATTCTCTGGCAAGGAGTTTATGAGATAGAACCAGGTTAGACAGTTAACACATAGAGGCTGAGTGTTCTTCCCACCAAAGGAGGGCCTTCCAGCATATGGTATTTTTTTTGCTCATCAGATTAGATTGGTCTAGAATAAAAAATAGAACAAGGTGACACGCATTAGGAAAGACAATGTAAAGATCACACTGAAGCCATCCAGAAGAGCCCGATAGTTTTTAATCATTCTATGTTAGCTTGCTGCATCTTAAAACATTTTCTTTCAAATCAAGTCACAGCCGTGTGTACTTTAGGCTGTGGCCGTCATGAACAAATATGAAAAGAGGCAGAGTTAAAACAGCTCAATACCAATGGTTATCCATTAGTCTGAGGTAATCTAATGCAAATGACCTTTTAGGAGACTTGTGAAGAAATCAGAGAAACAGGATTTCAGACATGAGCTGCTGTATAACTGAATGACAGCTCTGTGGTATTTGTCGTCTAGTTTGGTCAAGGTCAAGTGGTTTTAGGAAGCCAGTCCTCCTACCAAGCAGCTTGTTATAATTGAAAATAAAAGAAGATTCCCAGCTACGGAGAGCAAGACGTCTGTGAAATATATTCAAAGATGGTAAAGTGAGCACCCTCCTCTTCTACTGTAGAACTGAAAATATATTACTGTGAAAACTCAGCCATCACTGCCACCATCCTTTGTTTTAAATGTTTTGGCAAGTAAAGAATTACCATCTGTACTGTCTGCTCCCATTCTCTTTGAATTCCTTTGAAAACCTGGAGTTCTCCCCATGCTTAGTTCTAAAAGCCAATTTAGTGTCTTAAATTATCAATTCTTCAAATGGCAAATTTGGTACAATGAATTTACTTCATTTAAGGAATGCCATATTAGAGTGGCTGGATACTCAGAAGGAAACGCAGCGTGTACCTGCTCTCATTCTTAGAATGCTGTGCAAGGAACACGGCCTCCGTGGTGGGAGCAGTATGGAATTATACCTTCTTTAATACTCAGCTTACTTGTGGCTTCATTTTCTCATTGCAACCATTGTTTGCTTAGATCAGAAAAATCCAGGCTAGTGATTCAACTGGGAACACAGGTCAAGAGGTAAATGTCAGCTGGGATGGGGGTCAAACCAAGCCTTAAGGGGCCCTCATGTTGGGCATCTAGAACTGGGCGATCCGTCCAGATTAACTGTGGAGCTTTTCCAGAACAGCACGAACTTCCTCTGGATGGTAGTTCCAAGGACCAGGTTTACCCTGCAAGAGAAATGAGTCAGCATTTCCAGATTTCAACTTGCGGGAATATGTAGGTCTGGAGCTGAGCTGAGCTGATCTGAGAGATGTGAGCTGGTGACATCTTTGTGGAAGTCATCAGGATGGTGCAGTCAAGGGCAGATGTCCATGAGATGGATGAGAGCACCCAGGGAAAGCATGTGGAATGGCACCAACAGGTAATGGGAAGACTGGACAAAGAAGCAGGAGGAAAACCAAAGCAGGGAAAGAGGATAGTTTCAAAAGGAGAAAGGGATGTAGACAAATAAGCTTCTCCGCCACAACTGGACCTTCAGGCCAGCCACCTCTCACGTCAAGTTCTGCTCACTCTGCATCACACCACCCCTGCCTGTCTAATCCCACGGCCTCAGTTCAGCCCTCTTCACCTCCTGTTTGGGCAACTACCACCCCAGCTCCTTCAGTCCATTCTTTTTTTTTAGTTGGAGTCTGTTTGCTTTAGAGTGTTGCGTTGGTTTCCTCCAGTCCATTCTTCACCTAGTAGTCCATGATCTTTCTGCAGTAGAGATCTGACTTGTGCCTCTCCCTGGCCCACAACTCTTCAGTGGCTCTTTGCTCTCAGACGTAGGCGGAACTCCTCGGTCCAGAATGAGCCTTTTATCATGGAAATAGCCCAACCCTCCACACCCTGCCCTAACAAACCTCAGGGCTTCTGTCTCTCCTTCCTGTATTTGCAATGGTTTTTACTCGCCATGCTCACGTGGTAGCCTCCTTATCCTAAGCAGGTGTCACCTCCTCTGAAAAGCCTGCCCTTCCTCAGGGTTCAGGAAATTTATCGTCTGAGAGCCAAATCTATCCTGATGTCTCACACCCTTTCCTTTACATATTGTCTATGCCGGTTTTGTGCTATAATAGCAAAACTGAAGCATTTCAGTGGGGATTATTTGGCCCCCACGGAGTCATATTTCCTATCTGGCCCTTTGCAGTCCCTGCCCAGTAGCCTCACAGCACCCAGGAAACTGTAACACTCTATTTATGCCTTCTTATTCCCTTCCTCCAGTTGGGAGTACTTTGAAGTAAGTTGAGGCTCCTTTTAAACTTGCATTTGTGTTTCCAGTACTTGCTCAGGGCCTAACCCCAGGCAGGGACTCAGCACCCAGCTTGCCTCAACCAGGCCACCTCAGCACTGTGTCACAGGGGACGGGAAGGGAAGAAGGACTCGAACCCTCGTGCTATGACCCTTAGCATTCTGAGACTGTGCGTGCAGGTTGTTGCTTGTTTCACCGGCATGAGTAAGGCCTGCCTGACCCACGGGCAGAGAGGCACGCCAGAACTGGGCTTCATATGCTCCCCCAGGTTTGAATCCCTTCAGCAGATGTAAAACCTAATTTCTATCCTCTCAGGGGAGGCTAGTGATTCCCAGGTGGCACTAGTGGTAAAGAATCTGCCTGCCAACGCAGAGACCACAGGAGACACAGTTTTGATCCCTGGGTTGGGAAGATCCACTGGAGAAGAAAATGGCAACCCACTCCAGTATTCTTGCTTGGAAAATCCCATGGACGGAGGAGCCTGGCGGGCTACAGTCCATGGGGCTGCAGAGAGTCCGACAAGACTGAGTGACTGCGCACCGCACAACACTCAACAGGGGAGGCTCACAGCGCCCCCAGGGTCAGAAGTCGAGCTCCCTTCCTCCACCCTCACCAAGCTGGAAGCATTGAAGGGATACATGATCGCCAGAAAGCAGAGTGGGCTCAGTTCCTGCCTCAGCATTTGCCGCTCCAAACTCCGGAGGAGGTGGTCTTCCAGCCTCTACACCCATTCCAGGCTCAGGCCTGTCTCAGGGGTTAGCAGCTTCAGACCCTCCCACTCCCATCCCATCCCAGAGGATTTAGAATTGAAATAGGAGCCTTGTGCAACTTGGCCTTGCTGCTGCTGCTGCTAAGTCACTTCAGTCATGTCCGACTCTGTCCCACCCCATAGACAGCAGCCCACCAGGCTCCCCCATCCCTGGGATTCTCCAGGCAAGAACACTGGAGTGGGTTGCCATTTCCTTCTCCAATGCATGAAAACGAAAAGTGAAAGTGAAGTCACTCAGTCCTGTCCTTAGGCAAGTCCATTTCCTCCTCTGAGCACTGTTCACGAAATGGAAACATTGTCTCTCAAAGCAAACTAGGGCTGGGCTGGTCTTCTGCATTCAGAAGGCACCCGGGAAGCTGCCCCACCAGTCCAAATGCTAGGGCCTTTCTTGGGCATTATTTCATCCCCTGTGAGGTGGGGGTCCATGTCTCCATTTTAGAGAGGAAACTGAAGCTCCAAGAGGGGAAAGGACTTGCCTGTGGCCACGTGGGTGGTAAATGACCAGGCAGCGATTTGAAACACAGTCCTCTCTATGCCCTTCCCCTGCCCTCCCTGCCCTCCCTGGGTCCCCGGCCACAAGTCCCACCTTGTACAGGATCCTGCCCTCCTGGAGCACATAGAGCCGCTCTGGCAGTGCTGCGTAGCACGAGCTGCTCTGGTTCTTCATGGTGTCTACCACCACGGGGCACTGGGGGCTCCTGTCCAGCAGCAGGTGGGCTGCCCGCAGGCGGTCCTGGAGATTCCGGTGATTCTTGATGTCCACGTTGTTCTTAAAAGCCCAGCCATCTGTAACAGAAAGACCTGCAGGTCGGATACCACCCCACTTTTAACTGGGGGGCCCAGATGGAGCACGTCTCAACTTTGGCACCGTGACAATTTGGGCTAGGTAATTCTTTGTTGTGGGGGCTGTTGTGTGTGTGGTAAGGTGTTAAGCAGCATCTTTGGCCACTACACACTAGACGTCCGTGGTGTCACCTTGCCTTCAGCGTGTGGCAGCTGAAAATGTCAAATTGCCAAATGCCCTCCACGGGACAAAAACTACCCTTGGTTGAGAACCACTGCTGTCACACCATCTCCTCCAGGAAGCCTTCCTTGATACACTCAGCTGTGTGATATTGGGCGGGCTCTTTAAATCTTTTAAAATTCTCAGTTTTCCCATCTGCTAAATGAATTAAAAGAACCCACATTTCAGTTGGCTGTAAGGCTTACCTGAGATAATTCTGTAGAATTCCCAGTATTCTACCTGGTTCATTGTAGCTGCTATTGACTTACCTTGCCTGACTGCTCCAAAATAGCAGACAAGTAGAGAAGCCAGTTTTCAGTCTTTTTTTTTTTTTTTTTTTTTCAGTTTTCATTCTNTTGGCTGTAAGGCTTACCTGAGATAATTCTGTAGAATTCCCAGTATTCTACCTGGTTCATTGTAGCTGCTATTGACTTACCTTGCCTGACTGCTCCAAAATAGCAGATAAGTAGAGAAGCCAGTTTTCAGTCTTTTTTTTTTTTTTTCAGTTTTCATTCTCTACTACAGGTATTCTACTATTTTTCTCTGGAGATGCCCCACCCCCACCCCGAACCAAATCTAAGATTGCTTCACTTTAAATCAGCAGCCCCCAACATTTTTGGCACTAGGGTCCGGTTTTTGGAAGACAGTTTTTCCATGGACTGGGTAGTGGGTGGGGGGATGATTTTGGGATGATTCAAGTGTGTAGCATTAATTGTGCACTTTATTTCTGTTATTATTATATCTGCTGCAACTCAGATCATCAGGCATTAGATCCTAGAGGTTGGGGACCCCTGCTTTAAAGGGAAGAGGATTTTCAACTGGCTTCACTGGCCGAGATGCCCATCTGCCAACTTAAAGGAGCTGGTCCTCATTAGTGAATGGGCCCACAGGTTGAAAAAATATCCGTAAACTGGTACTGGCCTTGCCCTTCTACTCTCCCCATATCTGGGGATATTGGAACCCAGATAATGTGGTATGGGCTCTTTCAGAAGCCGTGGGGCCTGCATTTATAAATAGTTGCCTCCCAGGGTGATGTAAGCTGCTGAAGTCGACCAGCAGAACTGGCTCCTCCTTCTTGTGCTTCAAAGTCCTCTCAAAGTACTCTTCCCCTAGGAAAACCCAGGATCAGAAGAAATTCTCATGCAGTTACAACAGCCTGGACTCAGTTTAAAGTATTTATTAACTGCCCCAGGACAGCTGAACTTTGCTGATGACAGTAACACCACCTTATGCGTGTGTCATGTCTAGGTGGGCAGTCTTTTCCATCCATTAGCTCCCTGGTGCTTCACGGGATGTCCTTCTCCTCCCCACCCTGCAGCTGGGAATGCGGAGNACAGCTGAACTTTGCTGATGACAGTAACACCACCTTATGCGTGTGTCATGTCTAGGTGGGCAGTCTTTTCCATCCATTAGCTCCCTGGTGCTTCACGGGATGTCCTTCTCCTCCCCACCCTGCAGCTGGGAATGCGGAGGCCCAGAGAGCAGCAGTGACCCGCCTCCCCACCTTTAACTGTGAGTTCTTTAGAGACAGGCTCTGCATGTCTCTATGTGTCCCTTGGCCCAGCACAGGGCTGGACACATAGCAGGTACTCAGTAAATTCTGTTAAGTGGGTTACTCTGGGAGACATGTGTGTGCATGCTCAGTCGTGTCTGACGCTCTGCGATCCTATGGACCGTAGGCTGCCAGGCTCCTCTGTCCATGGGATTCTCCACGGAAGAATAATGGAGTAGGTTGCCATGCCCTCCTCCAGGGGATCTTCCCAACCCAGGGATTGAACCTGTGTCTCTGATGTCTCCTGCATTGGCAGGCGGGTTCTTAACCACTAGTGCCACATGGGAAGACTTGTTCCGGGAGACAGGTGCTATTATTCTACTTTAGTGGCACAGAGGTAGGCATGCAAAGTAAGCTGTCCAGGTCATGTGGCCAGCACGTGAGGCAGCTAGGGCGATCTTCCTACCACAACTCATGCCTCCCTGTAATTTACCTGGACAGACACGTGGTATGTGGGGGAAAAGGAAGTCAACTGATTGGCTCAGACCTCCTAGGGTTGGTGGACACTGGCTCTGTGCATTTTAGTTCTGGGATTCAGGCCTTACCTACTTCTGACTGATGGAGTGAGTACCCTGGGGAAGAAGTTGGGGAGGAAGAAGAAATGCTTGAACTAGGAGTGGCACAGCACAGAAGAAATGCAGCACAGAAACCAGTGTGGGTCAGGGCTGGGATAGGAAGCCTTTCCCTCAGTGGCTGGAGATGGACAGCCCCGGGTCCAGGAAAGGGTTCAACCTGCTCAGTCGGATTCCAGGAGAAAGCAGGGGAGGAGACAGGTATCAGGAAATGTCTGTGATGATCCAGCCACTCTTGTTGCACTTTGCAACTTGTTCTTTTAGAGATTAAAGCTGGGATTCTCTACAACCTTATTACTCCAAGTGTGGTCCCTGGACCAGCGGGTTCAGCACTACCTCGGGGCATGACTTAAAGCGCCAAGTCTCAGGCCCCCCTCTGCTGCCCTGGGATCCCGAACCTGCATCTTAACAAGCTGACCAGGTGACTCGTGGGCACTTTAAAGGCGGAGCAGCACTGCCCCCAGACTTAAATCAGCTTTGGCAGAGCTTCCACCATCAACTGTGCGAACATCAAGGCATCGCCTCCTCTCAGCCACGGAGACCCTGACACCTGCAGGTGCCTGAGTTCTCTTTCCTTCCACTGACGGCTGCTGCTCTCCCAGAGGGTATTTAACAAAGAAACACGTCGTTCTCGACTTTGCTCTACTGTTGCCTATGCTGTTTGTTTTGAATTTTATTTTGGAAATGTTCAAATATACATAAAAGTAGAGAGAGCAGTTTAATCAACCTCCATGTAACTGTTACACTATGCTAATATTTTTAATTGCCCCAGAGTCTTCAAAGAAGATAGAAGCTGCCAGTTAAATGAGCACAGTGTTAGGCTGAAAGCAGTTCTCCAACCTCTGGGTGCATATAAATTAAGATGCAATGGGCCTAGGGTGGGCCCTGGAATATGCATTTTCAACAGGCAGCCCACATGGTTCAGACACGAGGGATCTAGGGACCACTCTGGGGAAAGGGCTGAGGGAGCAGCTTTGCTGATAATTAACAACAATCTCTAAACACATGGATAACCCAGCAAGGCTAATACTGGTCTAAAGGCTCACTTATTCACCCAACTTTCATTGAGCTCTGACTCTATAACATGGACTCTGCCAGGTGCTGAGTGACAGATGACAGAAACAGCTTCTTGTCTTGTGGGGTGATGGGGTGAGTAAATAATTCTCATTTCACTCAGCCACATGAGCCTTCTTGCCTTCTCCAACCTCAGACTTTGAGGCTTGGGCTAAACACTTCGGTTCAGTTCCCTTAAAAATCAGGGAGATCAGGATGTATCTAATTATCCGGTAAAGTTCAAGAGGCTTCGACCAAGCTGTAGAAGTTTCAGGGAGGGACATGTCTGCCCGTGGTTAAGGCAGGACTTTCTCATAGAGCTGTTCAGCAAAGGAACAAGATTTCCCATTAAATAATGAAGATAAGCCATCACCTGTTAGGAGCTGAAACAAGGACTGCAGCCTCAGCTAAAAGCTGGTCCAGAGCAGGGGTTCTCGAAGTGTGGGCCTGCAATCCACAGCTTCAGCATCACTCAGAGATGGTTAGAAATGTAAATTGTTTCACTCCAGCTCTGGGGTGGGGTTCAGCAGTGTGCTTTCACAAGCCCTGGTGCTGCTGGCGCTCGCAATGCTTGGCAACCATGGACGGAGATGAACCAGGGAGGAGCTCCCCTGGAGCTGGGAGAGCCTTAGGATGGATCTCACACATTGCGAGAGAGCCACCGTTTCACTTGTGACATTTCACAAGGTCTAAATTCCTTGTGATTGTGCTCAGATGAACTCCTCTCCTTGAGTCCCCAACTTACCCACTCAGAATGTCAGAAGCATTCCAGGTTTCTGCTCTGTGTGACTAGCGGAGAGCACAGACTATGGCGTTAGCGAGTAGGGGGTAGACCTAGCAGCGACTGAGTCAGGTCCTCGGCAAATAGTGACTCTTTCCTTCTCTCTTCCTCTCCTTCCCACCCCCAACCATGAGTGAAGGGGAGAGGGAAGGACATCTTTTTTTACCTGATGCATGTGCTTCTTCGATGTAAATGATGAGAAAATCTGCTACGGAACCAAAATCTTCAATAAGTCTCTTGAATTGGTCAAATTTGAAAATAAATGAAGGTCAGGTGCAACTTCCAAAATTCAGCACCAAGGGGCGGTTGCCTAAAACAAACGGTACCATCATCACCCAATAACTGACACATAGCATTTCAAGCACCGTCTTCACTCCTGCTTTCTCTGTCACCTTTATTTCCTCTCTAAGATGGAGACAGGGCACAGTGCGCAGGTGGGGGACAGAAGCTTAGAACATGTGATTTAGCAGAGGCTACAGCCAGTCCTCTTGCCTGGAGAATCCCATGGGCGGAGGAGCCTGGTGCGCTGCAGTCCACGGGGTCGCTAAGAGTCGGACACGACTGAGCGACTTCCTTTCACTTTTCACTTTCATGCACTGGGGGAGGAACTGGCAACCCACTCCAGTGTTCTTGCCTGGAGATTCCCAGGGACGGGGGAGCCTGGTGGGCTGCCGTTTATGGGGTCGCACAGAGTTGGACACGACTGAAGCGACTTAGCAGCAGCAGCAGCAGAGCCAGTTGACTCCTCTCCAGAATGAAGGGATTCTATCAGGCAGTCTCAGTGGATCACCTGCACTCACTGGGAAGTAAATAATGACAAAAAGAGTCCCTTTCATGCAGTGATAAGGCAGGCGCCCATCTGTTCTGTCATCGATGTGATTAGTGTACTGCAAAGTGGNGTGGGCTGCCGTTTATGGGGTCGCACAGAGTTGGACACGACTGAAGCGACTTAGCAGCAGCAGCAGCAGAGCCAGTTGACTCCTCTCCAGAATGAAGGGATTCTATCAGGCAGTCTCAGTGGATCACCTGCACTCACTGGGAAGTAAATAATGACAAAAAGAGTCCCTTTCATGCAGTGATAAGGCAGGCGCCCATCTGTTCTGTCATCGATGTGATTAGTGTACTGCAAAGTGGGTGATGTTTCACCCTCTGGCTTATAGGCTTGTTCCATGTCACACAGCAGGTCAATGCTAGCGTTAAACCCAACACTCTGGCTTCCGGATTCTCGATATGGTGCTCTTTCCATTCAAAGTACCTCAGTTTCCTCACCCACAAATGAACATAATAACAATATTTACCTGATAGGATTGTTCTAAGGATTAGGTAAGTTAAAGCAGATAAGGGCTTAGAATGGTGCCTACCCATAGTAGGTACCCAGTAAGTGTAATATTGATCAAACTACCACACAACTGTACTCATATCACACGCTAGTAAAGTAACGCAAAATTCTCCAAGCCAGGCTTCAGCAATACGTGAACCATGAACTTCCAGATGTTCAAATTGGTTTTAGAAAAGGAAGAGGAACCAGAGATCAAATTGCCAACATCTGCTGGATCATCAAAAAAGCAAGNAGGGAGGGGGAGCGGGAGAGCTGTAGGGATCTGAGCTGGTGTCCCTGGGGAGGCCTGAGAGCAGACCCTGCTGATGAGGAACAGTGGCGATGGAGGGGACCTGCGTCAGCAAAGACAGAGAAGGGAAAGCACAGGGATGTACAAGAACCAGCAGTTCATCTGGAGGCAGTGTGCTGAGGGGAAGCCTGCAGGTGAAGTTGGGAAGAAAAACTGGAGTCAGTCCAGAAAGGACATGGAGAACAAGGCTGAGCCTGGGCTTCATCCTGGATGCAGATGGGGCTGCTGAAGGTTGGTGAGCTGGGCTACCAGTCAGCCAGGGATATGTTCGTGGAAGGGTCATCTGGTGACCATCCTCAAGTTAGGTGGGAAGAGGGCAAGATGGGGAGGAGGAAGAGCAGGAAGAGCAGCTGTGAAGACAAAAGAGAAGCCTGAGCAGAGAGGCGTTTAAGAACCCAAACAGATAGAGCTGGTTTGTCTGGGAGAGGGAGCGAGAGAGATCTGCAACAAATATTTACTGGGCAACTGCCATGAGCCAGCAGCAGCCAGGGGGACCCAACAGCAGGTTAGCGCACAGCCTCCACTTGCATAGAGCTTGCAGGCTAGCGAAGAGGACAGACAATAATCAAACACCCACACGTATTAATAATTATAAACCATGACAGGTGTGTAAAGAGAAGTTTAGGATATGAAGCACAGAAGAGGGGATTAACTGAGATCAGGGGACCGGGATCAGGGGGTGTCACTGAGCAAGAGTCTGAAGGATGAACCAGAGTGGACCAGATAGGGGCGGGGAGGTGGGGAGGGGTGGTGAAGACATCCCAGGCAGAGCAATTGTGCAGCGAGAGCAGTGCTCAGGAGCTGATGGCTAGTGTGACTGGGTTGCCATTTGATTGCCTGGGAAGGTGGTGGTGTCACTTAGAAGAACAGAACCCAGGAGAAATCCTTGTTTTCAGGAAGTGGGAAGAGGACAAGAAGCCAGAAAAGGAGCAGCTAGAGTAGTGGCATTCAGGCTTTCCACCCCACCACCCCCCTCAAACTCCCCCATCCAAGCACGTCTCAAGCTTGGACCAGCCGTCTGACCTTGCATGAAGTCCCAGATGCTGCACCTCTCTCCTGACAGGCGGACCACAGGGCAGTTTGGGGCCAGACCCCCTTGTTCAGTCACATCCTCCAGTCGCTGCCAACGGACCTTCAGGATAAACCAGAAATACTGGGCACTAAAGAAGGTAGGGATCCAGTTTTCATGGGAGAAGTGTGGGTTCCTGGTCATGCCAGTCTTCTCGCCCATGGCCAGGATGTTCTGCTTGACCCTCCTGGGAAACAGCGTCAGGAGCACCTTGCCTATGGCCACGTGCAGGGCCACCTGAAGGAGGATCCAGAGCCTCTTCAGCCATAGCCCTGGCGGGGGCAGCCCCATCACAACACAGCCAGAGCTGGCTCTGAGGCCGGTGGACAGAGAGGAAACCTCCCGGCCACATAGGGCGGGGCTGGACAAAGGTGACGGAGGGCAGCAGCCAACCCAGACAGGAGGACGGTGCCAGGACAGAAGGGGTTTGCCTTCTGGTCAATAGAATGGAAAACTTCAAGCCAAGGGCTAAAGGTCTGTTCTAATGACCATTTCAGACTTTTTGCCTTACTTAACCTTTGAGAGATACCTGGATGGGAAGATATGATAAAGTCAAAAAACAAAAGTTTTAAACTGGCACACTTAGAGGGACTCTGATTCTTTAGAAAGGCTCTGTTGCAGTAAGTTCTACTGTTAATTATTTGTTTAATAATGTAAATTGTCCTTTTACTGCTGAAGGATGTTTTCTCACTCACAGCTTCTAGCTAGTGGTTGTGAGTTTCGGAGGCCTAGCCCTGCCCAGAGGATTTGGGTCTGGAAGCTCTCCAGGTAGAGATTGGACTGACATCCCCAAGGAAACCTGGGCCTGCTCCTTCCCTCAGCACTGAGGATAGAGTAATATATACAATATTGCTCTTAGCTGGGTGCAGTGCAGAGCGGGAAAGGGTCAGGTGGACAGAAGAGTATCCTCCGTGTATTAAGTACAGAGGGGAAGGTTAAATGGGGCACTGGGAGCATGGAGAGGGGGCAGCTAATTATGTTTAGAGAGGTCAAGAGCAATTCCCCAAGCAAGCGATGTCTATGCTGAAACTAGAAATACAGAAGCTGCTACTGCTGCTGCTAAGTCGCTTCATTCGTGTCCGACTCTGTGCGACCCCATAGACGGAAGCCCACCGGGCTCCTCCATCCCTGGGATTCTTTAGGCAAGAACACTGGAGTGGATTGCCATTTCCTTCTCCAATTCAGGAAAGTGAAAAGTGAAAGTGAAGTCGCTTAGTTGTGCCCGACTCATAGCGATCCCATGGACCGCAGCCCACTAGGCTTCTCCATCCATGGGATTTTCCAGGCAAGAGTACCAGAGTGGGTTGCTCTTGCCTTCTCTGAAATACAGAAGAGCAAGCAGTAAACAGCCCAGTGGGGTCAGTGGTCCTGGTGGAAAGAACCACGCATCCAGAGAATTTCAGGCCAGAGAGTGCATGGCTCATGAGAGAAAGAGAGAAGAATCACAGAAGCTCAGAACTGTGAAGTGTTTTAGAAAACATCTGAAACCACTTTCTTTTTTAAACAGGGAAACTGAGACCCAGAGAAGGGAAGTGGCCTCACGTCCATTCTGCTGTTAGTAATCTCTAAGGAGTTAATTCACAAAGCGTTAAGTTTACGCCTCCTGAGGCATTTATGTACCTGTGTGTTAGGATAGAAGGGAGAACGACATGAAAGTGGTTGTCACCTTCAAAAAGGTGTC
The DNA here is from genome assembly GCA_006410875.1 of Neotragus pygmaeus. Taxonomy (NCBI): domain Eukaryota; kingdom Metazoa; phylum Chordata; class Mammalia; order Artiodactyla; family Bovidae; genus Neotragus; species Neotragus pygmaeus. The sequence goes on along the minus strand of SJYV01016962.1, from coordinate 761,824 downwards.
AACCTTGGCTAGCAGCCCACTAACTTTATCTAGAGAAAGAAAAACCAGCTCCAAAAGATGTTCTCTTTCTGAGCATCTCAGTCCAAATACCACATGCTGTGCCCACAAAGTGCAAACACTTGCCTCTTCAAGCCATGATAACTCTCCTGTGTATATAGCATTTTGCCAGGTACAAAGCAATCTTTATCCCTGGTGGCAGTTGTTTTTTCTTATTGTTGTTTGTTTTAAATGGGCTATTTTGGGAGCAGTATTAGATTCACAGTAAATAAACAGAAAGTACAGTGAATTCCCATATACCTCCTGCTCCCACACATTTACAGCCTTCTGCAATAGCCATATCCCACCAGAGTGGTACATCTGTTACATGGATGACGCTATGTTAACAAATCCTTATCACCCAAGGTCCATAGCTTACATGAGAGTTCACTCTTGGTGCCGTATACTCTATGGGTTTTGACAAATATGTGATGTAGGTATTCACCATTATGGTATCATAAAGAGTAGTTCTGCTGTCCTAAAATCTTCTCTGCTCCACCTGTTAATTTCTCTCTCTCCACTGGCAACCATTCATATTTTGGGTATTTCCATAATATTTGCCTTTTCTAGAACATCATATAGTTCTAGAATCATACAGTATGCAGTCTTTTCAGATTGGTTTCTTTCACTTAGGAATATGCATGTAAGAAAACTTCATGTCTTTTCAAGACTTCATAGTGCATTTCTTTTTAGCACTAGACAATATTCCATCATCTGGATATATACCACAGTTTATTTATCTGCTCACCTAGTAAATGACATCTCGGTTGCTTCTAAATTTTGGCAGTTATGAATAAATAACTGAATGTTTGTATCCCCACAAAGTTCATACGATGAAACCTAATCCCTAATGATGGTATTTGGAGGTGGTGTTGTTGTGAGGTGATTAGGTAATTATAATACGGCCCTTTGAAAAATCAGATGACTATATTTGTGTGGATCTGTTTCTGGACTTTCTCTTCTTTTTATTGATCTATTTATCTATTCTTTTGTCAATATCATATTCTTTTGATTACTATGTCTCTATAAAGGCTTGAAGTCCAGTAGCATCAGTCCTTCAACTTTGTTTTTCTCCTTCAATATTGGGCTGGCTATTCTGGGCCTTTTGCCTCTTTGTATAAACTTTGAAATAAGTTTGTCAATATCCACAAAATAACTTGCTGGGATTTCGGTTGAGATTGTGTTGAATCTACAGATTAAGTTAGGAAGTATCAGCATCTTGACAACATTGAATTTTCCTATTCATGAATATGGAATATCTCGCTATTTAGCTCTTCCTTGCTTTCTTTCCATCAGAGTTTTATAGGTTTCCTTGTATAAATCTTCCACATATTTTATTATTTTTATACCTATGTATTTCACTTTGGGGAGTGCTAATGTAAACGGTATTATGATTTTAACTTCAGATTCCAATTCATTGCTGGTATCAGTTCAGTTCAGTTCAGTCGCTCAGTCATGTCTGACTCTTTGTGACTCCATGGACTGCAGCATGCCAGGCCTCCCTGTCCATCACCAACTCCCAGAGTTTACTCAAACTCATGCCTATTGAGTCGGTGACGCCATCCAACCATCTCGTCCTCTGTCGTCCCCTTCTCCTCCTGCCCTCAATCTTTCCCAGCATCAGGATCTTTTCAAATGAGTCAGCTTTTTATATCAGGTGGCCAAAGTATTGGAGTNTGGGAACCAAATCCCATAGATATGCTTTACTAGATAGTGTTCCCTGGTCAAAATGGTTTGGGAAATCCTGCACACTCTCCTCTCCTCTGGGCTTCCCTGGTAGCTCATCTGGTAGAGAATCCGCCTGCAGTGCAAGAGATCCCAGTTCGATTCCTGGGTCCAGAAGATCCTCTGGAGAAGGAATAGGCTACTCACTCCAGTATTCTTGGGTTTCCCTGGTGGCTTAGATGGTAAAGAGTTCACCTGCAATACGAGAGGCCTGGGTTTGACCCCTGGGTTGTGAAGATCTCCTGGAGAAGGAAATGGCAACCTACTCCAGTATTCTTGCCTGAAGAACCCCCATGGACAGAGGAGCCTGGCGGACTACAGTCCATGTGGTAGCAAAGAGTCAGACACGACTGAGCGACTAAGCACAGTACATCCTCTCCTCCTGGGAATTCATCATGTGCATGAACATAAGAGTCTCTGAGAGGCCCTGAAGCTTAAAAAAAAAAAAAAAAAAAAAAAAACTTGAAAAACTTTAACATAGCACTGACTAATTTTCCTAACACACACATACAACTTCCCACTCTCCACTGGAGGGATATCCTATCATCGTCATATTAGTTCCAAAAANGTCTGGGGATCCTGCAGGCTATTAAAAAAAAAAAAAAAAAAAAAAAAAACAACTTGAAAAACTGTAACATAGCACTGACTAATTTTCCTAACACACACATACAACTTCCCACTCTCCACTGGAGGGATATCCTATCATCGTCATATTAGTTCCAAAAAACACACTCTGGGAGATGTTGGCCTGATCTAGTGCTCTCATTTTAAAAGGGAAATGGAGGAAACTGAGAGCAAAGGTGACAGAGCCAGTGCGTGACCCAGGCAGACCCAGGATCCGGGCTTCTTCATCCTGTTTTTCCAGTGTACCTCAATAGACATTCACGAGCTAGATCCTCAGTTAGACACCAGCCTCTACTCAGAGCTGGGTAAGAGCTTGCTCTTTGGTTTGAGGAATTTATGGTTTCATGGTACAGACAGAAGTAATAAATCCATACAGTTCCATGAGGCTGAGGGGAGACTATAAAGGTATGACCTTTACCTGCAGGGCTTGGAAGGTTTCCTGGAGGAGGTGGTGTTGGAGTTGAGCCTTAAAAAACAAGTAAGATTTTGGTAGCTTGAAACGGGAAGAGTGTTTCCGTTAGAGGGAAGGGTAAGAGTTTTTTGCTCATGATCTTAAACTGCAGTGCAGAAATGACCTTGGTTTATTCAACAAACATTCAGTAAGTGACTACTGATGATAAGAACAATGAGAATCAGCTCATGTTTCCTGTGAGTCTACCTCATGCCAACTCCTGTGATAAAACGAGGCTACCTCGTGCCAACTCCTGTGATAGAACCACGCCAATTTGCTGACTTTTGATGGTCTAGTGATCAGCTCCATGAACGCCAACGTGCCTCATGGGCAATTCACAGCATTTACTTGCTTATTTTAACTGCTTACTTTCCAGTGGGCCAGTGTACATTTTATTTTTAAAAATATTTATTTATTTGACTTCACCAGTCCTTGTTGCAGCATGTGAATGCTTAGTTGAGGCACGTGCAATCTAGTCTCCTGACTAGGGATCAAACCCAGGTCCCCTGCATTGGGAGTGCAGTCTTAGCCACTGAATCACCAGGGAAGTCCTCAGTGTACTTTTCCAATACTGTTCTATTTGCCCCTGCTCCCTGCTGCTGCACCTGGAATTGATGATGGAAGGAGTCTGAGCAATGAAAAAAAACTTTTATAAAATAGAATTTCAGCACGTTGGTCCAGAGTCCCCTGAAGTAATAGGTACTGATGATACAGAAATCAACACAACTGGAAGATCTCATTACTCAAGGAAGGAGATGATGGAGGGATAGAGGGAACCAAGGAGTTCAGGAAGGAGTAGGTCAGGTGGGAAGACGGTCAGGGGAGGGCTTCCTGGAGAACAGAATGGTGAGCTGATGGTGTAAGCACTGAAGCCTCGGGATGGGTGAGGAAGAGGAGAGTGGTGAACAGAGCAGGGTGGAGGGGAGGGCCAGTAGAGGTCTGATACATGGAGGGGCATCAGTCAGTTTGGTAGAAGTAGGGTGTGAGAAGCATGAAGGAGTGAAGAAGGAGGCTGGAGATGTCATCAGGGATCAGAGCTTCTGGGGCCTGTGTCTTAGCAAAGAGCCTTTACTCTGAATGTATTGGTGAGTTCTTAGAAGGATCTTCGAGCAGAGTTAACATGATCAGTTCTGCTTATTAGAAAGACATTCTGTGTTGATGTTTGGCAGAAACCACACAATTCATAAAGCAATTATCCTTCAATTAAAAAATAAATAAAATTTTTCAAAAGGAAAAAAATAAGAAAGACAGTATGTAAGAGCTTTGGAAACCCATCAGTCCACTAAAGAGCTCTGCTGTAGGCTTTAGGTATAAATCTAGACTCATTTTGGAGTCCCAGGCTGGAAGGTCTAGAAGACTCTTTCAGTTCAGTTCAGTCACTCAGTAGTGTTCGACTCTGCGACCCCATGAATCTCAGCACGCCAGGCCTCCCTGTCCATCACCAACTCCCAGAGTTTACTCATGTCCATCGAGTTGGTGATGCCAACCAGCCATCTCATCCTCTGTCGGCCCCTTCTCCTCCTGCCCCCAATCCCTCCCAGCATCAGAGTCTTTACTGAGTATACTCTTCACATGAGGTGGCCAAAGTATTGGA
>SJYV01016962.1:692591-744231 GCA_006410875.1 Neotragus pygmaeus | reverse complement strand
GACTCTTTTGTTGACCATGATGGCTACTCCATTTCTTCTGAGGGATTCCTGCCCGCAGTAGTAGATATAATGGTCATCTGAGTTAAATTCACCCATTCCAGTCCATTTTAGTTCGCTGATTCCTAGTATGTTGACATTTACCCTTGCCATCTCTTGTTTGACCACTTCCTATTTGCCTTGATTCATGGACCTGACATTCCAGGTTCCTATGCAATACGGCTCTTTACAGCATTGGATCTTGTTTCTATCACCAGTCACATCCACAACTGAGTACTGTTTCTGCTTTGGCTCCATCCTTTCATTCTTTTTGGAGTTATTTCTCCACTGATATCCAGTAGCATATTGGGCACCTAATGACCTGGGGAGTTCCTCTTTTGGCATCCTATCATTTTGCCTTTTCATACTGTTCATGGGGTTCTCAAGGCAAGAATACTGAAGTGGCTTGCCATTCCATTCTCCAGTGGACCAGGTTCTGTCAGACCTCTCCACCATGACCCTCCCATCTTGGGTTGCCCCGCAGGCATGGCTTGGTTTCATTGAGTTAGACAAGGCTGTGGTCCTAGTGTGATTAGACTGACTAGTTTTCTGTGAGTATGGTTTCAGTGTGTCTGCCCTCTGATGCTCTCTTGCAATACCTACCATCTTTCTTGGGTTTCTTTTACCTTGGGTGTGGGGTATCTCTTCACGGCTGCTCCAGCAAAGCACAGCCACCTCCTTACCTTGGACGAGGGGTATCTCCTTATCGCCACCATTCCTGACCTTCATCGTGGGATAGCTCCTCTAGGCCCTCCTGCCCTGCGCAGCCATTGCTCCTCGGGTTGCTCCTCCCAGCTGCCGCTCCTGGCCTCGGGTGTGGGTGGCTCCTCAGGGTCACTGCCCCTGGCCTCGGGACCACACTGCTATATATAAAATAGGTAACCAACAAGGGCCTACTGTTCAGCACAGGGAACTCTACTCAATATTCTGTAATAACCTATATGGGAAAAGAATCTGATAAAGAATGAGTATATGTATATGTATAACTGAATAACTTTGCTGTACACCTGAAACAAACACAACATTGTAAATCAACTGTACCCCAATAAAATTATTTCTTAAATGTCTTCAGACGTAGCCAAATATCCCCTAGGAGCAAAATAGTCCCCAGTTGAGAATTGCTGTTTTAGTTAAACCAGTACAGTTACATTTGATGCTTGTTTCATTTTTAGCCAAAACTTACATATCATTATAATTAACACATCACTGCAACTTTTATTTCCATTTCCAAGAGGAGAAAGATATAGTCTATGTATTATTACCTCTTTCCAACATAGCTGTGGGGTTGTTCTTGCCATCTGACTGGTGAGCAGTCTGGTTCCAAAACTCTATCCGGAGGGCTGCTTTCTGGGACCACTCTTGGTACCAACAGGCCTCAGTGTGGGTTCCTTATCTCATGTGAGTACTTTGTTGGGAAGTGTGAGTCCAAGGACCAGGAGTGAAGGACGAGAGCTGTAGAACAGGGCGGGAAGGAGAGCTATTGCATTATCAAACTGGCTACTGCCAAAGGCATTTGGTTGTTTGATTCTGCAAGCCAGTTTGAAAACTGTATGAAATATCTGAGGAGAGTCCATCTGAGAGGAAACAGAGAAACATGTACTCAGTTACTGATTCCATTGGTCTAAAGATTTGTCCCATGAGGCGTAGACCGCTCCCCACTTACGCACTTCCGGGGTGCCCTATCCCAGTGCTGAACCTTTCCCACAGTCCCATGACCCCATGACCGCATGACACAAGCCTTGATGCCAGAAGTGAGAAGCCTGTGATATAGACTCGAGGTGATGCCCACTTAGGTTATACCTGCTGAAGCTGGAATAAGGTCTGTGGTGGTGAAATTAGCAGCAGGTGCAGCCAAGAGGGTCGGACATGGGGGCATAAGAGGTGTTTGAAACACCTGCACATATGAATTTGTGTGTTGTAATGCATTCCTGGTACCTATTCAACCAAAGTAACCTACACATATATACATGACTTCCTTGAGGTTGCTGGATTGTTCAGAGAATTAAAGAGCTGCATGTATAAAGCCTGATCACAAGGTTAGTCCAGTAAATACACTGTGTGTGTGTGTATAATAATTTCATTAGTCAGGATCTTCCTGACTCAGGGATCGAACCTGTGTCTCTTATGTCTCCTGCATTGGCAGGCAGGTTCTTTACCACGAGTAACACCTGAGAAGCCCATCAGTCAGATGTAAGTCATTCTAATGGATTGTGAAGGCCCAGTGTAGTGAGGCCAGAGTCACAGCTTCCACCTTGTGTGGGCAGTGATGTTGGCTTATGCTGTTAAGACAGTCAGAACACTCTACAATTAACCTTTGGTGAGCACATATCATGTCCCTGGTTTTGGGCTGCCCTGAGGTCCCAGAGACCAGAATCATTCCTGATCCTTCCCCGCAAGTCACTCACAGGCCCACAAAGATGGGCAAATAATAGCAATTGCTGCGATTTAGGAAGATACAGGGCACTATGAGAGCAAAAGAAATCCTCAGAGGCGAAGGAGGGTGTTCCCTAGGAGGAACAAAGTGTATCCACATCTGAGGGATGTGTAGGTCTTAACCAAGCAAACACTGGGAGCAGGGGCAAAATGTTTCTCACCAGATCACTCAGTGCAATTACATTGCTTACTGGTCTCCTGTGGTAGTCAAGGCATTGATCAGATGCTGTGCGGGGGACACAGGGGTAACACCTCTCACTGCCCAGAGACCATAAGGCAGACCGTTGCAGGAGTGAAGAAACAAATTACACAGATACGGAGGTGTCTCTATGAACAGACATCCTCCTGACCCAGATCATGGGCATTCAACCACTCAAAAAGTAATTGACTTGCATCTCCCTCCCTGGTTAATTAGACTTTTAAAATAAGTAAATAAATAATTGTTTTTTAAGAATGGCCAAGAATGGGAGGATTGATGGTATTTTTTCCTTTTTACAATTGTCTTTCCTTAAGCTGTTCCATATTTCAATAAGAAAAGAGATATAACCAAATATAAAGTAAACCCCACTCTAGCGAATTCTCTGCTTCCCCTACTCCTGACCCCCGGAGCAAGGTGAGCCAAAGAAGGCCGTCTCAGTATCCCCATCGCTCCGCCTCGGGCCACCTGCCTCTTTAAGAACCCGATCTTCGCCCTTAGGTGGGCGGCGGAGCTGTGGACCGGGCTGCTTGTTGAGGTCTCGGGAAGTGGTGTCTCCCGGAGCTGCTGTTTCTTTAAGGGGGCGGAGCTCTGCCCGGAGGAGGTGGAGAAGGTTTGCCCCCCGGATCTCCGGTTTCCGGCCACTCGGTGGGACCAGAACTTGCGCGGAGAATCTGAGGCCCCAGCCTTACCGAGACAGCCTGGACTCCGAGCGCCCGCGAGGTGAGGCAGCGGGGTCTGCGGGGCCGGCCTGGGACTGAAAGACCCCGGGATCTATTCACCTGGGTCGCTGCGGGCCAGCTCCTCCTCCTAAAACACTACCCGAGCGTCTTGGGCAGCTCTTTCCCAGACCATCCTGGGCTCAGGGGGCCCCAGGCTGCAGGGTTACCTTTACTCCAACTCCTACTAATTGCTTCGCTGTGCACTAAGCGCCTCACACTCACTTGTCTCAGTTAATGGCACCAAACATCGCGTGAGTAGGTACAATTATAAACCCATTTTACAGATGAGGAAACAGGTGCCGAGGAGTCCATAGTCAAAATAGCCAGAAGCAGCAGAGTTGGCAGTCAAACCCAAGTCTGTCCAACCCCAGAGCCTGTGTCCTTAACCACGGGCTAGGCTGACTGCCTTTGCTCTTCACTGCCCTCATAGCCATCTCTATCAAATCCCTGCCTCCCCTTTCTCATCCTTCCGTCTCCAGGCTGCACTCGGCCCTTAAACACCCACGTTATAAGTGAGATTGGATGGAGCCAATGGACCCCTGTTCGCCACCCCCGCTTAATTTCTTTATGACATTTTTGATAGTATCTGATGCTAAATGGTTATCTTTGTATAAACCTATCAAATCCCACTAAAAAAGGACACAGGGGAAAGCAACACCATTTCTAACCCTAAAATAAGATGTTTGCAGATATTTTATTAAGGTATCCTATGAAGTGTATTTATTTTTTCCTTTTAGACCTCTGCAAATTATCTTCCTAATAATTGGGAGACGACCCACTGACTGAATGGCAACGGTAGATGACTTGCAGTTTGAAGGTACATCATTTGAGTGTCCACCTTTTATGATTAGCATTTCTGTAGTAAAAGCAAAAGATTTCGGTTGGTATACTGGCACATATATTAAAGAAGATTATTTCACACATCTTCATAAAAGAATGTTTGCCACAATGGGTTATTCCATTTGTCCGTATTAGCTGTTCTTTTTTGCCAAATAGCCCTTAAGTTTGGTAATATCGTAAATTTAGTGCAGATTACAGAAATTGTTTATAGAGTTCATGCTTTAGTTAAACATGCATTTATTGAGCACCTATTTGTGCTTAGAACTCTACTAGGTACAGAAGATCAAAAGTTAAAGGGGATTTTTTTTTTTACACTGCTGAGTAGATGAAAGTATAAAACGATTATTATGATGAAACGTAATCAGGTCATTCCTTCATTAAATCAATAAGTCTTTCATGAGTGTGACCGTTGTTCTCATTATCAGGGTAGAAGAATGAATAGTCAGTGTCTTCCTTTATAAAGCCCTCAGTCTAGTGAGGGAGACATTCTTTTGTTAAATGATCTTTTAAATACATATCTACAAACTATTAGCCCTCGTAGCTCAGTTGGTAAAGACTCTGCCTGCAGTGCAGGAGACCCTGGTTCGATCCCTGAGTCGGGAAAATCCCCTGGAGAGGGAAATGGCAACCTACTCCAGTACGTTGCCTGGAAAATCCCATGGACAGAGGAGCCTGGCAGGCTATAGTCCATGGGGTTGCGAGGGTCGGACACGACTTGACAACTAAACCACCAAACTATTAAAGTAATAAAAGAGAAGTTCATAACTCAACCCAGAACCTGACATAAGCTAGGGATTGATGAATGCTCTTTTGTCTTGTAAACACTTGCGTGCACGCGTGTGTGCGCGTGTGTGTGCACTCAGTTGTGTCCGACACTGTGACCCCATGGACTATAGCCCTCTAGGCTCCTCTGTCTATGGAATTCTCCAGGCAAGAATACTGGAGTGGGTTGCTATTCCCTTCTCCAAGGGATCTTCCTGACATAGGGATTGAACTTGAATCTACCACCTTGCAGGTAGATTCTTTACCGTCTGAGCCTCCAGGGAAGCCCATAGTATTTCCTAAATGGCAGATACTGTTCTAAGTGCTTTACAAATAAATCCTTTCATCCTAATGTCAACTTTATGAATTAGTTATTTTACTCTCCCTATTTTACCAATGGGGAAATTAAGGTACAGAAAAATTAGGTCATTTGCCTAAAGGTTACAGTAAGTGGTAAAGAAGAATTTGAACCCAGGCATCACAACCTATGCTATTCCTACCTAAGGAAAAGAAAAAAATGTTTGAAGCAAAATCCACTTTATCAGCCAATACTGTCAACACCGTCTTCAAAATACATCTAGTACCTGACCACTGCCTACCACCTCTACCATTCTCCTACCATGCTCAAGTACACCATCACCTCATGTCTGGATTATAGCCCTTTCCTTCCTGCAGATCTTCCCACATCTTCCCTTACCTTTCTGCAGCCTTTGTTTTGCATCCAGAGTAGTCCTTTAAAACCAGGTCAGATCATGCCATTCATCCAAAGCCTCCAAAGCCAGTGGCTCCATCTCACTGGGAGTGGAAAGTGGAGCCCTTTCTGTGCTTAGGAGGCCCTCATGATCCAGGCCTCTTCTGCCTCCGATTTCATTTTGTACCACTCTGGCCCTTTCTTTCTGCCTCCCCACATGGGCCTCATCACTGTCCCTCCTAGACACCAGGTACACTTAGGGCTTTTGTGCCATCTTCCTGCTTAGGACATTCTTACCGCAGATAGCCATATGATTCGTCCCTTGCTTGGCTCAAATCTCACGTCATGCCAGAGGCCTTCCTTGATCATCCTATCTGGGAGTACAGGGCATGAAAGTTCAAGTCTAAAGAACAGCCTGTGCAGAGTACTTGAGGAGAGTGGGAGTTTGTTTCATTTTTTTCCCCAAGGAATTAAAAGAAGGCCAATGTACCAGAGCACAGATGGTGGGGGAGGCTGTCATAAGGTCAGATTTGAGGGGAGGTAGAAGCTAAGTCACACAGGACTTAATTGCTGTTTGGAAGAGAACATAGGATGCTGTGGGGGTCATGGAAAGCTTCTCCGAGGAAGAATGGTGTTAAATGAAAAAGTTGAGGTCAGGGTCCTACAGACGGGAGACGTGTCAGGAAAGGAGCAGAGGCAAAACACAGCAGAAAATGTAGAAGCAGATGGTGGTGGTGGCAGAAATAAGCACACTCGTCTTGCCCTCAAGGGGCTGAGATGGACAAGAATGACTACTATGGAGCAGAATGTGTGAACAGTCATGTGCGAGGCACACACATCCTACATTCAAATCAAGCTAGGCCGTCTGCTGTTCTTCACACACGGGACACGTTTTTCATCTTCTGGATCTTGCTCATCCTGTACCCCTTTGCGTCAGATGCTGTGCCCACCGCTTCTGGCCACCCTTCTCATAGGGCAGCTCGAGGAACTATCTCCCTCCCTGGAACCTCTTTGGACTTGGTACCTCTAAAGCGATAGTCTCCGTTCCTCCTTCTGGCGAACTACTGCTTTTTAAATATGAGACTTAAATATATCTTCCTTGGTCTGATTCTCTCCGGCAAAGTTATAACCATTTTTTAAAATGTCAGTGCCCTGCTCAGTCAATAAATGATAGCTATGAAAATATTTATTGTTACCTCCTATCATCCTCAACATCTCTGTGAGATAAGTATTATCTACATTTTATAGTTGAAGAAACCAAGACTCAGAGATATGGAGTAATTTGCCCAAGGTCATGGAGTGCTAGTTTATCTTAAACAAAGGACCGTCTCACTTCAGAGCCTCCTGCTGCCAAAACCCTGGAGACGGAAACCCGAGTGATTGTTATATATCAGCCACCTCATTAATTTCAGTCACTTTATTTCTCTCTGCAAACTATTTGCATAGCTGAAGGCCAATAAGATTGGGCTCGGTTGCAAGCGCCCCCTCCCCCTGCCATGCTCGTAGTGTTAGAGTGGCGCCCTGTTGGTACCCTTCCTTTTGTTGCTGTTGCTGTTCAGTTGCTAAGGTTTATCTGACTCTTTTGCAACCCCATGGACTGTAGCCTGCCAGTCTCCTCTGTCCAAGGGATTTCTCAGGCAAGAATACTGGGGTGGGTTGTCATTTCCTTCCCCAGGGGTTTTCCCGACTTTTCCCTAGACCTGTCAAATTCCACAGCTACCCTGAATTTTATCTGGGTGGCTAAATAAAGTTTATTAGGATGCCTGGAGAAGGGAAGTCATGATCATTGCTGGTGGACATGAATGGGCAAAGTTCTTTTGGAGAGCGGTTTAGCAATATGGCTCAAGAGCCTTCAAAATGATTTGTACCCTTTGACCTAGTGATCATGCTGATAGTGTTCATTGTTGTTGTTCAGTCACTCAGTCATGTCCAACTCTTTGCGACCCCATGGATTGCAGCACGCCAGGCTTTCCTGTCCTTCATCATCTCCCAGAGCTTGCTCAAACTCATGTCCATCAAGTCAGTGATGCCATCCAGCCATCTCATCCTCTATCGTCCCCTTCTCCTCCTGTCTCCTCCTTCAGTCTTTCCCAGCATCAGGGTCTTTTCTAATGAGTCAGCCCTTCGTATCGGGTGACCAAAGTATTGGAGCTTCAGGTTTAGCCTTCTAATGAATATACAGGATTGATTTCCTTGGTTTGATCTCCTTGCAGTCCAAGGGACTCTCAAGAGTCTTCTCCAGGACCACAATTCAAAAGCATCAAATCTGCGGCTTTCAACCTTCTTTATGGTCCAACTCTCACATCTATACATGACTACTGGAAAAACCTTAGCTTTGATTATAAGGATGTTTGTTGGTAAAGTAATGTCCCTGCTTTTTAATATGCTGTCTAGGTTTGTCATAGCTTTTCTTCCAAAGAGCAAGTGTCTTTTAATTTTGTGGCTGCAGTCATCATCTGCAGTGATTTTTGGAGCCCAGGAAAATAAAGTCTGTCACTGTTTCTGTTGTTTCCCCATCTATTTGCCATATGATGGGACTGGATGCCATGATCTTAGTTTTTTGAATGTTGAGTTTAAGCCAGCTTTTTCACTCTCCTTTTTCATTTTCATCAAATGGCTCTTTAATTCCTCTTCACTTTCTGCCATAAGGGTGGTGTCATCAGCATATCTGAGGTTGTAACAGCTCAACTTGAAATTAATAGTAAGGTCTCTGATACCCTTGTGCTCTAATTGATTTCAGAATTTGGTGATACAACCACTTCCCTAGCAGCAAACCCAGATGCCACCACAATCAGCATCGAGGATCCTGGTGAAACCCCAAAGCATAAGCCAGGACCCTCAAGAGGCTTGGGGAGAGAAGAAGATGATGAGTTACTGGGAAACGATGATTCTGACAAAACTGAGGTTTGGACTTTGTGTTTGAATTTTTTTTTTCTTTTAACTTAAAAAAACCCCATCCATGCATTTATTGCAGTTTCCTGTGTGCTAGGAACTTTTTGGCCAGCCCAGTAGTATTTCTAGTGATATTTTATAAATGGATCATTTTATAAATGGATCGATTTGTAGCAGTGTGTTCACAGGCTTATGAAATAGTCGAGTGCCGGGTGTGCTTTGTGGAATTCCATGAAATATCAAAATAAGTACCAGAGTTTATGCCAAATTAAGTACCGTTATATACTAGGTATCACAGTAAGAGCTCAGACTTAGGAGCCTGAGTTTGACTCCTGGTCTGGCCAGTAGTAATAGCTCTGTGGTCTTGGGTAATATATTTTAATTTCCCTAAGCCTGGATTTCCTCATCTTAAAATAATATATTGACTCTTCTCATCATTATAATCACAATAGCTGACATTTATTCAGTGTTTATGGAGAAGGCGATGGCACCCCACTCCAGTACTCTTGCCTGAAAAATCCCATGGGTGGAGGAGCCTGGTGGGCTGCAGTCCATGGGGTTGCGAAGAGTCGGACACGACTGAGCGACTTCACTTTCACTTTTCACTTTCATGCACTGGGGAAGGAAATGGCAACCCACTCCAGTGTTCTTGCCTGGAGAATCCCAGGGACAGGGGAGCCTGGTGGGCTGCCGTCTATGGGGTTGCACAGAGTTGGACACGACTGAAGCAACTTAGCAGCAGCAGCAGCATTCAGTGTTTAATAGCTGCCAAATACCATTTTAAAGTTCTTCACTTGGATCATCTCATGTAATCCTCAAAACAACCCAATATGCAAGGAACTACTCTTATACTCATTTTATACTTGATCTTAGCCAAAAGGCCAGGAAGCAATCGTGTACTCGTTTTATAAAGGAGAAACCTGAGGCACAGAGTTTAAGTGACTTGCCCCAGGACATGCAGCTGTCAGGTGCAGATGGAAGTTTAAACTGAGGCAATCTGAGTTCTTCTGTCCTAGAGTTGTTGTTTAGCTGCTAAGTCATGTCTAACTCTCAACCCCGTGGACTGTAGCCTGCCAGGCTCCTCTTGTCTATGGGATTTCCCACACAAGAGTACCAGAGTGGGTTTNGAAGTTTAAACTGAGGCAATCTGAGTTCTTCTGTCCTAGAGTTGTTGTTTAGCTGCTAAGTCATGTCTAACTCTCAACCCCGTGGACTGTAGCCTGCCAGGCTCCTCTTGTCTATGGGATTTCCCACACAAGAGTACCAGAGTGGGTTGCCCTTTCCTCCTCCAGGGGATCTTCCTAACCCAGGGATCAAATCAGGTGGATTCTTTACCAACTGAGCCACGGGGGAAGCCCCAGTAGTTAATCTAGTCCTCCCTGTAACCCTGTAAGGCAGATCTGGTAGCCATACTTTCTTAGATTAGGGAGACTGAGAGGAGTCTAGTGATTTGATGAAGCTGCCCCCTAGTGGAGGGACCAGGATTAAAAATCTTTTGATAAGACTTCAAAACTGATGCTTATTTTATGTCACGCAATGGCAAGAAGTGAAGAGGAACTAAAGAGCCTCTTGATGAAAGTGAAAGAGGAGAGTGAAAAAGTTGGCTTAAAGCTCAACATTCAGAAAACGAAGATCATGGCATCCGGTCCCATCACTTCATGGGAAATAGATGGGGAAACAGTGGAAACAGTGTCAGACTTTTTTGGGGGCTCCAAAATCACTGCAGATGGTGACTGCAGGCGGGAAATTAAAAGATGCTTACTCCTTGGAAGAAAAGTTATGACCAACCTAGATAGCATATTGAAAAGCAGAGACATTACTTTGCCAACAAAGGTCCGTCTAGTCAAGGCTATGGTTTTTCCTGTGGTCATGTATGGATGTGAGAGTTGGACTGTGAAGAAGGCTGAGTGCCGAAGAATTGATGTTTTTTGAACTGTGGTGCTGGAAAAGACTCTTGGGAGTCCCTTGGACTGCAGGGAGATCCAACCAGTCCATCCTAAAGGAGATCAGTCCTGGGTGTTCATTGGAAGGACTGATGCTGAAGCTGAAATTCTAATACTTTGGCCATCTGATGCGAAGAACTGACTCATTGGAAAAGACTCTGATGCTGGGAGGAGTTGGGGGCAGGAGGAGAAGGGGACGACAGAAGATGAGATGGCTGGATGGCATCACTGACTCGATGGATGTGAGTCTGAGTGAACTCCTGGAATTGGTGATGGACAGGGAGGCCTGGCGTGCTGCGGTTCATGGGATCGCAAAAAGTCGGACACGACTGAGCGACTGAACTGACTGAACTGAAGAATTGAGTGTGGCTATGGTAAAAATGATGGATGTATGTAGAAGAGTTTGGTCTTTCGTATTTCTTGAGTTACTCTTAGATCCTCTCTCTTTCTCTGTCTGGATATCTAGAATAAGGAAATTCTGTGTTCATTATGTTTTATTTTACCTCTGACAGTTACTTGCTGGACAGAAGAAAAGCTCCCCCTTCTGGACATTTGAATACTATCAGACGTTCTTTGATGTAGACACTCACCAGGTCTGTAAACCAGTTTCACGTTGCTTTTGATGTATAATGCAGACTTAGTTCTTCTGCTGTTAAACAGTCAAGTAATGTGACAGGTATTGCATACTGGATATGGTCTGCAAAAGTAAAGGGTTATTGGCACTTGAAAATACTAAATGAAATAATAAAAAGATAATAATAAAAGCTCTAATAACTGTTTCAATTTTGCAGTAGTTAAACTTTACTAAACTTTAAGAAAAAAATCATCTGAAGACTTACCGCTATGCTGTTTTCCAGGTCTTTGACAGAATAAAGGGGTCTCTTTTGCCAATACCAGGAAAAAACTTTGTAAGGTTGTATATCCGCAGCAATCCAGATCTCTACGGTATGTGTAGCACCGTTTTGGCTCTTTTTCATGTACTGGCTAAATGCAGATGAGGGTGTGGGTTGCCTCGAAAGCTGGTGAAGCACACTGTTGGTGGGGCATGAGCGTTTTGTTTGTCTCTTCTGAGCTTCAGTAGCAGCTCTTGCAAGGAATTTTGGAGAAAATGCAATTACATGTTTGATTAATGCCATGATGACAAGAATAGTGTGTCCTTTGAAAGTCTTCAAATGACATTACAAACTTGGGACAAATTAAGTCACTTCATATAGAGGAGATTATTGATTTTAATTTTAGAGGATTTGGTGGTTGGGGTGAGTGTAGAGGAGGTCTCTTACACTTACTCATTGATATGCTGAGTTCCAGCTCTGCCCCTCAGACAGGCTGGCTTCCCCTTGGGAGTTTGTAAGGGGATGAGCCTGGGGATTGGTGTCATCCCAGCCTCCCTGCTGTCTGAGGAGGGGCCAGAGGTCCATCCGGTGCTTCTGAGGGAAAGGGTTCCATCTGGTGACCTCTGTGTTTGAGAGGAGAAGAGAGCCAGAAGCTCAGTGCTTCTGTGTGCAGATGCTCTATGCGAGACTTGGTGTACGTGGGCACAGCTAATTTTTTCAACAACCTTTGAGGTAGGTGTTATTATCCCCATTTTTCTAATGAAGAACCTGATGCTCAGTGGTGTTCAGTAATTTATATGTTCAACCCTAAACAGTAAGTATTAGAGCAATTATACATGTTGATTATAAGAGGAAAAGGAATTCATGAGAACCTGTTGTATACCAATCAGTACATACAGTATTTAATCCTTTCAAGAAAGCAATGTATTAAGTGCTATTATCTCTGTTTTCCATGTGAGAAAACTAAGGTTAGAAGTTGTCAAACTAAGAACTCCCATTAGCAATATTATGGATGAACTGGGAGGGTATTATACTTTAGTTCAAGAAGTCAGACAGAAAAAGACACGCTGTATGATTTCACTTATATGTGGAATATAAGAACTAAAACTGGTGAATCTAACAGAAAAGAAATAAAATCGTAGATACAGAGAACAAACTAGTAGTTACCAGTGGGGAGAGGGGAGGGAGGAGGGGCAGAATAGGGGTAGAGGGTTAAGTGGTACAAACTGCTTACGTATAAAATAAATAAGATATAAGGATGCAGCACAGGGAATAGCTAATATTTTATAATAACTAAAAATGGAATATAATTTTTAAAAATTATGATGCACTATGTACACTTGAAACTTATATTATATAATAAATCAACTATTTATTGTAAATATTTAAAGTAGAACTGGCACCTAGTTTGGGCTTCCTAAGTGGGGCCAATGCAGGAGACATAAGAGATGTGGGTTTGATCCCTGGGTGGGGAAGATCCCCTGGAGGAGGACTTGGTAACCCACTCCAGTATTCTTGCCTGGAGAATTCCATGGACAGAGGAGCCTGGTGGGCTACAATCCATGGGGTCTCAAGGAGTCAGACGGAACTGAAGCACCTACATACACTCGCAGCACCTGGTTTAGTGTTAATATAAAGCTCCTACTTACTCTATTAAACTGGAGTTTTTAAGCTCCAGAAACTTTTTCATCAAATGTTATGGATGTTATCCAATATTTAGAACCAGTTAAAGTGGAACTTGGACTGCAAGGAGATCCAACCAGTCCATTCTAAAGAGATCAGCCCTGGGATTTCTTTGGAAGGAATGATGCTAAAGCTGAAACTACAGTACTCTGGCCACCTCATGCGAAGAGTTGACTCATTGGAAAATACTTTGATGCTCAGAGGGATTGGGGGCAGGAGGAGAAGGGGACGACAAAGGATGAGATGGCTGGATGGCATCACTGACTCGGTGGACATGAGTCTGAGTGAACTCCGGGAGATGGTGATGGACAGGGAGGCCTGGCATGCTGCAATTCATGGGGTTGCAAAGAGTTGGACGTGACTGAACTGAACTGACTGAAAGTGGAACTGCTCTAATGGACACTGAGGAAAGTCTCCTTTCCACTCACCTTTGATTCTGAAACCTTCTTTACACAGCACTATTAACCTCATAAATTCATGTTGTTGTTCTAGTCGCTATGTCTTGTCTGACACCTTGTGACCCTACAGACTGTAGCTCAACAGGCTCTTCTCTCCACAGGATTCTCCCGCAAGAGTACTGGAGTGGGTTGTCATTTCCTCCTCCAGGGGATCTTCCGGACCCAGGAATCTAACTCGCATCTCCTGCGTTGTCAGGCAGGTTCTTTACCACCTGAGGCACTGGGGAAGCCCTCATGAGCTCATAGACATGCTTAAAAAAAGAAAGTACAGGGTTTCTCTGGCAGTCCAGTAGTTAAAACTCTGCACTCCCAGTGCAGGCAACACAGGTTTGATCTCTGATCAGGGAAGACCCCACATGCCACATAGTGCAACCAGAAAAAGAGTACAACTAGGAAATAGAAAGTTTTTAAGAAGACAGGGCTGACCTTCTCTTGGGGTGGGTTGGAGGAAGGTGGTCAGAAGCAAGATAACAGAAGAGCCAGTCTGCAGGATCTGAGGGAAAGATGAATGAATTTGACTACATTTACACCAAAATTTAAAATTTCTACACCACAAAATAAACCATAAACAAGGAAAAATAAATAAACCACAGACCAAAGATAATATTTCAGAGCACATAACCCACGAAAGATAAAAATCGAGAATACATGTAGAGTGCCTACTGATTGTAAGAGTAAAACCAATTGTAAGTTCTAGCAAAAAATAAGCAATTCACAGAAAAGGAAACCCGAATGGCCAATAAATACATGAAAAAATGCTTAGCTGCACCTGTAACAGGGCTTCCCAGGTGGCACTTGTGGTAAAGAGCCTGCCTTCCAATGCAGGAGACCTAAGAGATGCAGATTCGAGCCCTGGGTTGTGAAGATCTCCTGCAGGAGGGCGTGGCAACTCAAGTATTGCCTGGAGAATCCATGGACGGAGGAGCCTGGTGGACGACAGTCCATAGGGTCTCAAAGAGTCAGACACCACTGAGGTGACTCAGCACATGCCTGTAATCAGGGAAATAAAAACTAAAACAGGATATCATTTATGTGCATCAATTTAGCCATCATACAACTTGGCTTGTTTTCATTTATTCATTCAGTTAACAGATATGAAGCACGCCCTATTCTAGGGGCTGGAGGTACAGCAGTAATAAAAACAGACAAAAGTCTGTGCCCAGAGGAAGTTTATAATCTAAGTTTAACAATAGACAAAGAAAATAGGTAAAATACACAGTATGCTAGTGGTAAATGCTAAGGTAAAAATTTTAAAGCAGAGAAGAGAGACCGTAATGTTTATGTAGGTGGGTGGATTTGAATTTTTTTTTAAATTTAAAAGGTGGATTCTGAGTAAACACCTGAAGGAATTGGGAGCAATGCAGGTAAGTATCTCAGAGAAGAGCGCTTGAAAAAGAGAGTTCTGGGACCTCTCTGATGGTCCCGTGGCTGAGACTTTGTCCTGCCAATGCAGGGGCCCCACTTTGATCCCTGTTCAGTGAATTAGATCCCGCATCTGTAACTATGACCCAGCACAGCCAAGTAAATAAATAATATGGAAGAGAGAGCTCAGCATGTACGAAGGCCCTGAGGCAGGAACTTGCCTCATGTGCTCAAAGAACAGTGAAGACACTAGTGTGAATGGGCTGGAGTGAACAGGGCATCTTGTAGATGAGGTCAGAGGGTAGTGTGGAGGGACACATGTAGGGCCTTGGAAGCAAGTAAAGACTTGGGCTTTAGCTTGAATGAGATGCCATTCAAGGGTCTAAACAGAGAGGGGCGATAACTCTTAAGTCAGCTTTTCATAAACATTGGTATGAAGTGTTGCCAAGGATATGGAGGCATGGGACCTTGTGTAAAATGTGAGTGGGTATGTAACTTGTACCACAAATTGGAGCAGTCTGAAGATGCTCCTGCCCTATAGCTTAGCGGTTCTCCTCCTAGATGAATAAGAAGACATAAAAAAGAGCTTTATTCTTCATTGCCTCCTCATTGCTTGTAATTAGCAAATATTTGGAAATGACCAAAGTAAATATGGTGTGTTCATATACAGAATTCTGTAGGTTTTAGAAATGGATTTGATCTATAAGCATCAACAAGGACACATCTCAGAACAGTAGTCGATGAAAAGAAGCATGTTGGAGAAGGTTATAAGTGAAAAATAAGCATGACGAGTGCGCCAGTGTTTGTTTTATCATTCTTTGGGCTTTTCTGTCTGTTAGAAAAATTTGATAATATAAAAATGCACAATGTAAGCTAAGTTGATGTTTCCTCCCACCCCACCCCATAATTGGAGTAGGAATTTGGCAAGCATGAGCAAGAGAGAAGGCAGTGTGGAGCCTTGTGGCAGGCCTGGGAGGAGCAGGTGGTGTGTGTCTCTGGAGGCCAGGCCTTCTGTGTGCCTGAGTGCAGCAGAGGCAGTGACTGTGTCTGTCACACATCGCTGTGTCCCCAGCACCAGGGCCCAGAGGAAAGGAGGTAGTAAATAACAGCTGACAGGGTAGCCTCTGCTTCCTGTCTACGAGTACTCTAGTATTCTGATCACTTGTGGTCACCTGCTTCGATGGGCTCAGCCCATCAATAACACATGGTTAGTTTTGTTCATTTGTTCAGTAAAGCTTTGGGGGATTTTTAAATTACTGTTACTGGTTGTAAGGGTTTTGTTGTTGTTGTTACACTGTTTATGTGCTAGGCATGCAGAATACTGCAATGAACAGGATCTGATCCTTGCCTGTAACAGAGCGCCCGCAGGCTAGTGAGTCAGCGACGCTACTTGGGAAACTGATGTTGGTGACTCTTTGGAGCTTCCCAGTCAAGTGCTTGTTGCGAATTCTTTCCCACCTTCAGGAACCAAGTTGACCTCAAAAAGTGCTCATCCATTTCTGCCAGTCATCTCCCCCAGCGCAGTAATTTTCTTAATTTTGTGATATGTCAAGGTGCCTACAGTTATCCAAAAGAAAACCCTACAGAATATTACTGAAATTGAAAAATGAAATTCTTAAAATCTATTAAAATCTCTAGATTTATAAATTGTATTTGTTCAAATGCTCCTTTTTCTAGATGGGGAGAAGCAAGAGTGGTCATGAAATCAAGGGAAATGATCAAAGGGACTTATAGCACGGTGCACACGTTCACTTAGTGAGACATCTTATAGTCATTAAAAAGAACAAGCTGAATCTTAAGGGCTTCCCAGGTGGTGCTGGTGGTCAAGAATCTGCCTCCCAGTGCAGAAGACATGAGACACGTGGGTTCAGTCCCTGGGTTGGGAAGATCCACTAGAGGAGGGCATGACAACCCACTCCAGTGTTCTTGCCTGGAGAATTCCATGGACAGAGGAGCCTGGTGGGCTACAGTCGATAGGGTCGCATAGAGACGGGCACAGCTGAAGTGACTTATAAATAGCTATAGTAGAATCTCCAGGACATGATAAGGTGAAAATACATTTGCATGTTAGCATGTCTTTAAAGCACACACACAAATATGCATTTGCTTTTATGTGTATAGAAATCTCTGGCAGGGTTCACCAGAAACTGGTTATGGTGGTGAGTTCTGTGGAAGAGAATGAATAGCTAGGGAGCAGAGAGGAAAGAAGGTTAATTTTCTCTGTATCCCCTTTTGTGCCTTTTGAACATGCACTATGTGTGTGTATTACTTTTTCATTAAAAAAAGAAAGAAAGAAAGAAAGCCTTACATATGCGCTCACATATAGACACCCATGATGATTTGTTAGATTAAATGAACTGTTTCCTAAAGCTTGCCCTGCTCTTCTGTTTAGACAGCAAAGGACCTGTATAATTTTCATTATTTTTTTCTCTGGCATTAACATCTGATACTTATGTAAAGGAAGTAACCTTTGCTTCCTGTATCCTCCACAGGTTTGTTAAACCTGTGAAGTTTTAACAAAATGTCCATAAATTTTTTGGATGATCTTCCAACAAGAGACGTATAAACAAATCAGTGTCTTTATTCACCTAATCGGGGAAGGTGTTTTGTTTTGCCCATTTCAATCCCCACTGTCTTTAAGGCAGCATATTACTGAGTTGTGTATTTGACCTTTTAAAAAGAAAATTCCCACTTAATAAATACTGATTCCATCTAAACTTCATTTTCCATTGCTTCCATGAAGCTGGTTTGTCATTTTCTTGTCTGAATTTTCTGGTTTGCTTTGCAGGCCCCTTTTGGATATGTGCCACATTGGTCTTTGCCATAGCAATCAGTGGGAATCTTTCCAACTTCTTAATCCATCTGGGAGAGAAGACATACCACTATGTGCCCGAATTCCGAAAAGGTTGGTGAATGGCTTGACTTATTTGGAATGCTGTCAGTTGCTAACTGTGAATTCTTGGACCCCTGTCTGTAGGTCCTGCAGCCCGTTTTCCTGTATAAGGGTTCAAAACTAATCATCTGTCCATATAAATCCACAGTCTTTTTATCTTTTGTTTTGTTAAAATAACCTAAAATGTTCCATTTTAGCCGTTTTTAAGCGTGCAATTCAGTGACATTAAGTATATTCACAATATTGTGAATCTGTGTACTCTTCTGGAAAACTGTAAGGCAAGGCCCCAAGGCAATCAGAATGTCTCCAAAGAAAAATGTACAAAATAAGTTTGTACAGTGTGTAGAAAAGTCTCCACTGTAGCGTTACTTGTATTATCCAACTGTTAGCAGCAGTAGGGGCCTTGTTATTTAAGGCGTGATGACTCAGCTAGCTACGTCTGTAGCCATTAATCATGAAGCACTTAGAACAACGTGGAGAACTCATAATCCAAACTTGCGCCAGTGCTGTTAGCAGTTTTGTTAAAGAGAAGTCTGCAGACGGTCAGGGCCAAGAAGGGGGCATGCAGAGTGAGAGTGTCTTAGTGAAGATGGGCCTGTGGATGATGTTCTTGTTTTAAAACTTTCTTTCTAGGGACCTTCTCTGGTGGTGCAGTGGTTAGGGTACTGTGCTCCCACTGCTGGGGGCCTGAGTTTGATTCCTGGTTGGGGAACTAAAATCCCACACACTGTGCAGCACAGTCAGAGAAATAAACAAAGCTTCTTTTCATGGGGCAGTATTGGAGAGCTGGGGGCAAAAAAAAACAGCTTCTAGGGCCTTGCAGATGACGGCCACCCAAGGCAGGAGTGTTTGGCTGTGCGAGATTGGCCTTCGCCCCATTCTCTGTCCTCTCCTGCCCTGCTCTGTCCCTGACGCCCTGCTCTCCTGTTGAGAAGCTATGTAAGAGCATGGGCTCGGGCACCCAGCCATCAGCTTCTGCCTCCGTCGTTACTCACCAGCTTCTACCTTGTTGGACAAATTATTTCGTCTCTCTTGACCTCAGATTCCTTGTCAGTGAAATGGGAGTAAGAATATCTATATTATAGGGCTATTGTAAGAATAAAGAAGTGATGTCTCTTAAGAGATTAAAATAGTGCCTTGTACAAAGAGGATTCAGTGAAATGAACTATTGCCGTATATGTATGTACACATACCTGTGTGTCTCCAGAATAATGTGTTTACCTGTCTGTGTGTCCGTGTGGCCTTCCTTTCCTCCCCTCCACTCTCTATGCCTGTTTGCCCTTCTCTCCTCCATTATGGAGTCAGTCCCAACTCCATTTGTCCAGTGGCCTTGGTTTAAATTTAACTCAATCATTGTTATCTATGAGCTGTCAGTCTGCCTTCAAGTAGTTCAGTGGTTAAGTAAAGAAAAATAGGTAAATGGATATTGCTGTAATAAATGGCTTGTGTTAATTTCTGTATCAGAGGTTTATAGAAGTATATTGACAGAGAAGAGAAGTGAGTTACCCTACCTGGGGGTGTGGAAGCTGGGAGGGAAGCGGGGAGGGCAAGAGTGGGGGTCCTTGTCTGTTCTTATTCCTGTTGGACTGAGCATCCCAGTGTCAGGGTGTCTTGGGATGTATATGCTAGTGAGATCGTCATTGACTCAATCAGTCAATATTTTTCCATTTTATGTTAAGAGTATAAGTGACACATCCAAGGTCAGATCCTGCTTCTCCACTTATTAATTATTTGACCCTAACCAAACCACTTAGCTCTCTGATTTTATTTCCTCATCTCTAGAGTAAAGATATAGTTTATATGAAATAATATATTTATATATCAGTTAACAGTATAAAAAGCTTATTCTTGATTGGGCATCTATTATTTATCAGTCAGTGTTCTAAACATACCTGTTTTTACTCATTTAATTCTAATAGTCTTATAAGGTAGTGTACTGTTATTATTCCCATTTTACAGATGAGGATACTGAGGCAGGAAGGTTAAGTAACTCACCACTCATCTATTAATATCAGTGACAGAGCTGGGCTTCCGAGGTGGTTCAGTGGTAAAGAATCCACCTGCCAGGTAGGAGATCTGGGTTCAATCCCTGGGTTGGGAAGATCCCTTGAAGAAGGAAATGGCAACCCACTCCAGCATTTCTTGCCTGGGATATCCAACAGATAGATCAGCCTGGCGGCTACAGTAGTCCATGGGGTGGCGAAGAGTCAGACGCAACTTAGTGACTAAACAGCAGGCAGCAGAGCTAGGATTAGCGTCTATACATACAGTCTGTAGCTCTGATGGTGATACAGCGTCACCTCTCAGTAAAGCACTCAGTGTAATGCCTGACACCCAGTGGACAGCCGTCGTCATAGTAGCAGCTTCCTGCTTCTTCCTTTCCTTATTCGAGAAAAAGGCAGTAGATCAGCAAAATTACATTTGACTTAATGACAGAATTACTTATATGAAAAAACTGCTCTGGGAGCTGGAGGATGTTTTGGACCATCACATATCTTACCCAGAGCCTGGCCATAGTTGCTAAGAGTGCTTTTGTTCTTGCCAAGAGCGTTTGATGGGTTACCTGCTGATTTTCATGTGGGAAGGGCTGATTTTGTGGACTGAGCCAGTATGATCCTCCACTCCAGAAGACTGAAGCCGAACCCTCCAGGACATGCTGCTGCTGGGAAGGAGGAGGGATGGATAGTAAGTAATGCAGTAAAGACTGCTGCTCTGAGGAGTCACTCAGTAGCATTTCCACCACAGAGACAAGAATTATTTAAAGAAGAAAGTGGAACTGGAGGATATTTTAAGCAATACGTCAATGAGCTGAAGCTCCGTGTTTCAGAGACAGAAGGAACTCTAAATAGCACACAGAACAAGTTAATCTGTTCCCAGGGTATTTTCATAAATTTGGTAAAGAAATCAGTGTCAGCTTTTGTTATATTAGGAAAGAGGACGTGTTCTTCCAAGGGGATAGTTGACTTTTATTTGATTAGAATGCTCCGTGTATTTAAATACTTGTAGTATGGTCCTCGGAAGTATTTCAGTACATAATTCAGTCATTTAATACTATTAGTTGTTAGTTATAAAGTGAATTATAGAAGCCATAGGCGAGACTACTAGTCATCATCACAAAGTCAAATGCTGAGGGAACACGGATTCGGCACATTTATCAAGCATCTGCTGCTTATCAGGTACCTTGCCAGGCTCAGGGACCGAAACCAGTAAGACATCATCCCCCGACCCAGTGAGGCAGATGGACACCCCTGCAGGAGGTGAGTCCAGTGGGTCCCAGAAGTACCGCGACAATGGAATCGCAACTTGTGTCTTCTCGCCCTCAGTGTCCATCGCAGCCACAATCATCTATGCCTACGCCTGGCTGGTTCCTCTCGCACTCTGGGGTTTCCTTGTATGGAGAAACAGTAAAGTCATGAACATCGTTTCCTACTCATTTTTGGAGATTGTATGCGTCTATGGATATTCACTCTTCATTTATATCCCCACGGCAGTAAGTACCACACTTAACTCTGAGTGAGGCCACAATTACTCAGCTGGCATCATTATTTCTAACCTAACACTGATGTGCATCTGAAAAAATAACCCCAGAATTTAGAAATTTTGTGGGAATGGGGGCCGGGGAGGCTAGTTCCTTCCGTGCGTCTTGGGCCCTTCATTAGGGAAGCGTCCCTTCGGTCTGCACCAGGTAGAATTTCTCTGGGCTGTGCTGGGAAACGTGAGTGGCAGCAAGAGCTCCTCTGCTGATGGGCTCCCAGGCCTTTATGAACACATGTGCCTGGAATGAACAAATGCCACTCTGAACAAACCCTCCCCACCCTCCTTTTCTTTCAGATACTGTGGATCATCCCGCAGAAGGCAGTCCGCTGGGTTCTAGTTACGATTGCCCTGGGCATCTCGGGCTCTGTCTTGGCAATGACCTTTTGGCCAGCTGTTCGTGAGGACAACCGACGCATCGCCTTGGCCACAATCGTGACGATTGTCTTGCTTCACATGCTGCTTTCTGTGGGCTGCTTGGTATGGTCTCATTCCGATGCTCTTCTGGTGTGCTTTAGATGCCATGCTAAGACCTCAAACTGATAGACACCATGGTTCTTTAAAAGCTGGCTCCCTGGAATAAATATTGTTTTAAATAGACTCTGCTGGGTGAGAAATAGTAGTCATGAGAATTTGGTTGTAATCTCTGACTTCACCTAATTTCTTTTGTTTTCTGACTTTACCCGATTTCTGAAGTTTGGTTGAGATTTGGAGTCTGGCTAGAGGAAGTAGGGGTGAATGAGTGTCTTCACATAAGGCTGGGGATCAGGGGACCAAGAGTTCCACCTCTGGATGCCTTTGCTTGGTTTTTGCACGTACTCAGATGGAGAACTTGAGAATGAAGTCAAAATAGAAAAGAGAAGTTATTTTTAAGATGAACAACATTTAAAACAATGTGTAAGTTAATGTGTTTGGGTATCTTTTAAGGAAGAGCATGTACTTTTTGAGTCAGATGCACCCAGGTTAAAGGTCAGCTCTGTCACTCACCAGCTGTGTAAACTTGGGCAGGGAACCTAACTTCTCTGGATCTCTTAATCTGTAACATGGGTATAATAGTTCTTGCCACAGAAAGTTGTTTTGAGGATAAAATAATACAGATAAAGCACTTAACCTAGAACTTGTCCCATAAATGCCCATAAATTAGGTCCATTTCCTTTGATCATAGGAGATATGGTTTTTTAATTTCTGTACACACTGTGTACGAAATTTGCTGACAATAGCCTTAACCAGGCCTGGTATAGGTTTTTTAAAAATTTTGAGTCCAAGAATGTTAAGGTCGTTGATGCCCATAGGAAGATATCCACATAGCACATGGCCAGACCGTTGGTCAGGCTTTGCAACAGGATATATCTTTGGCACTATTCGATCTTTAATATTTTCTCTAGACAATCATAGTCTCATTGAGTGCTTTAATAAGATCCCAATACTTTATCATTCAGCAAGTCTCACAGAAAGTGCCAAGTTCTGAAACACAGGGTTGGTTGACATGCATTGTGCCGAAGCTTTAACCCCTTGAGACGGAGGACTCGCAGCAGAGTGACACTCTTCGTGTTTGGTACTTGGAACCTCTGGACTGACGCTTCCAAAGGCTGGGACCCTCCTGTCTGCTGAGGAAGAGTGTGCTTTTCATTGAAACTGACTCTCTCGATGTAACACCTCTCCCTGGCATCTTCCCATTTCTGTTTTGAATTTTGTGTGTGTGGTACGTTCCTTGTTAAGAAGTTGAAGAAAAGGAGGCAGGAGAAAGGTAATGCCACGTTCAGTTCTGTAAAGAATAGAGCGGAGCAAGGCAGACAGGGCTGCAGAGCAGGGAGGTAGTGTTGTTAATTTGGTACCTGCGGCCAGGGTCTTTTACCTCCCAGGCCTACTCATCCCTCTTGGGGTAAATGACACTGAAGTTAGGGTTTACCTGCCTATCTTATTACTCAGCAGTTTTCTAAAAGAGAACATCATAACCAAGTAGAAAGAACACCAGACTGGGATATCCTTGGCATTGAGTGCCTGGGCTTCCCTTTCTGTCAGGGAGATTTATGTTTCATGGGCTTTAGTGAGAATCAATGAAATGGCTGTGAAGACCCTTCACATACTGTGATGGTTTTTTCAGATGTAAAGAAGTTATTAAAAGAGGCCTGGGTTATCAGAAATCACCACGGCCGCTCTGTGGCCTGTCCTGCCGAGTCTCCCAGTAAGAGTGGTCCCAGGTCACAAAAAAGGGCAGTGCCCTTTCATTGATGCCTCTCCCTGGCGGCTTCCCATCTTTCTCCTGAACTTCTTACCTATACACAGAGACGCGCGTGCACACACACACACACACACCCAGGCACGCACACACACATACACACCCAGGCACACACACACACAGACGCGCGTGCACACACACACACACACACACACCCAGGCACGCACACACACATACACACCCAGGCGCGCGCGCACACACACACACACACACACACACACACACACACACGCCTGGTTGAGAAGTTGGGGGGGGGAGAAGGAGGCAGGAGAAAAGGCATTGGCCTGTCAGTTCTGAGGGTTCTGGGATGGGACAGGTTGGATGGTGGAGCAGGCAGCTCATTGCAGGTACAGGACTTCTTGGAGGGGAGGCACAGTTTTCTCTCCTCGAGGAGGCCACCGTGCTTGGGGTTCTGTTGTCCACCCTGGAGACGGCCTCCTCCGTTCTCTTCTGGGGGAGATGCACAATGCAGGAGCGTGGAGGCAGACATTAGGAGACAGGTTTTAGTCTCAGCTCCATCACTCCTTGCTTTTTTGCTTATTAGTTCGCCCCTCTGGACCCTTCCTCCTCACTTAGAAGAAGTAAAGACATGGTAACATTTTTGCTGTGATAAGGGTGAATGATGCATGCAATTATCATCATTGTATGGGAGAAAAAGTATCAGGGGAGTTATTTAGCTGAGGGGCACCGGCTGAACTGGACCGCTTGGCCTTCTGCTCTCCAACAGGAAACGTGAATTGGTGCGTTTGCCTCAGTGCAGTGAAGTATATGACAGCCCTACACCTGCCGAGGGCTCCTTGGCGCTTGTACCTGCATATGGTACAAGTTGATCCCGGAAAACACCTGGCGGGGATGACTAAGGAGGCACTAGAGCAGAGGGTGCGTTCTTGGCTGGTGTGTTCGGAGATGCCCAAACCTATGTTTGGCTCCTCTGCAGGCTACCGTCTGTAGGGTCGCAGAGTCGGACATGCCTGAAGCCACTGAGCATGCGTGCAAGCCTGCGTTTGGGGTGGTTACAGCTACGGATAGAATGTCTGCGCCCTGTTGTTTGTGAAATTAATTAGGGATTATTTTTACAGTCTCATTCTATGGATAAGATTTGTCCAAAGTCATAGTGTGAGTTCCTAGCAGAGCCAAGTTTAGAACCTGGGCTTCCCGGCGTGTTCTGTCTGGTGAGGGTTTCCTCCAGGAGCCTGGAAGAGAGTTGCTGTTCTTGCATCCTGGGGACATCTTGGCCCAGAGCACGTGCGAGATAACTGGAGGGACTAAATGTGAGCAGCGTGGCCTGGCCTCTGCTCGGGTTAGTGCCATTCTTCTCCTTCTTCAGAAAACAGAGTTGCTGGAAGGGGTCCTGGGGAGTAAGGCTTTCAAAACTAATAGCATTTCTCCAGGGATGTGACAAAAAGAGGGAGTCTGCAGCCAAAAACTTTTTGAAATGGACTGTGAAGGGCTAACTTGAAATAGAAAGTGCCTTGGGGAAACTCCAGTGCGGTGTATTGGCGCCCCCTTCTGGCTGATAGAGGGTAGAGCTGGTGAGATGATTCTTCGTGATTTTCTTATCTTTTTCACCTTCCTGAGGTCCCTGCTCCAGGCAGGAATGAAGCGCAGGCAGTGGTCACGGATTTATTAATGGGTTCACCTGTCTTTCGAACAATGCTCATTCAAGGCTATGATACTGGTATTTTCCTGGGTTCACATTAGGCTTCTCAGACACCAAAACAGGTGGGAAGATCCTCCTTAATGCTTTCCAGTCTTCCACCTCCTTCTGATTTTTGACAGTTAAATTGTAGATGGTGAGTGGAAGCACTTATCAGACCTTTCATTTCCAGGCTGAAGAATTAAGATGTAAAGGCTGCCTAGCACTTTCTTTGAAAGGTCTTTAGAGGGAGCTGACTGGTTTAGCAGCAGCCTGTCTTGGTTCAGTTCATTAAGTATTGATTGTCTACACAGTGTACCAGGCCCTACATGAGGGGCTGGTGATGCAGAGACAAGAAGGACATGGTCTTCGGAGGAGAGGCTGTGGTGGTTAACAACTTGAGTTTTGCAGTTGGAAAGACGGACCGTTGAGTCCTGCCTGCATCTCTTGCTGCCATGTGTGCCTGATCAAATGATAGCCTCCCTGAGCCTCAGTTTCTTCATCTGTCAGATGGGATTAATGAGAACAACCTCACCAGGCTGTTATGAAGATTGAGTCATAGTTAGCAAGTGCTTAATAAATGGTAGCAAAAATTTAAAAGGCATGCAGTCGAGTACAAGACAGAAATAGAGACAGTTCAGTGATCACCAGAGCGGTGGGGGAAATGTAGGGGCCATGATGGCCCAGAAGAGCTCTTAGCGTGGAGTCTAGGCCATTGACCTGGACGATTATTTTTTAACTCTCCTCCTGGGTCTCCTTTTCCTGCAGGCCTACTTTTTTGATGCACCAGAGATGGACCATCTCCTAACAAGTACAGCTGCCCCAAACCAAACAGTTGTAGCAGCCAAGTCCAGCTAAAGAGGAAAGCCAGAAAGTATCTTTCATCTTCTCGCTGTGAGGTACAGTAACAATGGGCAGGGACGTCAGTCCTGTTGTTAACATCAAACATCAAGAGGCCTGGACCCTTTTATCCATCAGCACGGTCCAGTGTGGTGTGTGTGCACACGCGTGTCCATGTGTATGTCCCTCTCGCTGAGGCTTCAGTGGGAAAGTCTACTCATCTGGCTTTATCCATTTGGGAAACTAGACTGAGCGACTAACACTTTCACTTTCACTCATCTGTCTTTATCCATTTGGGAAACACAAGCTCCCAGGTTCTTCTGGGAGTTCCTGCTTTTGGGCTCCAGCATCTTCTCTACTCCCTGTCTGCTCCCCAGCAGCACAATATAGATCTATTCCATTTGATTGCAGTCTGATGGTTCTCTCCAGTTTCTCTGTGACTTGTCAGGCTGGCCTCAGGCCCTGAGTATGACCTTGTTTTGATTACTCATGCAGTTCTCTGAAGGCTACCAGTTCGCAGGCCTGATTTGTTTTCGGGCCTCTTTGATGATTCAACTGTTGGTGGTTAGCCTGGGGTGTCAGAGTACAGGAAGAAGACCCTGATCCTCCTCGGCTGGCCTCTCACCTCCCTGTCCCATTCCTCGGTATTCCAAGCCTGCAGCCTTGCTGAATTGCTGCCATCACTGGAGTGCATCTTGCCTTTGCACTAGCCGACCTAGTCATCTGAATTGTTCCTTCCCTTCCAGCAGTCATTGCTTACCTTGTGATCCCATTACGTTCTCTATTATATGTCACTTTTTTTTTAAGATTTTTTTTTTTTACCATTTTTAAAGTCTTTATTGAATTTGTTATAATATTGCTTCTGTTCTGGATTTTTGGCCACAAGTCATGGGGAATCTTAGTTCCCCGACCAGGGATCAAACCTGCACCACCTGCATTTTGGAGGTGAAATCTTTTTTCTTTTAATTGGAGTACAGTTGCTTTACAGTGTTGTGTTAATTTCTGCCATGCAGCAACGTGGATCAGCTATACATATACATATATCCCCTCTTTTTGGAGTCTGTCTGCCACAGGCACGTACCTGCAGTGATAGGTATATATTTGAAGCATTTACAAAGACTGTTGTCAATCCATGTAGTAACTATTAAAGCTTAATTCCTTATTTTTTGATGAAAGAGAAATATTCATAGACGTTCTAATATTTTCCTTCCACTACCTCAGTGGGTTGTTTAGAAGGAGCATGTGGTAGCTTGTTTGCATAACTGTTTAATTGTCTGCATGCTTGTCCAGCTCATCCTGCAAATGGACTCCATTAATTGTTAGCAGAGAAAACCTCGGCAGGATCTAAGGTCCACGGGGAAGGGACTTGTGTTTCACTCACACAGGTCTTGGCTTAATGACCACCTGGCACAGACAGAGCAAATGCTTCATTACTGTTGAGTAGATGGAAGTGACTTTGTAGGATTCAGGCAAGAATCAGGATATGGGCTTTTACCCAGAGGTGTCTTGGCTTGTTGAGTCCTGGACCACCATTTACACGCTCACTCGAAGTTTATTTGAGGCGCTGGGGACCTAGAAAATCAGCTACAGTCTGCCTCAAGGCACCTTGGTCCATGAGTAAAACAGCTCATCAGATAAGGCCCAGGCGGTGCGCCAGGCTATGTGAGAAGTGCCATGGCCAAGCTGTTAGCTGATAGGCACTGTGGGAGCACAGAAACACTGACTCACTTGGCCTGGGGGAAGACTTCACAGAGAGGGTCTTGCTTGAGCAGAAGCAACTGATTGCCCGTTTTTCTGAAAAGAGCAGTCGGTTTCCTGTGGTTTTTGGGAGAGTAAAGATGAAGGCCATTCATTGAGACACTGAGATGTGCTGTGGACTCACATCCCCTTGAACAAGAAAACCTGAGCTCAGCTGCAGAGGGACAGAGGTGGAGGACACATAGCTGTCTGGCTGTCTGCCTTGCCTCGGAACACCTGGCATCAACCTGGAGAGGGGCTCTTGCAGCCTGCTCCTGGGCGGGGACTTCAGTTCCTTCCATACCGTTTGGTTATGACGTCTCCAGACCAAGTGTCCCAGGTGCTGTCAACCTTGAGAGAGTCAGAAGCTGGCATCTGGGAAGAGCCTCGCCCTCAGGGCCCTTGCTGACCTCCCATCCTGGCTTTCACAGGTTCGGTGTCTCTGGGCCTTACTCGCATCTGTAAACTTGGGTGTCCGTGTTTCCATTTGGGTGTCCAGTCTCTAATCCTCCCTCAGTCCTCTGCTCTACCAGCTGACCTATCGAAGGGTGCTGGTGTCAAGTCTCTAAATGAGATAGTGACAAACAGTTTCTTTGGAGCCTCCCTGGCAGAAGCATCAATTGCTTTGTCAATGAGAAGGGCTGCCCAGAGCCCTGAGACCTGCAGATTTATGACCTGACTGTGCCTCCCACTGTAATCTCTGGACTCCCAGCTTTCAGGAAGAGGAATGACTTTTTATCTTGCAGATAACCTTCCTCATGTAAATCTGTGGATCAGAGAGCTTAGCCTGAAAGGAATTGCTGGGAGAGCATTAACCCCTTCTCTCCCTGGAACCTCAGGATCATAGAGGAGCCTCCGATTACTTGTAATCAGGGATGCTACCCCTACACAAGTCATTGGGATATTTTAAAGAACATTTTACTTTCTTCTTTCCTTCCTTCCTTCCTTTGTTCTTTCCTTCCTGTTTTATATATATTTATCAGGTGGCTCAGATAGTAAAGAATCCGCCTGCAATGCAGGAGACCTGGGCTCAGTCCCTGGGTTAGGAAGATCCCCTGGAGGAGGGCATGGCAACCTACTCCAGTATTCTTGCCTGGAGAATCCTCATGGACAGGGGAGGCTGGCGGGCTACATTCCATGGGGTCACAAAGAGTCGGACGTGACTGAGAGACAAAGCACACAGCACATCACCTTAGAGCCAGTGCCATTTCTTCTCTGAGCCAGGACCCTGGTGGACCTAGGGAATCTTACTTTGGCTTGAGGGATGGAGTGTCTGAAGGACTGTATCCAGACTGGGACTGCCTTCCCAGGGGCAATGACAAGTGGTTCTATCCAGAGGAGGACGACTGGCATATAATTATACTGCTGTGTGATATGGGCTTTATTAAGAGATGAGCAGAGGGCTTCAGGAAACTCCTTTGTAATTAAAACCCTCCTGATTTGATACCCAGGGTTTATACGCAATTATCTTTTCACTCACTCACGTCAAGAGTTCACTTCATAAGCCAAAACTTCAAATGTTTTTATATCCGTTCTTTTATTCTGAAATCAGCTTTAGCTCAGTGCTATAATCTCCTTTAACACAGCATCCAGACTGCATGGTCTCACAGCACGGCTAACACTGGTTTTCACAGCCCCTTATTCTTTTCCACACCACGCCTGCAGGGTCCCTTCCCAGAGAGCCCATCTCCAGTGCCTGGGCAGTTTTTCTTCTTTGTTCCCTTTCTTTGAGGAAAATTGGAAGAACCTGCGATGGCAAGTGGGTCAACACAATAACTTTTTATTCTTTTATTTGATTTATTTAGTGGAAAATGTGTTGTTGTTGTTCAGTTGCTAGGTTGTGTCTGACTCTTTGTGACCCCATGGCCTGTAGCACTCCAGGCTTCTCTGTCCTCCACTATCTCCCAGAGTTTGCTCAAATTCATGTCCATTGGGTTGGTGATGCTATCTAACCATCTCATCCTCTCCCGTCCCTTTCTTCTTTTGCCTTTCAGTCTTTCCCAGCATCAAGGTCTTTTCCAGTGAGTTGGCTCTTCACATCAAGTGGCCCAAGTATTGAAAAAAAATACTGATACTGATACTGAAGGACTTCAGCATCAGTCCTTCCAGTGAATACTCAGGGTTGATCTTCTTTAAGATTGACTGGTTTGATCTCCTTGCAGCCCAAAGGACTCTCAGGAGTCTTCTCCAGCACAGCAATTGAAAAGCATCAGTTCTTCAGCCCTAAGCCTTCTTTATGGACCAACTCTCACATCCATACATGACTAATGGAAAAACCATAGCTTTGACTATATGGACCTTTGTTGACATAGTGATATCTCTGCTATTTAATATGCTGATAGTGATATCTCTGCTATTTAATATGCTGTCTAGGTTTGTCATAGCTTTCCTTCCATGGAGCAAGTGTCTTTTAATTTCATGGCTGCAATCACCATCCGCAGTGATTTTGGAGCCCAAGAAAACAAAATCTGTCCTGTTTCCACTTTGTCCCCTTCTACTTGCCATGAAGTGATGGAACTGGATGCCATGATCTTGGTTTTTTTTAAGGTTGAGTTTTAAGCTGGCATCTCCTCTTTCACTCTCATAGACTAAATTGTATAATGAATCCCTAAGTACCCCTCCCCTCTTTTACTTTCAACAGTTGTCAACTCATAGCCAGTCTTGTCTCATCCATATACCTGTATATTCTCCATCTCTTTTCCCTGTATTATTTGGAAGCAAATCTGGAACATCCTGTTCTTTCATACATAAACATTTATCTTCTGTATCTAGAAAAAATACTCTTTTCAGGGACTTCCCTGGTGGTTCAGTGGTTAGGATTCTGTACTTTCAATGCCATGAACCTGGGTTTGATCCCTGGTCAGGGAACTAAGATCCTACAAGCCACGTAGTGTGGCCAAAAATAAACATAAAAGGCTAAAACAATCTTAAAAAAAATATGTATACACACACACACACACACACACACACACACNGGATTTATCTCTGGGCTTTATATTTTGTTCCATTGATCTATATTTCTGTCTTTGTGCCAGTACCATACTGTCTTGATGACCGTGGCTTTGTAGTAGAGCCTGAAGTCAGGCAGGTTGAATCCTCCAGTTCCATTCTTCTTTCTCAAGATTGCTTTGGATATTCGAGGTTTTTTGTATTTCGATACAAATTGTGAAATTATTTGTTCTAACTCTGTGAAAAATACCGTTGGTAGCTTAATAGGGATTGCATTGAATCTGTAGATTGCTTTGGGTAGTATACTCATTTTCACTATATTGATTCTTCCGATCCATGAACATTGTATATTTCTCCATCTATTAGTGTCCTCTTTGATTTCTTTCATCAGTGTTTTATAGTTTTTTCTATATAGGTCTTTAGTTTCTTTAGGTAGATATATTCCCAAGTATTTTATTCTTTTTGTTGCAATGGTGAATGGAATTGTTTCCTTAATTTCTTTTTCTGCTTTCTCATTATTAGTGTATAGGAATGCAAGGGGTTTCTGTGTGTTGATTTTATATCCCGCAACTTTACTATATTCATTGATTGGTTCTAGTAATTTTCTGGTGGAGTCTTTAGGGTTTTCTATGTAGAGGATCATGTCATCTGCAAACAGAGTTTTACTTCTTCTTTTCCAGTTTGGATTCCTTTTATTTCTTTTTCTGCTCTGATTGCTGTGGCCAAAACTTCCAGAACTATGCTGAACAGTAGCGGTGAAAGTGGGCACCCTTGTCTTGTTCCTGATTTTGCACTGGGTCTTCATTGTAGCACGCAGGGTCTTTGATCTTCTTTGCGGCATACAGGATGTTTTAATTGCAGCATATGGGATCTGGTTCCCTGACCAGGGATCAAACCCAAGCCCCCTGCATTGGGAATGCAGAGTCTTAGCCACTAGACTACCAGGGAAGGCACCTTAAATGCCTTTTTTTTCCTTTTTAATTGCAGGATAATTGCCTTTAAGTTCCTTTTAAATTATAGAGTTCTGTTCCATCTCTCTCTTTCTCTTTCCTTTTGCCATTTATTTGTTGAAAGGTCATTTATTGTGGATTTTGCTGATTGTTTCTCCATGGTATCATTTAACATATAACTCTGTCCTCTGTTTTCTGTGAATTGATGGTTGTATCTAATAAAAGATTGATCAAATTCAGATATGATTTCTTTGGCAAGAATACTTGATGTGTGCTGTAAAATTCTTCTATCCATAAACTCATAATGTCAAATTATCTCTCTTTTTGATATTAAAAGCCATTAATAAGCTATGCTTAGATTCATTGAATCAGTAGGGGTTTTAAAACAGTGATATTTCAATTCTATCTTTCTTCCTTTATTAACTAGAATATTTCTTTAATAAAAATTTCCTTTCACCTGTTTGGGTGTCCACTGATACAGTTTATATATAAGAAAAGCAAGATAAATGATTTTTTTCTTTTTTACCTGCTTTCAAAATTGTAATTGGTTCACTAGGACTCTGCAGCAACGACCAATTAGTTTCAGGCCATTGCAAATATTATGCTTATTGATGCTTAGATTGTCCTATATTTGGACACCAGTTGGCCCCTGGGTCTTGCTGGCACAACTCTAGGAGTCTCTCTTAACTGCCTTGTCTGTTATAACCAACTGTTCTCGGCTCATTTTGAACTTTTCCTGTTCCAGATCCAGACTGAGCCATTTCTCTAAGGACTCCTGGTTCCATTTAGTGGGGAAATAGTATTTTCAGGTCACAATCTGGATGCTACTGTTGCTCATTGCAATTGGCTTGGTCATTGTTTTCAGGCCTTTTCAATGTGTATGATTGTTGTTTGCTTGATAGAACATATGTGAGTTCATACTGATACTTCCAGTTCCTGTTCAGTACTAGAGTTCTCACGAAATTGCTTTTATCATATATTCATATCTCCTTTCTCCTGTGTTGAGGATTTCACTTCTCACTGATACCACTGCTGATAGAACTGGACTGCCACATAAGTGTGTGCTCAGTTGCTCAGTCATGTCCGACTCTTTGCGGCCCTGTGGACTGCAGCCCCCCCAGGCTCTTTTGTCCGTGGGATTCTCCAGGCAAGAATACTAGAGTAGGTTGCCATTTCTTCCTCCAGGGGATCTCCTGACCCAGGAAAGGAACCCAGGTCTCCTGCATCTCCTGCATCGGCAGGTGGCTTCTTTACTACTGCACCACTTGGGAAACCCACGACATAAGTACTTACCTGTGTCGTCCACCGTGCACTCACAATAATCCAGTCATAAAAGTTCCAGACTACCTCTAATTACTGGAGATGTTACTTTAAAATCTTTGAAGGGAATTCCCTGGCAGTCCAATGGGTGGGACTCAGTGCTTTCACTGCCGGGGCCCAGGTTCAATCCCTGGTTGGGGAAGTAGGATCCCACAGACTGCGCAGCATGGCATAAAAAAGGTCAAAAAATTTAAATAAAATCTTTGAAGAATTCTTTTTAAGTTCTAAAGTATGCTTTCTCCTCCCTTGTCTGCTTGGAAACTTCCTATTTATTCTTCAGGACCCACTTCAGATATTCTGTCCTTGGTGAAGTTTTGCTTTACTTCTCCAGATACTATTACTTACTTATTTCTCTGGGCTGTGGTAGAGCTCTTTGTATGTTTCTCTTTTATGGCCATTTTCTTATTAACTGTGATTTCACAGACTGAGAGTTCCTTGAGGTCAGAGATTTATTTACCATTATCGCCCCAGCACTCAGCAGGCATTTGGGGAAAGCTTGATTTTGAACAAGGGAGGATTATATACATAACACATGGCATTCAAAACTTGGATCATTTGCCAAGTTGCTTGGAAACTCTTGTTCTTCACTGAGGACTGGGCCACTAGTGAATAAGGGAGATAGGTCCTTATCTTCCCAGATGTTACAGCCCAACTTCTTCCTTTTATAATTTATTTGGCTGCTCCGAGTCTTAGTTGCAGCACACAGGCTCTTTGATCTTTGTTGTAGCATGTGGGATCTAGTTCCTCAACCAGGGACTGAATCCCCAAGCCCACGCTCTGTGTTGAGAGCAGGGAGTCTTAGCCACTGGACCAGCAGGAAAGCCCCCCACGGTCCAACTTTACACCTCCTGCATTGCACAGATGAGCAGGCCTCGCTAAGTTAAGGAGAGAATCCTGACTTTGGGAACTTCTGATTGGAATGCCTCAGATCAGGCAGTTGTCTGACATTGTCTAGCTTGGGTGCAAGGATGGGGCCAGGAGGGGAGCAGGGCGCGCCACAGAGGGGCTCCCACAGTGGGAGCCAGAAGTGACCGGGAGTCAAGTCTTAGGCCTGAAAGTGGCGAAGGAGCCCTGGCTGATAGTGACATTATGGACCACATCTGGCCCCAAAGGTATCTTACTTGCCATCCTAATGCTAAGTGCCAGGAATTCCAGCCTCTGCCCCACAGGCCACCTAGTAACAGTTAGCAGTGGGAGGAGGGAATTTTCTGTCTTCGTGTTGTTGTCCAGTCTTGACATTAATTTGGAACAGACGGCTAGAAAGATGAGAAAAACAGAATTTTTCATGACTTCCCTGTGGGCTGGCTTGTCCTTACCTTTACTTGGCATTTCAGAACCCAACGCCAATGCTAACCCAAGGCCAATCAGGACTTTAGGTTCTGGCCTTCCATCACCTTATACCACCCACCCTTCTCCAGCTACTTTTCATAGCTGTTTGGTTGGCATCTTTTCCTCTTTCTAGAGCCGGTAGGTTTAGGCAGATCTCCCCTGCCTCGGCATCACCTTTGTGGTGTGCTCAAATACTGACCCTGGTTGTGACGTTTCCCCTGTTGAGGTCTTCAGGGAGGCTTGGCTCTTCTCTTAGGAGGAAGGCCATGCATTAGGAACCCCTCCCTGCCACGTTCCTTCATCTTTCCTGGGTTTGACCATAACTCTACCTCTCTTTCCAGTTCCCATTTCTTGCAAATCCTCAACCAGGTGTACCAACAGATGCCACAAATTCATCATGTTCAACACTAAACTCATCTGCCCAACAACTAGATCTTCTTACATTTTCCTGTCTTAGTGAATGGCACTACCATCCACTCCTGACTCCAGACTAGGTTTGATTCTTTATCATGCCCTTTCATTGTACTTGGCTTCCCTGGTGGCTCAGATGGTGAAACGTCTGCCTGCAATGCGGGAGACCTGGGTTTGATCCCTGGGTCGGGAAGGTCCCCTGGAGAAGAAAACGGCAACCCACTCCACTACTTTTGCCTGGAAAATCCCATGGACGGAGGAGCCTGGTAGGCTGCAGTCCATAGGGTCGCAAAGAGTCAGACACTACTAAGCGACTTCTCTTTTCATTGTACCTTGCATAAATTATGTTTTATATATTTACTTATCCCATGGTTTCCCCTGCTGGACTGTTAAGTTTCTTCAGAGTTAGAACCACTTTGCCTTGTTATCATTGTATCCAGTGCCTGGCACATGAGTCCTCCATCAGTATTTGTTGGATAAATTAAGAACTCTATGGAGGAATTTCCTGGTGGTCCAGGGGTTAGGACTCTGCACTTTCACTGCTGAGGGCCCAGGTTCAATCCCCAGTCAGGGAACTAAGATTCCGTAAGCCACAAAGCATGGCTGAAAATAAAAAAAAAATCTACCTAGCCACTCAAGCTAGAAACGTCAGCATCAATGTAGATTCCTTCCTCTTATCGTCCACATCTTATCTATCAGCAGGACTTGTCTATGCTACTTTGGAAATATTTCTCAAATCTGCCCTATTAGTACCATACCCAGCGCTAAGGACCTGATCATCTTACATCTAGACTATGGTAATAGCTTGATGTGTTTCTCTGTCTCATTTCTTTTCCTCCTTGTGACTTATCCTATATGTAGCTCAGTTGTGTCTGACACTTTGTGATCCCATGGACTGTAGCCATGGAATTCTCCAGGTAAGAATACTGGAGTGGGTTGCCATTCCCTTCCAGGGGATCTTCCCGACCCAGGGGTTGACCCAGGTCTCCCGCATTGCAGGTGGATTCTTTACCTGCTGAGCCACCAGTGTGTGTTATGTCGCTATGAGGGTCTTTAAAATTTATAAATCTGGCTGAGTCTTTGACTGCATCACTCTTTACTTAAAAACTAATTTTTTTTTTTTTGGCCCCCTGTCATCTAAAGAAGAAAACCCAAACTCCCTGTATTGCCACAATCTATCCCTAATCTACTTATCCTGCCTCATATCCTGCCATTGTCCCCCGTATAGCGTTATGCTTGTTGTTGTTCCGACTCTTTGTAACAACATGGACTGCAGCACACCAGGCTTCCTTGTCCTTCACCATCTCCTGGAGCTTGCTCAAACTCATGTCCATTGAGTTGGTGGTGCCATCCAACCATCTCATCCTCTGTTGACCCCTCTCACCCTGCCTTCCATCTTTGCCAGCATCAGGGTCTTTTCTAATGAGTCAGCTCTTCACATCAGGTGGCCAAAGTATTGAAGCTTCAGCTTCAGCATCAGTCTTTCCAATGAATATTCAGGGTTGATTTCCTTTAGGACTGACTGGTTTGATCTCCTTGCAGTCCAAGAGACTTGCAAGAGTCTTCTCCAGCACCACAGTTTGAAGGCATCAATTCTTTGGCTCTCAACCTTTTTTATTGTCCAGCTTTCACATCTGTACATGATTACTGGAAAAACCATAGCTTTGACTAGATGGACCTTTGTTGGAAAAGTAATGTCTCTGCTTTTTAATATGCTGTCTAGGTTGGTCATAGCGTTTCTTCCAAGGAGCTTCTAATTTCATGGCTGCAGTCACCATCTGCAGTGATTTTGGAGCCCAAGAAAATAAAGTCTGTCACTGTTTACATTGTTTCCCCATCTATTTGCTGTGAAGTGATGGGACTGGATACCATGATCTTAGTTTTCTGAATGTTGAGTTTTTAGCCAACTTTTTCACTCTCCACTTTCATCAAGAGACTCTTCAGTACTTCACTTTCTGCCATAAGAGTGGTGTCATCTGCATATCTGAGGTTATTGATATTTCTCCTGGCAATCTTGATTCCAGCTTGTGTTTAAATAAACACACTCATCTCTCAGCTCCTGAATCTTTTTCTATCCCTCCATATTTCTTTTTATTTTCTTTT
The DNA here is from genome assembly GCA_006410875.1 of Neotragus pygmaeus. Taxonomy (NCBI): domain Eukaryota; kingdom Metazoa; phylum Chordata; class Mammalia; order Artiodactyla; family Bovidae; genus Neotragus; species Neotragus pygmaeus. Next base: position 707,439 of record SJYV01016962.1, on the reverse strand, counting down.
TGACTGTGTGTGCAGCATGTGGGGTCTTAGTTCCATGAGCAGGGATCAGACTTGTGTGCCCTGCAGTGGAAGTGTGGAGTCTTAACCACTGGACCTCCAGGAAAGTCCCTTCCGTATTTTCTTTTATCTTTTCTCCTCTAGCACCAAACAGAACAGTCACAAAGAAGAGTTTGAGGAGACTGGGTGAAGGTAGCTTTGGGATCTGTGTCCGAGGAAGTTACTGGGTTTCCAAAGAAATGGAGAAAAACTTTAAAATGTCATCTCCAAGCTAGCAGTAAGTCTTCCCTGTAACCTGTAAATCAGGACTCACAGCTCTAGGTTTGGCGAGCTGGTGGCTGCAGACTGCTCTGGTGTCGAAGTTATCTCTCTGAATCCTTCCTGTGTGGGGGACTCTTTGTCTTGAGAGTGACTCTTTTTGCTCTTCAGTTCTCTTCGATGGGTTTTGGAGCGTGGCTCTTTTGGACATGGCATCCACCGCAGAAAAGCAGAACAACCAAAGGCATCAGGAAGATGGATGGAATGGACCCAACACCCAACATCTGGGTGGTGCCACACTGAAGCCTAATCATCTCCTATTTAACAAACAAGAGTTAAATGTGGTTGAGTTGAGACCCATGTCATTCAGCTCTTGGTTATGCTGTTGGTTGTCATTGTGACTGTGTGCTGATTTGGGGAGAAATACAAGGGGATGGGAGGCTACTTTGGTGCCTGGCATTTGCCTCTCACAGTCACGTGGTGTGCTTCACATTAGGCACGCCCTTAATCCCTGAGATGGTTCCATCCTAACTGGGTTGCTTTTCCCTGGATTGTGTACAGATTACCCAGTGAGCCTCTGCTCCCCTTGCCATCCTCAGGTGGCCAAATAGTGTGAACTTTGGTTTGGATTCATAGTGAGTCTGAAAATTTGTCTTTGGTGACCTGACTGTGGGCAGCTGAATCTAATGGTTGCAAAATAAATACAAACTGTAAATAATAATAATAATGTCTGTGTCTGTACTTCATGACTTTGACCTCACCTTCTTCTTTGATGTTTTACTGTCAGCCTGTGGCGTGCTGCTGGGAGTCTTGACTTCATGTGCTAACTTTTGGGGTGTTGGGGTTAGAATGAACATCAGAATTTTTCTTCCTCTAAGTATGCTTAACCTGAAACGCCAATACTTTGGCCACTTCATGCGAAGGGCTGACTCATTGGAAAAGACTCTGATGCTGGGAGGGATTGGGGGCAGGAGGAGAAGGGGCTGACAGAGGATGAGATGGCTGGATGGCATCACCGACTCGATGGACATGAGTTTGGGTGAACTCCAGGAGTTGGTGAAGGACAGGGAAGCCTGACGTGCTGCAGTCCATGGAGTAGCTAAGAGTTGGACACGACTTAGCAACTGAGAGAAACACAGAGATGAAGCTGCGCACAAATTCAGGCTGCCATTTAGCTGATTAAGGTCACCTTGGCAAACCTCCTCTCAAATGCTGAATGTCACCCCCATTACCTTATTCAACAAATATACATATATTATGTACCTGCTGTGTGTTGATCACCTTTCTAGGTACTGGGGCAGTGAACAAAATAGACAAGGTCTCTGATCCTATGGATCACTAGATCCAAGGTCCAGTGGTCCCTACTCAGAGGTCACCAGCCTCAGCCTCACCAAGGCAGNACTCTTCAGTACTTCACTTTCTGCCATAAGAGTGGTGTCATCTGCATATCTGAGGTTATTGATATTTCTCCTGGCAATCTTGATTCCAGCTTGTGTTTAAATAAACACACTCATCTCTCAGCTCCTGAATCTTTTTCTATCCCTCCATATTTCTTTTTATTTTCTTTTTGACTGTGTGTGCAGCATGTGGGGTCTTAGTTCCATGAGCAGGGATCAGACTTGTGTGCCCTGCAGTGGAAGTGTGGAGTCTTAACCACTGGACCTCCAGGAAAGTCCCTTCCGTATTTTCTTTTATCTTTTCTCCTCTAGCACCAAACAGAACAGTCACAAAGAAGAGTTTGAGGAGACTGGGTGAAGGTAGCTTTGGGATCTGTGTCCGAGGAAGTTACTGGGTTTCCAAAGAAATGGAGAAAAACTTTAAAATGTCATCTCCAAGCTAGCAGTAAGTCTTCCCTGTAACCTGTAAATCAGGACTCACAGCTCTAGGTTTGGCGAGCTGGTGGCTGCAGACTGCTCTGGTGTCGAAGTTATCTCTCTGAATCCTTCCTGTGTGGGGGACTCTTTGTCTTGAGAGTGACTCTTTTTGCTCTTCAGTTCTCTTCGATGGGTTTTGGAGCGTGGCTCTTTTGGACATGGCATCCACCGCAGAAAAGCAGAACAACCAAAGGCATCAGGAAGATGGATGGAATGGACCCAACACCCAACATCTGGGTGGTGCCACACTGAAGCCTAATCATCTCCTATTTAACAAACAAGAGTTAAATGTGGTTGAGTTGAGACCCATGTCATTCAGCTCTTGGTTATGCTGTTGGTTGTCATTGTGACTGTGTGCTGATTTGGGGAGAAATACAAGGGGATGGGAGGCTACTTTGGTGCCTGGCATTTGCCTCTCACAGTCACGTGGTGTGCTTCACATTAGGCACGCCCTTAATCCCTGAGATGGTTCCATCCTAACTGGGTTGCTTTTCCCTGGATTGTGTACAGATTACCCAGTGAGCCTCTGCTCCCCTTGCCATCCTCAGGTGGCCAAATAGTGTGAACTTTGGTTTGGATTCATAGTGAGTCTGAAAATTTGTCTTTGGTGACCTGACTGTGGGCAGCTGAATCTAATGGTTGCAAAATAAATACAAACTGTAAATAATAATAATAATGTCTGTGTCTGTACTTCATGACTTTGACCTCACCTTCTTCTTTGATGTTTTACTGTCAGCCTGTGGCGTGCTGCTGGGAGTCTTGACTTCATGTGCTAACTTTTGGGGTGTTGGGGTTAGAATGAACATCAGAATTTTTCTTCCTCTAAGTATGCTTAACCTGAAACGCCAATACTTTGGCCACTTCATGCGAAGGGCTGACTCATTGGAAAAGACTCTGATGCTGGGAGGGATTGGGGGCAGGAGGAGAAGGGGCTGACAGAGGATGAGATGGCTGGATGGCATCACCGACTCGATGGACATGAGTTTGGGTGAACTCCAGGAGTTGGTGAAGGACAGGGAAGCCTGACGTGCTGCAGTCCATGGAGTAGCTAAGAGTTGGACACGACTTAGCAACTGAGAGAAACACAGAGATGAAGCTGCGCACAAATTCAGGCTGCCATTTAGCTGATTAAGGTCACCTTGGCAAACCTCCTCTCAAATGCTGAATGTCACCCCCATTACCTTATTCAACAAATATACATATATTATGTACCTGCTGTGTGTTGATCACCTTTCTAGGTACTGGGGCAGTGAACAAAATAGACAAGGTCTCTGATCCTATGGATCACTAGATCCAAGGTCCAGTGGTCCCTACTCAGAGGTCACCAGCCTCAGCCTCACCAAGGCAGCCGTTCCCCCTGAACCGCTCATGCTGTTCGGTTTTCACTGGTTGGTCCGAGCGCTAACCCTCAGCTCTCAAATCAAGGCTAAGCTTCTTTCCCTTTGATAACTTCAGATGTTTGAAAGCTCTATTCTGCGCCCCCTGAGTTTTCTCCAGCTAAATATTTCTTTTGTCTTCAAGCACTCTTCAAAGAACTTGGCCTTCATACTTTCCAGTCACCCTCTGAACTGGAGCCCTGGCTCACTCTTTCTTGAATACTTCTGCTGCCCAAGGCAGAGTTTCTTACACATGTGGATCCTGTGAATTCCCCTGTACAAGCCATCTGTCACCTCTCCTTCCTCTCTCTTACCAAAAGTGACAGGATTTTTCTCTTATTGAAGACCAGAAGCATGTTGTAAAATAATATTTATATATATTATATATGTCGGTTTCTGTCCCAGTTCCTGATAAAAACCCCTAAATTAGCCCTTGTGAATAGGAGTACTAGGAGAATCTGTCCTGATGTTTGATCTTTGGCCTCAGTTCCTGACAGAGAGCCCCTGAGACTCTTGTTTCTTGAGCTATAGAATTATCTGACAGAACGAAATCTCTTGGAATTTCCTGGATAGTAGAGCATTTTTAGTTCTAATTAGGAGACTTGGGGGCCCCTGGATGGGGCTGGTCACAAGAAAGCAAGCCATGATCAGAAGACTGGAGCTTTCATCCCTAACCCCCATTCTCCATAGAGAGGAGAGGGACAAGAAACAGAGTTACTAATCAATCATTGACTATCAATTCATGTCAGTCTTCATCTATGGATGAAGACTCCATGAAAATACCCAAAGAACTGGGTGTGGAGAGTTTCTGGTTTGGTGAATACATCCATGTGCTGGGAGGTTGGTGTGCCCCCAAATCCAGGTGGACACAAGCTCCTACACCTGGGACCCTTCTAGACCTCACCCTATGTGTCTCTTTATCTGGCCGTTCATTTGCATCCTTTAAAATAGCCAACAATAGGACTTCCCTGGTGGTCCAGTGGTTAAGACTCGTCGTTTCCAATGCAGGGTGCTCCGGTTCGATCCCTGGTCAGGGAACTAGATTCCACGTGCCACAGCTACAAGTTCTCATGCCACAACTAAGACTCAGTGCAGCCAAACAAATAAATAAATAAATAAAGGTAAATATTTAAAATAGCCAGCAATAGTAAGTTAACTGTTATCCTGGGTTTTGTGAGCAAATTATCAAACCCAAGGAGGGGATTGTGGGAACCTCCAAGTTGTAAGCTGAGTCAGGCAGAAGTCATGGATGTAGAGGCCTATCCCAAGGCCACAGGTGCAAGGTCTTCCATCAAGGCCTGAGAAAGGGAGCCCAGAACCAAGGTCACCTCCAAAATTGACTGAACTTCTTCATAACTGTTGCCAAAAGTCCCCTGATCATCACCAGCAAGTTTCCTGACCTAATGTGTGTGCATAGCCACTCTGTCATGTCCAACTCTGCAACCCCATGGACTGTAGCCCACCAGCCTTCTCTGTCCTTGGAATTTTCCAGGCAAGAATACTGGAGTGGGTTGCCATTTCCTGCTCCAGGGAATCTTCCCGACCCAGGGATCAAACCTGAGTCTCGTGTCTCCTGCTTTGGCAAGTGGATTCTTTAACATTGTGCCACCTGGGAAGCTCCATATTATTCAAAAATGCCCAGCCTAGTACTCACTCTATACCACTCTAACCAATCACCTAATGCTAACCTTCCAGCAGGAATTTTCTTTGTCTTGAGGCTATAAAAATTGGCTACTAACCCACAAAAAGTGTTGGCTCTGCCTTGAGCCAGCCTGGTATTCTAACAGTGTCTGGCCAGCTTTCCCTGGTCTCAGGAGGTTGGCCCTCTGTGATTTCAGTGCCCACATCATCTCTGCTGTTTGTTCTTAATAAACTCACTCTCATCTGAAATGCTCTGTGTCTGGAAATTCTTCTCCAATTTGCCCTCAGACTGCCACGACAGTGGGTAACCCACTTCTTGAAATTAGCATTAAGACCCTTAACCTGTAAATCTGCACTAACTCCAGGCAATTAATGTAAAAATTGTTTAAGGTGGAAAACCCACACATCTGGTCACAGAAGTGTGGTAAGTGTTCAAGTAAAGAAAAACAGTGAGTTTTTTTCCAGGCACATAAATATATCCAGTTTTGACGGGCAAATTAGTTACTACCAAGTATTTTTAAGGATGATATGACTTGAATACATTTTTCCAAAGAGATTCATTATACAGTGGTCAGAATTTAATTTTTAAGTAAGGATTTTAGACATAACCAGCATCATAAATTAGCACCATCATCTTATGAAAGAGAGGACATTATAATATCAAAGAGCATAGTCTCAGTACTAAAAACTTGAATAAATTTCTTTTATGAAAAACCAACTACATTGTTTATTCTTTCTCACCTACCAAGTACCAGTGAAAACTTCATGAACCAACCAGCATCACCCTTTAGGAAGCCACTGCCCTTGGGACCCCCATGTAGCCCTTAAGAACTGCATTCAACTATAAAAGAACTCAGAAAAACAGTGGCTTAAACAAATGAGCAGTTTTATTTTTCTCATGTAAATAGAAGTTGGAGATATGGCTGCTCCCTGAGGCCGTCACGGACTCTGCCTTCTGTCTTTTGTTCAGCAAGCTTTAGCACGGACTTGTTATCATCTTATCCCAATACGCCTGCTTCCTTTTCCAGCAAAGTGGAGGAAGTGAGGAGTCTAAGCCTAAAACCTATGTGTCATATTTCAGACCCAGCCATAGGCAATTATTAATTCACAGCTTCATGGGAAGGTACAGAGCCTGTGCACTGCACCCTCTGAGGGGATCTGCAATCAAGGGCTCTGGCCTCACTCTACCCTCACCCCAGCCTTAGCCCAGGCTTCTTATGGGGGGAGGGGGATCCTAGCCATGGCCTCTCTCAGGTGCCTCTGCAGAGACCAACTTACTGGCTGTGGGTGGTGGGGGGAGAAAGGGGGCCAGTGTGTGGCCTTGAAATGTTTCCTCCACTCTAAGTGTGTAGTACTTTTCCACTCTCAGCCCTTCTCTGCTCCCTTCTCCCTGCCTCCGGGTATGCAAAAAGGCAGGAGCCTTTTGTTTAGGGATCCTTCAGCAGCGAGACAATCCTGATTATCTGTACTAATCCATCTGACTCTCACCTGGCACTGTGCCAGGGAGAAAAATGGAACATTTAGGGAGCCAGCACTTTCTCCTGTTTAGTCTCTTGCTTGTACTGTCACAGTAAATGAGTCAATCATTGACCATTAGTTTCATTTTTACCACTTTACTCAGATAACGTGGCAGCTCAGCTCTTTGCAGCTCAGCTCAGCTTTTGACAGGTGAAAAGAAGGGAAAGGGCAAAAGGGGTTGGTTGGCCAGTTGAGTTGACCTGACTTTGGTGAGCTTTCTCCAAAGTCCCACTGCTGTCTTATGCTTTTATCTTATTGGTCAGAACTGGATTACATGGTCATCCCTAGCTGCATGGGAGGCTGGGAAGTGCTTCTTAGCTGGGCACACTGCCACCCTAAGTGAAATCAGAATGAATTTTAGATTGATAACTATTACATCTCAGAATCTTCTACTTTTAGAAAGATCATGGATGGTGGTTTGCCCACTGTCTGTCTGATTTCACTGGTTGGCATTGTGTAAAGAATTGAGAGAAAAGAATTCTGGGAAGATGGCAGTGGTATTTTTAAAATCTCCCTGAATTCCCTCCTTAAAGCAAAACAAACAAAACATAGGGCAACTGGGATAGCAAAACCAAAAACTTTTATGGACATCTGTAACAAAGCTGGGAAACAAGATAGCACCACAAACCCCAAAATTCTTGTAGGTGGAAACTGCTTGTGACTCAAAGACTTGCATGATATCAGCATATTTGTGGAGAGAAGGAGAGGGAACCAAGAGTGTCTGAGAAATCTGAAAATAAAAGAGAACCCCAAAATAGTCAACAGGTACTCCCTGGAAAGTACAAAGGACCAATAGAATAACAGCAGCTGGAACTGGGAGAGAGAGGTTATACAATGCAGTTTGCGGCTGATGAGTAGAAGGGGTCCAAAGTAAGGACTGAAGAAGCTGAAGCAGCCCAGGTGCGTGAACCCTCAAAACCAGCCAAAGTGTCTTTCCAGGATACTAGACTAGAAACTGCAGGGGACAGACTACAAATAGGGTAGGCCAGGGATATTTGGGACAAAGGAAAGGGAAGGCCAAATGAGTGGAGGAGGGGAACAGGGCCAGAAGATCTTAGAAAGTATGAGGCCATTCATTTGAACACTTAATGGACCCATAGACAAGGAAACTAGAGCCTTGGATTTAGCAAAGCTATCCTAACTCACTCCTTCCTGCCAAATGTGCAGGAGAGTTAATTTCATAGAAAAAAGGAACAACAGAGAGACTGCAGTCAAATCTCATAATGAAGTTATAAGAAAAATGAGAACATGGGGCAGAAAAACATCCTTAATGAAATGAAAGCGTTCCAGAAAGACATGCCCACAAAACCAGATAAAAATCGTAATTTCAAAATGAGCAAAGGTAAATTAAGGAAATAGTACAAGATATGAAAGACAAGCACAAGTCAGAAATAGAAAGCAAAAATTAGGTATTCAAACTCAGTAAAGAATTGGAAATAAAAGGGAAAACTCATTTAACAAGTGAAGACTGAACTAGAAGGAATATAAGACTAACATAGTTTTTGCACAATGGATAATGCCTTAAGGGAGTAAAAAAGTGAAAAAAAGAAAAAAATTAAATTGCAGAATGAATAAGAGAAATCTGAGAATTCAGAGTTGCAAAAAGTCACAAAGTTCACGGAGTCAGATGAGTCTGAACTGAACTGAGAATTCAAGAGAAAATGACAAATAAAGAAGATAGGCAGACTTACTAGCTAAATTTGTAGTATACATGTTCATGTAGGGAAAAGAATAATGAGGCAATGGAGGAGAAAAAGTACATTTTTCAAAAGTTATATAAAAAACACTTCCCTAAAAACAAAAAAACTCAAGACTGTGAGGGCAGATCAACACTGAGACATAGTAAAATTGGTGGATTTTTTAAAAAGAAAAAAATACTTGGGGCATCCAGGCTAAAAGACAAATTCACTCATAAGGGAAAGAAGGTTGTGATCAGACTTGACAACAGCGCTTTATGTCAGGAGACTATGGAGTAACAATATGTCTAAGATACCTGAAGAAAGGAAGGGTGACCTAAGGATTTTACATTCGGCAAAACTGATTTTCAGGTACGAAGGCCAAAGACAAAATGTTATCAGCATGGAAAACACAGGGATGATTGTCATGACCTTTCTGAGGCATCTTCTAGGGAACATACTTCAGACAACCAGACTAGTGAGACATTGACTTAACAGGTGGTAAAAGTGAAAGTGAAGTCGCTCAGTCGTGTCTGACTCTTTGTGTCCCCATGGACTGTAGCCCACCAGACTCCTCCGTTCTTGGGATTCTCCAGGCAAGAGTACTGGAGTGGGTTGCCATTTCCTTCTCCAGGGGATCTTCCCGACCCAGGGATCAAACCCAGGTCTCCTGCATTGCAGGCAGACGCTTTACCCTCTGAGCTACCAGGGAAGAGCACTAAATATATATTTACTTGTATAACTAATGATAAGTGATGGTTATAAGGGAGAGAATATAGTTTTTAATGCTTATGTATCTTTAATATACAGTAAAACTAACAAAACAGAGAATGGGGAGAACATATGTAAGAGGCAGACAAAGCTTGCTGATCGCCTTACAGATATTAACCAAAATATTGCTTCCAACCAGAGGCTGGAGAAGAAGTGAAGGAAGAAGAAGTTATTAGATAATATTGCTCATAAGAGGAAAAAAATCAATAATTGCCCTCCCCTATAAAGGGGATTAAAAATGTAACAGGAAATGGTTAGAACAAAAGTACTGCTGCTGCTGCTAAGTCACTTCAGTCTTGTCCGACTCTGTGCGACCCCAGAGATGGCAGCCCACCAGGCTCCCCAGTCCCTGGGATTCTCCAGGCAAGAACACTGGAGTGGGTTGCCATTTCCTTCTCCAATGCATGAAAGTGAAAAGTGAAAGTGAAGTTGCTCAGTCGTGTCCAACTCGTAGCGACCCCATAGACTGCAACCCACCAGGCTCCTCCACCCATGGGATTTTCCAGGCAAGAGTACTGAAGTGGGGTGCCATCGCCTTCTCCGAGAACAAAAGTACAAACCTTCGTAAATATTCAAACCAAAAAAAAGAGTGAGCAAGCACATAAACAAACCACAGAGTGAAAAGCTATTTATATAACAGAGTTGAAATTTTCACATAGATGTGGGTGCGAATCCTTGCTTCACTTTCCTCTCCGCTTGGCTGCCTCAGAAAGAGTCTATATGTATGTATGTAGACTTAAGTGCCTGGGACCACACTGTGTGTGTGTAAAACTGATCTCGAAGGGCAAGTGTGAGAATTAAATTTATATAGTATGATTTATGGTATTCAATAGGTATCAATAATAAGCGTTCAACCAGAGCAAGATCTGTAGCCTTCTCAGCAAGGGAGGGGCAAAGCTAGGACTTGAAAGTAGGATTGTCTGGCTCTAAAGTTTGCTGTTTCTCTTCTGTGCTACTCAAGGCCACACATATTCACTGAATGTTGGAATTACAGGAATTTTTAGAAGGAGAGATTCAGTAGCGAAGGCTTCATGGAAGACATGGCATTCCATGTCCAGTTTAAGCAACTCTGACAGTAGCAGCTTCACTCTGATTTACATGCCTGGGACCCAGCACAGTGCTGGTCTACACCTATGCTCATTAGGTAATTGCATTTATTGGTTCACTATTTGTATCATTTGGGATAGGTTAGATTATTCTACAATAATAAAGCAATTCGGACTTCCCTGATAGTCCAGTAGTTAAGAATCCACCAATGCAGGGGACATGGGTTCAATCCCTGGTCAGAGAAGATTCCACATGCCTCGCGGCAACTAAGCCCGTGTGCCACAACTACTGCACCCACGCTCTACAGCCTGTGCTCCACAAAAAGAGAAACCACGCAATGAGAAGGCTGGGCACCACAACGAGGAGTAGCCCCGACTCTCCTCAACTAGAGGAAGCCCTCTCGTGGGAGGGAAGACCCAGCCAAATATAAATAAATTAATTAAAAAAAAAGTTCAAAGATCTCAGCAGTTTAAAACAATGAAGTTTTATTTCTTGCTCATGTTACAAGTTCATCACAGATTGGTAGGGAAACTGTTCATTGTAGTCACTCAGGCCCCTGGGTTGTTGGAATGAGCACTTCTCATGTAGGGTTGGTCACTGTGCCAGAGGAAAAAGAGCTCTGGAAGGTCTCGCTGCTGCTGCTGCTGCTAAGTCACTTCAGTCATGTCCGACTCTGTGCGACCCCATAGACAGCAGCCCACCAGGCTCCCCTGTCCCTGCCATTTCCTTCTCCAATGCATGAAAGTGAAAAGTGAAAGTGAAGTCGCTCAGCAGTGTCCGACTCTTAGCGACCCCATGGACTGCAGCCCACCAGGCTCCGCTGCCCATGGGATTTTCCAGGCAAGAGTACTGGAGCGGGGTGCCATCGCCTTCTCCGAAGTATAATCCTACTATATGCCTAAAAAACAAGAGACCTGAGATGCTTGGTGAGCAGTATTAATGACTATCACATTATCTGAGGGTGGGTAATGTGGGCTCCATTTAGCTAGGTAGATAGATTGAAAGAAAGGACAGTGTTCATAGTTGAGGACACCTGTGCACTAAGAGCTTAAATGATTTGCTCAGACTAACCCATTACCAAGGTGCTAGGATTCAAATATGCATTTGTCTGACTCTAAAGCTCTTACCTGTTGCTTACCAGGAACTTACCCTGCTTTTGATCCTGTTTTTCCTCATAGGGCTTCCCTGATAGCTCAGTTGGTGAAGCATCCGCCTGCACTGCAGAAGACCCTGGTTCAATTTCTGGGTAGGGCAGATCCACTGGAGGAGGGATAGGCTACCCACCTCAGTATTCTTGGGCTTCTCTTGTGGCTCAGCTAATAAAGAATCCGCCTGCAATGCAGGAGACCTGAGTTTGATCCCTGGGTTGGGAAAATCCCCTGCAGAAGGGAAAAGCTACCCACTCCAGTATTCTGGCCTGAAGAGTTCCATGGAGTGTACAGTCCATGGGGTTACAAAGAGTTGGGCACAACTGAGCGACTTTCACTTTCCTTATATACTTGGAGACGGGACACCAAGTAGCCTCACCTTCCTTCACCCACAAATTCCATTTTGCTCTCTGTGTCCCTGGTAGAAGTTTAAATCAGTCTTTGCAAACAACTCAGGCCAGTTTAAAAGGAAGAAAAGGTCACCTCCGAAGCCTGGATTACATACTTTGTTTGTATTGTGTGGATTTTCCCTCAAGGATCTGCCTCTCCCTTCATTGTTCTTTCCTTTGAAATCTAACCCAGCAAACAGCCATCAAGACTAGCGGCTTGGCTCCAGAGAGGGGTTATCAAAGGAGGGAGAAGGAGCTTGAGCCTCATTTTTAACTTGCTGAACCTTTCAAATTCGCCCTCAAGGCTCCAGTTTGGTAAAAGAAAAATAATAATGACTTATGTTTATCCTAGGGAATATGTGTTTTCCATGCCCCCTTAGGAAATATCATCCATGTGTTTCAAATTTATTTTTTGCTTGACTCATCAAAATACTGTTGCACAAGAGACTCTGGATGTCCAAAGAGCTGTCTTTTAAAATAAATGTCTTTTATTTTGTCTTTGGAAACAGCTAATCACATTTTATCAAGAGTCAGCAGCCTTCTTTCTTCAAAGGATTGAATTTAACACTAAAAAGGTTACAGATGGGGGGAAAGAAGGGTTATTTGTTACCACCAACCCCTTCCACTAACAGGCTATAAGATGCCAAGGACTATACAATGTGAAGGTTTTGAAATGAAAACTAGGAAAATGATAGCTCACTTAAAAATATTAGCAAAAAGTAATTTGCATATCCCTTACCTTGTTGGGAGTGAGTTGAGGTTAAAAATGAGAGTTCAGATTCTTCAGGAACTCCAGTTATTCATATGTTAGATCTTCTTTGCCTAACACCTCTATTTATTTCTTTTTTTAAAAAAACCCTTTTTGTTTGAAAAAGTCCTTCCTTTCTTATGACATTAATCTCCTGTTTCTTTGTTCTTGAGTTCCTCCCAGTTCAACCTCCATTTCTGCAGTGATTGTTGCTATATTTCTATTTCTTTCTGGCATTCAGTGTAATAATCCTGAGTTTTTCTAGTACTGATTAGTGCTATTCTTTCATATTTTATATGATTTTCTCAGTTTTATTTCATTTTGGAAGACTAGGTTATAGTTTCATCTATTTAGTGTACATGTCTTTCTGGTATGCCTTAGTTGTCTCTGAAAGTGAAAGTGAAGTTGCTCAGTTGTGTCCAACTCTTTGCAACCCCATGGACTGTAGCCTATCAGGCTCCTCTGTCCATGGGATTTTCTAGGCAAGAGTGCTGGAGTAGATTGCCATTTCCTTCTCCAGGGGATCTTCCTGACCCAGGAATTGAACCCAGGTCTCCTGCATTGCAGGCAGATGCTTTAGTTGTCTATAGGGATGATTTTTAAATCTTTTTACAAAAGTCAAGAAAGATAAAGTGACTTTCCCAAGATGAAACAGCTATTAAGTGGCAGAGGAGGTGTTCACACCCATGTTTATCTGACACCAAAGCCTGTAATCTTNAGTTGTCTATAGGGATGATTTTTAAATCTTTTTACAAAAGTCAAGAAAGATAAAGTGACTTTCCCAAGATGAAACAGCTATTAAGTGGCAGAGGGGGTGTTCACACCCATGTTTATCTGACACCAAAGCCTGTAATCTTCTTACTAATCATACTTATAATATATTGAAATTCTACCGTGTGGCAGACAATTTATAAACAAAATCTGATCTAATACGGCATCTTGCAACATCTTTTTATTATTGATGAGGAAACAAAGGCTTGGAAAGCAACTGCAGATGGTTGTGGGCTCTTGTAGTTTCAACAGCTATAGGCTACTAGCTCCTTAGTTTTAGAAGGTAAAGGCAGGTAGCCCATAAACAATATGATTGCTCCAAGTAATCAAGTTTTCTTTTAGCTCAGTATTTAACTTTGTCTACAGTCTGACCTTCTTCCCGTGGTTTAATATGGCAGGCAATACATCCAAGTTCCATGTAGCTAATGGAGGAAGGGATTAACAAGGGGCAAAGAAGATGAACCAGCTCTTTCTTAAGCAGTGGTTTAGGAAAGCTACATTCAGAAAACAAAGATCATGGCGTCCGGTCCTATCACTTCATGGGAAATAGATGGGGAAACAATGTAAACAGTGTCAGACTTTTTTTGGGGGGGCTCCACAATCACTGCAGATGGTGACTGCAGTTAAATTAAAAGACGCTTACTCCTTGGAAGAAAAATTATGACCAACCTAGATAGTATATTCAAAAGCAGAGNAACAGTTAGAACTGGACATGGAACAACAGACTGGTTCCAAATAGGAAAAGGAGTACATGGCCTTGGGCAGAAGACCTGAATTCTCTAGCAGCCTAGACAGGAGACTCTGTAAAACGCGGAGAATGATCAACTCTACATGGTGGGGTCATTAGTGAGAATCAAATGAGTCGATATCTGTGAAACTGAGAATCAAATGAGTCGATATCTGTGAAACTGAGATCCCACTTCATATATGATCTCTGAACCTCTTATTGTGAGCAGGAAGGAACCCTGGGGCCCGGTGTCACCCCTTCTGACTCTCCTGGCAGGAAGCCCAGACACTAGACCATCCCAACACTTGCTAAAAGGTCAGTGGCACCCCACTCCAGTACTCTTGCCTGGAAAATCCCACGGGCAGTGGAGCCTGGTGGGCTGCCATCTATGGGGTCGCACAGAGTTGGACATGACTGAAGTGACTTAGCAAGGCTGTATATTGTCACCCTGCTTATTTAACTTCTATGCAGAGTACATCATGAGAAACGCTGAGCTGGAAGAAACACAAGTTGGAATCAAGATTGCCAGGAGAAATATCAATCACTTCAGATATGCAGATGACACCACCCTTATGGCAGAAAGTGAAGAGGAACTAAAAAACCTCTTGATGAAAGTGAAAGAGGCGAGTGAAAAAGTTGGCTTAAAGCTCAACATTCAGAAAACCAAGATCATGGCATCTGGTCCTATCGCTACATGGGAAATAGATGAGGAAACAGTGGAAACAGTGTCAGACTTTATTTTGGGGGGCTCCAAAATCACTGCAGATGGTGATTGCAGCCATGAAATTAAAAGACGCTTGCTCCTTGGAAGAAGAGTTATGGCCAACCTAGATAGCATATTGAAAAGCAGAGATATTACTTTGCCAACAAAGGTCCGTCTAGTCAAGGCTATGGTTTTTCCTGTGGT
>SJYV01016962.1:607287-682112 GCA_006410875.1 Neotragus pygmaeus | reverse complement strand
TTGTTAATTTAATTTTTCAGAAGAAAGGCCAATTTTCAAAGAGTTAAAAGCTTTACCTTATGGCCTTTGGAGAGAGATTGCTGTTAAAGAATTGAAGTCATTTTAAGTTTTTTTGTTGAGACATATCAATCACTTTTTGGGTGAATCTCACAGTCAGATGAAGTTAAGCCATAAGCTAGTACCAGGGTGGCAGGTATTTCTGTAACCACCTTGCCTGTGTCTGTGTCACTCATGCTGCTACTGCTAAGTCGCTTCAGTCGTGTCCAGCTCTGTGTGACCCCATAGACGGCAGCCTACCAGGCTCCCCCGTCCCTGGGATTCTCAAGGCAAGAACACTGGAGTGGGTTGCCATTTCCTTCTCCAGTGCATGAAAGTGAAAAGTGAAAGTGAAGTCGCTTAACCATGTCCGACTCTTAGCGGCCCCATGAACTGTAGCTCACCAGACTCCTCCGTCCATGGGATTTTCCAGGCAAGAGTACTGGAGTGGGGTGCCATTGCCTTCTGTAGTTGCAGCTTTAGAATATTCAGTACTGTAATCTAGAGCCATTACCAGTTGTTATGGATTGATACTTCAGACAAAACCTTTTTCCCATTTCGTGGCCCATGGGTTCTTTAATTCTAGTGTCCCTTTTTCTCCAGACTGGATTTGATTTATGCCATTTTTCTCATCAAATATTACTTGTCTGCTTCAACTTTTGCTTCATAAATTTTTCTTTACAGAAAAATTTAATCCTTCCTTATTTGCAGCCACATAAATTAGTTCTTTCACTCTTTTAGCTCAGTGTAATGCTTGAGAAGTTTACTTGTGGATACTTAATAATTTTTCAGTAATTTTGGTCAATGAATTAAAATCTTAAAAATAATTGGTCTCATTTAGCCTATTTAACAAACATATGTCCATATTTTTATTTCTCTCATTCATGTTTTTAGGCATAATATATACATATTTTAAACTCTGTCACATTTTTTAGATGGAATATTGATTGTTGAACCACTCTAAAATGTGAATGTATTAGTATTTCACAGGGATGTCATGAATTTTTATTTTTAATTCCATTCATTTGGATGAGTTACAGATTATTCTATTTCTGGAAATGTTACTTTTTTTAACTATAGGGGACTAACTGCATTTAAGAAGGGATCTGAAAGATATTTACATTTTAGAAAGAAACTTTGTTGGTATATTACTAAATGTGGTACTTCTGTTTCACATGAAATATATTTGCATATGGTATTATTTGTCTGATGTTATCATGTGGGTCATCTAAAAGAAATTCTGGTATATGTTAAAGATAAGTTTTTAAATTAAAATTAGAGTTGTGGTTCAAGCCCGCCTTTTTATTGCAGTATATTAAACGTGACAATATGACTGAATGAACTCACTAATTCATCTCTCTTTTGTTTTAGCTTCTTTCAATGATCTGTATAATTCCTACATTATCTTTTACTTTCTGCTGTTGTCAGTGGTGATTGTAATAATAAGTATTTTCAATGTGGAGTTCTATACAGGTGAGTTTTCAAATGTTAACCATCTTTAAAATACCTGAATATATTTTACTAAGAGCAGACATAATGAATTTTATATGTGGATGTGTATATCAGAGGCTGTATTTTGTGTCAAAGTTTTAAAATGTATACAGAATTATATGCTTTTGAGTGTCTTACTGTAAAATTTATTTGACTGATACTTTCTCTGATTTTAAAAAATAATTAGCACTCTTAGGACAAACTGTATGATTCCACTTGCATATATGAGGTAACTGGAGTAGTCTCGAATTCATGGAGATATGAAGTAGAATGATGGCTGCCAGGGACGTGAGGGAGGAAGGAGTGGGGAATTGTTTAGTGGATGCAGAGTTAATAGGCACAGGGGAAAACGGAAAAGTCTGGAGGTGGATGGTGGCGATGGTTGCTCAACAATGTGAGTATACTTAAAACTATATACTTAAAATGGTAATTTTTTAAATATGTATTTTATGACATTAAAAAAATTAGACATTTTAATAGTTCACAGCTAGTGATTAAAGTTGTGATTTAGCAGATATATTATAAAAATAACTGCTTTATAGAGTAAGAGATCAAGACCAGATGATTTCTGAGGTCCTTTTCAAATATTAACGTTCATAATTCTGTGATTTTGGAACAACAAAATTTAAAATATCATATGTTTTGCCTTGGGAGAATCACATGCTAGAGTTTAGAATTTTTTACTTTTTCTCACTTTCTCTCTTTGCTCTTCCTGCCTTTTTAGATTCCTTAAGTCTGTCCTTGAGGTAAAATGAGAAGCTTTTTCTTATACTTCTTTTTTTCACTATAACTTCATTCCTCTTTTTAGCTCTTTAGTACTTCCTGGCTAGATATGATATACAATTTCACATTGTTCTCTGGGTTTTAAAATATACCCTTTTCCTTTGCTTTTCTAATCCCTCACTACTTGCTGATGGATCTCTTTTTCTATTCAAGCCATCTGTAGAACCCCTTGGCTCACAGCTAGCTCTTTTGGGGGGAGGGGAGGTGGCAGGCCTGTGCTACATGGCTTGCATGATCTTAGTTCTCCAACTAGGAACTGAATCTGCCCTCTGCAGTGGAAGCATGAAGTCTTAACCACTGGACCACCTGGGAAGTCTTCATCTAGTCTTTCTTAAAGCCTGACTAGTCACTTTGGCTCATTCCTTCAACGTTCATTATGCAATGCATTGTGTAGGGATAAGAGATGTTTGGTCCCAGTTTTCCCCAAGAGGTCACAATTAATGTTGAGACAGTAATACACTGGATAGCAGGAGAGTATATAGGAGTACCCTTTGCCCAGCATGGTAAACTTCCTGAGGAGATGACGTTTAAACCAAGCCTCGAAGAATGTGTATATTAAGTAGACAAGGAAGAAAAATGATTTTCCAGGGGAAAAATATAGCATATAAAAAGGTTTAATGACATCAGAAGGTTTGGTATATGTTCAGAGTGTAAGTCAATTACACAGTCAGTAGGTCTTGTGGGCACTTCTGGTAGGGAGGGAAAGGTGATAGCATCCTCTTCTCCGAATTGTGAAGCACCTAAGCCCTCTCCCTTTATGCTTAGTTTTCCACCATACTTGGTGTGTATTGAATACTGTAAGAACTAAAAGAAGACTGTGTACAAAGATAGGTCACAGAACCCTGTGCCAGCTGTTTTCAAAGGCCAGCATCCCTCA
This sequence comes from Neotragus pygmaeus, assembly GCA_006410875.1. Lineage (NCBI taxonomy): Eukaryota > Metazoa > Chordata > Mammalia > Artiodactyla > Bovidae > Neotragus > Neotragus pygmaeus. The sequence continues at coordinate 678,925 of SJYV01016962.1, read as the reverse complement.
CCTCCTACCCACTCTTGCCTTGCATTTAGTTTAGTGTTCAGTGTTTTCATTATTTACCTAGTTTGTGGTTTATTTTTCCAGAACTATATATTGTCAATTCAAAATGCTGAAATAAGGATAACTTGCTGGAAGACAGGCACTATCTTAAAATTATTGTTTATTCCATTATGGCAGTAAGGGGAGTGCCAGGGTGGGCACTATTTGAGCTGTCCGGAAATCTTAATTAAAAAGAATTGAAAAGTGTTAATCATACTGTCCTTATATTTCATCTCTGGATTCTTTGGCTTTTCTTTTTCTGTGTGTATCTGTGTTTACTCAGTCTTATTTCAGATTATTTTGACTTAGAATGTTTCTGTACTGTGTTTTATACTGACTCGGCTTCTTCCTGCCCTCTGGAGTATTTATGCAAGGAGGGGAGGGAAGAGTTCAGGCCCCCTGCTTTATATGCGGAGGATTGTAAAGCCACAGTCTTGTCTTCTGTTTTCAGTTGTGCCTTCCATCCCCTGCTCAAGGCTGGCACTGATAGGGAAGATCCTTCACCCGCAGCAGCTCCTGCACTCCTTTATTCACGCTGCAATGGGAACGATGATGGCTTGGTGTGCCACAGTGATAACCAAGGGCCAGTACAGCTTCCTTGTGGTTCCCTGCACTGGCACTGAGAGGTAATGTTCCATATATTTTTTGTAAGGGTCCTTGTTTAGTTATTAATCCAAAGGTGACCTGTATACATTAATAGTTTATGGACATTCTTAACTTTCCAGACTTCTGTTAAAAAGTGCTTTCTCACATACATCAAATGTTTTTGATGTTTTATGTTTGTTGATTTCAGCAGTTTTTTTTAAACCATTCTGTGCAAGGTGCTATGCTAGATGCTGTTGGATTTATTAGAATGATTTACATATATGTGGACTACAAGCTCCTTCAGAGTTGAGAACAGTAGATGATGTAAGGCATGGATGCAAATGAATATATGAGGAGAAGAATAAAAATGTGTGAGAAATAGGATGTAACAGGAAGAAAATGAAATGTGCAGATAAAACTTGTGGGAGTTCAGAAAGCAGGGAGGGATCCATACATGGCTCCTGGGAGGAGGTGGCATTTAGGTTGGGGATTGAAGGAAGGATAATATGGGAAGAATGAAAAAAAAATTTTAAATAATTACAACTACCTTCTTCAGTAGAGCACTTTTATAATTTTGAAACATACACAGTTCTTGAACAGATGACATTGATATAAATATCAAGTTGATATTCTGACTTTAAAAATAAAAAAAGACTTCTGGAATAGTCTTTAAGTCCTCAGTTAACCATTGTTTTTATACAGTGGTCATGACTACTGAATACTTGATTTCCTTTTGTTCCCCAGTTACTATTATATAGGGCAGGCTTTTTTCATAATGTGGTAAATGTTCTTTAGTGAAAGGGTTCCCATGAAAGATTGCCTCCTTATAAGAGACAACACAGAGAGAATCCCAAAGTTATGGCATCTCTATCAGGCATATAGCCTTCATTTAGAGTTCTACCTAGCCCAGATACAGTTTACCAGTAACTTAAAAGCACCATTGCTTACTGTCATAGGAGACATTCTTACCCTTACCAGATTTCCAAATGAGCAGAGCTAGAGTTGTGTTTTTTGTTTTGTTCTTAAAATGGGAAGATTTATTAAGGTTTTTCTGCAAAAGTAACAGCCAAGCCCATGCTTCTTAAGAGGAGTGAGTAGCAGGAAATTTGTGTCATACCTTGGGCCCAGAATCACAGGATGCTTCTTGGTTTTAACTAAAGGTCAAATTCTCATGCATCAGGGGAAAGGGTTTTGTTAATCTTTTGCCCACACTTAACCTGAAACACCAGAGAAGGTGATGGCACCCCACTCCAGCACTCTTGCCTGGAAAATCCCATGGACGGGGGAGCCTTGTAGGCTGCAGTCCATGGGGTCGCTAAGAGTCGGACACGACTGACCAACTTCACTTTCACTTTTTACTTCCATGCGTTGGAGAAGGAAATGGCACCCCCTCCAGCACTCTTGCCTGGAAAATCCCATGGGCGGGGGAGCCTTGTAGGCTGCAGTCCATGGGGTCGCTGAGAGTCAGACATGACTGAGCGACTTCCCTTTCACTTTTCACTTGTATGCATTGGAGAAGGCAATGGCAACCCACTCCAGTGTTCTTGCCGGGAGAATCCCAGGGACAGAGGAGCCTGGTGGGCTGCCATCTGTGGGGTTGTACAGAGTCGGACATGACTGACGTGACTTAGTAGCAGCAGCAGCAGCAACCTGAAACACACTCTTATGTTAAAATTTGGGGATTTCTTAAGTAAATAAGTCAAAGCTTTGCCTTCAGTAAGTATTGAGCCTAAATGGTGATGTGTCCCTGGCTATTGAATTAATAACCTAACTTTTCCCTTTCAGCTTAGATAGCCCTGCTGTACAAACCTGCTTAAATGAGTATCACCTTTTCTTCCTACTGGCTGGAGCATTTATGGGCTATAGCTATAGCCTCCTGTATTTTATTAACAATATGAACTATCTTCCATTTCCCATTATACAGGTAAGCTGTCATTTTAGCATTTCCTTGTGTCAGAATTTGGCTGGGTTAAAATTGCCCTGGTGATTCTTTATATAAATGGCCTCATCTGATTAATTCAAGATTCGATCAGTGAAACTTAGGACTGAGATGCTCAGAATGGCATTTGGAGAGGAGATCTTTGTCTTCACGAGACTTGAGTGTCTGGGAGCTGCAGTTACCCTTCCTGCTGCGTCTCTCAGAATACCGCTTTGCTCCACTCTTTCCCTCCTTGCTAGGTAGTGGCAGCTGCTGTGACCAAGCAGGGCTGGGGGAGGGTGAAGATGACACGCATGCAAAGATGCAAAGATGCAAAGATGTGCAGCTGCCAGCTTCTTTTTGAACCTAAGAATCTCATTAGCTTGAGGATGTACAAGTAAGTATAGAACATGTCAGTTACATTCTGAATAAATAAAACAGTTTGATTGGTTTGAGTGGGATAGTTTAGACTGTCTTTCACTTAGGTTTTTAGAAAGCTGCTAATTTGGTAGAAGCTGTCCCCTCCTCTGGCAGGAGAGAGAAAGGTAGGTTGAGGTTTCTCCAGTGCCACCAAGGCTCTCCGCAGAAGTTGCCACTGTTCTTGACTGTTGTTATTCGCTTCATTCCTGCTCTACGGCATACTGAATACTGGGCTTTGGAGTAAAACTGTCAGAACCAGTTCCTTCGCGCTAGGACCCAGTCTGGGAGGGAGAGCGTAGGGGAGGGATGTGTAGATAAATGATATGCCACGAGAATGTAAATATTAGAGTGTGGATTAGGGTTCTCCTGGTTTAACTGAAGTTTTCACATGGCCTGTTGCATTCTTGAGAACAATCCGATGAAAATACACCTACTGCAAAGAGATAGTGCTCACAGGCAAGACTGTGGCACTTATCTCTCTGCTGTCTGTGAGCCTATGACAGGGAGTCCTGTTACAAGTTCTTCCCATCCTGTGAAGGTGAGTTAAAAGCAGAGTGCCATCTTTGCTACCTCAGAATTTCACAAGGAGAAAGATCGCAAAATCCTGCATAGAAATATCCGTGGTGAATCATCTTTGATTCAAACATCATTAAGAATATAGAAAATGAAGAAAAGAAAGTACTAGAGAAAAATTAGATTACTCCCAAATATCTTGCTCTTTCATGGACTTCTGTTGATAATGAAAGCCTGTTTAACATCACAGATGTGTAAGGGAGTGAACAAGGAGAGTCCAGTATTGATAGTACTGAAAAATTATTGTTTATACCATGTAATGCACATTTGTAAAATTTGACTGCTAAATTTTTTGTAATTGCTTTTGATAAACTTTTGGGTTCACTCGTGTGTATTTTTCCAGACACTTCATTGTACATTTATAAATATAGTGGCTGTAATATTATATATTTGATGGGTTGGGGTTTTCATAAATACTTTTATTTTGCACATATTATTCAGTAACTACTTTTTCATGTAACAATATGAAAAATTAGATCTCTTTAAAAATATAGTATTTTAAGCAATTTGCTGTTAGTCCATTAGGTTTTTTTTTTTTTTTTCTTTTAACTTGCTTCTGCTACAAAACTCAGTTCTGTTGCCCTTATTAGATTCTTAATGACTGACTGATAGGGAAAAGCACAACATTGGTGTGGAGTAGGGTACAAAGAAATGAATAAATACCAAGATAGGCTTGGTAAGTTATACACCAACAAGACTATTTGAAAGATTATTAAATGAGATAAGATTTGTAGAGCCTGACACATAGTGAATATTTGAATAGGTAAAGGATAGCTCATAGCCAAATCACGGAAGAACCCAACAAGGAATTGAAAAGCATGTCACCTTAGGAGCAAGAAGAGGGTAGATTAGCTTTCTCTGTGTGTCTAACTGCTTCTGTAGCCTCTCTGGACCCTTGTAAGTGATGGTTGAGGTGAGAGCTGCAATAGTCACAGTATAGGAACTGCGCCCTTATTGGAAGGTGAAGGTGAGATAGTGGTAGCACCCAGTGACTGCATGGAATAGGCGCAATTCTGCATCTTGGACTTTGAAAGTATTTTAATAAACCAGGATACTTCAAGCTGTATGGTTAGTGACCAAGTATTCATTTCACCTGGGCTGGTTTTTATAAGATACTGTTGGAATCTGCAGATATGGTATGAAGACAAAACCTCTGCCTAAGGACTTTGCTGTCCTTCTGCTTCTGAAATCCTTAAAGACGCGACAGCCCTAGTATAGACACAAAGGAAGACTAGAATTTGGGAAGTCCATCTTTGGTTCTTCAGGTTTCCCTAGATCCTCTCCAGTAATTTAAAAATATTTTTCCCATTGGCATTTTTAGGGTATATGACCCTTGTTTCACAAGCAGTGTGATTTTTTCAGAAAAAACCTTTCATATTCTTGCTTGATTTGATTCTTTACTTTTAGATTCTTAGCGTTGGAAGGTACCCACTGAGGAAATGTTTAGCTGGTTCAGCCTTATTCTCTCTCAGATAATTAGATAGGTGATGAGACTTACTTAATGTACAGAAAAAGGCAGTATTACAGCTCAGGTCTCCTGATTCTTAGGCTTGTGTCTTCTTTACTACCTCCTATTTTTCTGCAAATCCCACGTGAAAAATTTTAGTGTAGAGGCATTATACACTATCTTTAAGGTTTCAGGCTCTGAAGCCAGCCAGCCTGCATTAAAATCACAGATTTTTGTTTTGCTAACTGGTAACATTGGTTAAATTACTTAACCTCTCTGTGCCTTCGTTTTCTCAATTGTAAGATGGAAATAATAATAAGGGGTTGTTGTGAGGTTTAAATGGATTAATACATTTAAAGTGCTTGGAATAGTACCTGGTATGTGGTAAGTGTCCAAACAGTGTTAGCTGTTAATTATTATGTAATTATTATGTTTTTTTATACTTACTCCATCTTGATAGTCCTTACTATATTAGGTTGGTGAAAAAGTAATGGCTGTTTCAGACCATGAATTTTAAACCATTATAACTAGGCTGAAACACATCTTTATTCATCAAAATAGAAACCATTACAGTCAACACGTTTTTGCCAACGAGAAATAAATTTGTTTATTCCTGTGCTATAAAAATCTGTGCTTTGGGATTTAACAAATTCTTGGAAAGTATTTTCTGCCTCTTGCTGGTTGTGGAAGCAGTCTCCCTGCAAAAAATTCTTGAGATGCTTTAAGAAGTGGTGGTTGGTTGACAAGAGGTCAGGTGAATATGACGAATGAAGCAAAACTTCGTATCCTAGTTCTTTGAACTTTTGAAGCGTTGGTTGTGTGACGTGCAGTCAGATGTTTTGGGGAAGAATTGGACCCATTCTGCTGACTGTTGTGTTGCAGTTTTCAGTGCATCTCATCGATTTGCTGAGCATACTTCTCAGGTGTAATGGTTTCGCCAGGATCAGACAGGCAGCAAGTCGCCAAACAGTGACCATGACATTTTTTTGGTGCAAGTTTGGCCTTGGGAAGTATCTTGAGCTTCTTTTCAGTCCAACCACTGAGCTAGTCTTTGCTGGTTGTATAAAATCCCCTTTTTGTGACTCATTGTAATCTGATTGGGAAATGGTTTGTTGTGTAGAATAATAGAAGACAACATTTCAAAATGATGGTTTTTGAATGTGCAGTCAACTCACGAGGCCCCCGGTTATCAAGCTTTTTGACCTTTCCAGTTTGCTTCAAATGCCAAATGATCATAGAATGGTCGACTTTGAGTTCTTTGGCAGCTTCTTGTGTAGTTGTAAGAGGATCAGCTTCAGTGATCCTGTCAATTGGTCGTTGTCAACTTCTGATGGCTGGCCACTGCACTCCTCATCTTCACGGCTTTTGTCTCCTTTGCAAAACTTCTTGAACCACCTCTGCACTGTACTTCATTAGCAGTTCCTGGGCCAATTGTATTGTTGATGTTTTGATTTGTCTCTGGGTCAGAATGGATTATGACCCATTTCCCTGGTGGCTCAGATGGTAAAGCGTCTTGCTTACAGTGTGGGAGACCTGGGTTCAATCCCTGGGTTGGGACGATCCTCTGGAGAAGGAACTGGCAACCCACTCCAGTACTCATGCCTGGAAAATCCCATGGACAGAGGAGCGTGGTGGGCTACAGTCCACAGGGTTGCAAAGAGTCGGACACGACTGAGCGACTTCACTTCCATAAGAAAATTACTCAGATTTGCTTTTTGTCTAACATCATTGCCCTAGTCTAAAATAAATACAAAATAAACGGCAAATAATGAGTCAAAAGCAAAAAAAAAAAAAAAAAAGCAAGAAATACACCTTATTAAATATATTTATTATTATTAAATACTATTTATTTATGTATTCCAATATCAAACAGCAAAGTTCAACAATGCAAAACCACAGTTACTTTTGCACCAACCTAATAGATTGATAGTTAATTTTCTCATTTCTGATGTCATATAAATGAAATGTTATATAAGAAAGTATTAAATATTTTAACATCAGAGATAGTTGATCTTTTTTTTTACGTCTGGAATAGACCTTGTGTGCTTGCTTTAGAATAAAGTAGAACCTTTCTTTGAATGTGTCATTTGATTCTGGTTTTCTTTTTTTCCACAGCAATACAAGTTCTTACGCTTCAGGAGGTCTCTGCTCTTGCTAGTTAAGCATAGTTGTGTGGAATCACTGTTCCTGCTTAGAAATTTCTGCATTGTGTATTATTTTCTTGGTAAGAATTTCTCTTTTTCGATTTCTCTTTTTGTATGTATTAGCTCACAGCTCAGGAAATGTCAGTTAAAAAGCCATTCTTAATTGTATTCATATATTTCCTACTGATGCTGGGAAAGATTGAGAGCAAGAGGAGAAGGGGGTGACAGAGGTTGAGATGGTTGGATGGCCTCACTGACTCAATGGAAATGAGTTTGAGATGGTGAAGGACAGGTGAGCCTGGTGTGGTACAGTTCATGGCATTGCAGAGTTGGACACAATTTAGCGACTGAACAACAGTAACAGTAGAAGGTGTGTGATTAGCCCAGCTGATTGCTTGTTTAGATTAAATGTTTATATTTAGATTGAAACATGCAAAGACTATTTAGTTGAGAGAATATTGTTAAAGAAAATGTGGCATATACATATAATGCAGTAATAGCCTTAAAAAAGAAGGAAATCTTGTCACATACTATAACATGGATGAACGTTAAGGACATTATACTAAGTGAAATAAGACAGGCACAGTATGACTACATTATCCCACTTAACGAGGTATCTAAAGTAGTTAAACTGTTAGAAACAGAGAGTAGAGTAGTGATTGTCAGGGGCTGGAGGGAGGGGAGAGAGGGGAGTGGTTCAGTGGATAAAGTTGTTCATTTGCTAAGCTGTGTCCAACTTTTTGCAACCCAGTGGACTGTAGCATGCCAGGCTTCCCTCTCCTTCACTGTCTCAGGGAGTTTGATCAAATGTCCACTGAAATGGTGATGCCATCCAAACGTCTCATTCAATGTAAACCCAGCTTGTACATCTGGAAGTTCTTGATTCATCTACTGTTGAAACCTAAATTGAAGGATTTTGAGCATAACCTTACTAGCATGTGAAATGAGTGCAACTGTGTCGTAGTTTGAACATTCTTTGGCATTGCCTTTCTTTGGGATTGGAATGAAAACTAATCTTTTCCAGTCCTGTGACCACTGTTGTTCATGACCCAGATAATCATGATGATGTTATCACTAATCTAGAGCCAGACATGTTGGAATGTGAAGTCAAGTGCGCCTTAGAAAGCATCACTACGAACAAAGCTAGTGGAGGTGATGGAATTCCAGTTGAGCTATTTCAAATCCTGAAAAATGATGCTGTGAAAGTGCTGCACTCAATATGCCAGCAAATATGGAAAACTCAGCAGTGGCCACAGGACTGGAANCTAGTTGTATTATTTAGTGGGATATCTTCTAATAAGTGGCTTTGGGATGTTGTTGATAAGACAAATTTTTAGTTTTGGTTGTCCTAACAAGTTCTTAAGTTTCATAAAGCCTTGTTTAATTTGAGAAGTTGCTGTGAAAGTCCCAGAAAGTTACTTTGGACGTTTTTTCTTTTAAAGGAAAATACATTTCTGATTTTGGTATCTTATTATTAGTAATGATACCCAGTTTCTTTAAAATTTTATTTTTTGGCAGATATATAGAGAATGGCTTTGTGAAAGGTAGAGTCAGATAAAGGTTTGAGGATTTTTGTTGTTTAAAAAATGTAATCCTGTAAAAAACAAGGTGCTACTGTATAACACAGGGAACTATATTCAATATTCTGAGATAAACCATAGTAGAAAAGAATATAAAGAATGCATATATACATGTGTGTGTGTGTGTGTGTGTGTGTGTGTTTAGGTCCCTCCTGTTTCAAACTGAACTTACTTGGCGGGTGCCCAAACACTTTGGACAGATCCACGTGGTTTCCTAGCTTCCAACTTGCAGTGACTCGATGCTAAAAGTAAAAACAGAAGGTTTGCAGCCCACTTGGGTGAAACACCCTTTTGTTTTTCTGCAGTGTTAGTGTTAGTTGCTCAGTTGTTTCTGACTCTTTGTGACCCCACGCACTGTAGCCTGCCAGGCTCCTCTGTCTATGGTATTCTCTAGGCAAGAATACTGGAGTGGGTAGCCATTCCCTTCTCCAAGGGATCTTCCTAACCCAGGGATCAAACTCAGGTCTCCTGAATTGCAGGCAGAATTCTTTTACTGTCAGAGCCACCAGGAAAGCTGGTGTGTCTGTGTGTGTGTACACATACATATATATGTATATATACATNGGGAGATGGTGATGAACAGGGAGGCCTGGCGTGCTGCGATTCATGGGATCGCAAAGAGTCGGACACAACTGAGTGACTGAACTGAACTGAAATGACCACTGCTGAGTTTTCCAAATTTGCTGGCATATTGACTGAAGTGCTTTAACAGAATCATCTAGGTATTTAAAATAGCTCAGCTGGAATTCCATCACCTCTACTAGCTTTGTTCAAAGTAATGCTTCCTTGGGCACATTTGACTTTATACTCCAGGCTGTCTGACTCTAGGTGAGTGATCACACCATCATGGTTTTGCAGGTCACACAACTGAGCGACTAAACTGGACTGAACTGAACTGAAGACCTTTTTTGTATAGTTCTTCTGTGTATTCTTGCCACCTCTTCTTAATCTCTTCTGCTTCTATCAAGTCCTTACCTTTTCTGTTCTTTATCATGCCCATTCTTGCAAGTGTTCCCTTGATATCTGCAATTTTCCTGAAAAGATCTCTAGTCTTTCCCATTCTGCTGTTTTCTTCTACTACTTTGCATTATTCATTTAAGAAGGTTTTCCTACCTCTCCTTGCTATTCTCTGGAACTCTGCATTTGTTTGGGTATATCTTTCCCTTTCTTCCTTTTTTTCACTTCTCTTCAATGGATATAGAATTTCAGTTTTACAAGGTAAAACAGATCTGGAGATCTGTTATATGACAAGTCCCCATATAGTGTTTATAAACTTAAAAATGGTTACGATGGTAAATTTTTTTTCTTTTTTATAATGATAAGTTTTATGTGTTTTTATCTCATAAAAAATGTATTCTTTAAAAAAAGAAAATATTGTATATCATTTGGTCATTATAATAACATATTCCTTTTTATAAATTTTTGTAACTTGCTACTAATAAGTTCAATCCTAAAGAAAATAAACCCTGAATATTCACTGGAAGAACTGATGCTGAAGCTCCAGTACTTTGGGCCATCTGATGTGAAGAGCCAACTCATTGGGAAAGACCCTGATTGTGGGAAAGATTGAGGGCAGGGGGAGAAGGGGGCGGCAGTACCAACTCAATGGACATGAGTTTGAGCAAACTCCAGAGATAGTGAAGGACAGGAAAGTCTGGCGTGCCGCAGTTCATGGGGTTGTAAGAGTCGAATACGATTTAGTGACTGAACAACAATAACTAATATGACAGAAATATCTTGTTGCTCAAGGAATATTATGGGGCTTCACAGGTGACGCAGTGGTTTAGAATCTGCCTGCCAGTTCAGGAAGGCACAAGAGATTCTGGTTTGATCCCTGGATTGGAAAGATTCCCTGGAGTAGGAAAGGGCAACCCCCTCTAGTATTCTTTTGCCTGGAACATGCCATGGACAGAGGAGCCTGGTGGGTTGTGAAGAGTTGGACATGACTGAGAAACTGATCATACACACAGATAAATTATAGAATATACTAACATGAATTTTAAGCACAAATGTGCAGCTTATTTAGTATAATGAACAGTATAAGTTGAATGGAAGACTTTAATGCAAATAGCAACACATTAATATAAACAAAATCCAGCATTCTAAAATAAATACTCTTTTCAGACTGTTTCTGAACATTTCCTGGTCCTACTTTTTTCTGTGGAATAATTTTATAAAATTGTTCTATTTGTGTATAGGCCATTCCGTTGTCTTCTGTTAAAATTTTTAGTTAACTATTAAAAGCATGTAGAAAAATGGATTGTTATCATTTTAATGTTAACACTTTATTGTTTTTTATTAACTTACTGCAGTCAACTTGGCTGGTACCCTTTGGGCTGACATAGCAGCTGTGTCAGCATATCCATGGTCAGCTAATTCTTCTGTCATTCCAGTTGCGTTTCATTCAGATTTTATTTTCAGTATTAACACTTTTCCTTTCTTTGTTGCACTTTAGTCTTTTTGTCCAGTTTCCTCTTTCAGTTTTTTGTTTTTGTAAAATGTCATGAGCATTTATCATGGGAGATAAGGAGGCAACACAACCATATGCTTTGCTGTCTCTGCCAGAACTGAATAAGAGATGTGACTCATCACTAACAGACTTTGAAAAAAAGAATCCAACTGTTGTCTGTATGCTGATTTGTGTACTACTGAAAAGCTAGAATACTATATTCAGTTGCATACAGCTGATGCCAGTAACTGAAATTTGAATTGTGTTGTTGAGAGCTGGTGTTATTTAATTAAACTATAGTAACTGAAATATGTATATATTGGACCTGTGAAAAGCAAGGACTGTCTAGAAATTACTCTCTTTTTCTGCCCATTCCTAATCCAACTCTAGCATTTTGACTGAGGTCTTTGTGTCTACTTGGTCATCTCTCATCAATTTCATATTCCAAAGCATGATGGTTTATTTTGTTAATTTTGTATGATTATAGCATGGTATTTTTTTTCTTCTCCCTCAGGTCATATTCCGAAAGCTTGGATTAGCACTGCCATGGACCTTCAGGTAGATGAGTAAGTGTCACATGAAAGGTCAAATTTTAATTATCTTAATTGTTTCTATCCTTTTAGTTGTTTGCTACTTTCCAAGTATTTTATTTACATTTAGCCTTTACATGAAAGAAAATTGTATTCAGAGGCTTCCCTGGCAATCCAGTGGTTACGGCTTCATGTTTCCAATGCAGAGGGCATGGGTTCGATCCCTGGTGGGGGAACTAAGATCCCACATGCAGCATGGCCAAAAAAATATTATTGAAAGAATTGTATTCATTTTTGAATATATATATATATAGTTCACATAATTTAAAATCCCAATGGTATACAGAAGGATATACAGTGACTCTGTTGGACCGGTTTCTAGTCACCCAGTTCCTTTCCCCCAAAATAAGCAGTGATGATTCCTTTTTCGTTAGATACAGCTTTTATATAAGTGGACTTGAGTTCTGTAGGCATGCCTCTCTCGCTTCTCTCCTCAATAATCACTCCATGCTATGTTATAGTAGAGAAGCACCATACTGTGGTTTTGCTCTTAATTGTGCCTGTGCGGAAACCAGATTTGAGTGTGTCCTGTGGCCAGCTGCAGTTCCTCAGGAGCAGTGCAGTGACAGCCCTGGGGTCTATTGTTCCCGTTGTTCCCACATGCACTCTGCACATAGATAAAGCTTTAATTTTTATTTGGCAAAAAAGTACAAACTTCTCTATTACTATTTGTTCTTTTAATTATTGGTTATTCCACCGTGATACTTTTTATATGATCCTAATTACTACCACTTAAAAAATAACACTTTCATTGTCTTTTTAAAAAATATTTCTTTACTTATTTGACTGTGCTGGGTCTTAGTTGTGGCATGTGAGATCTAGCTCCCTGTCCAGGAATCAAACCTGGGCCCCCTGCATTGTGAGCATGGAATCTTAGCCAGGGAGGTCCCTTAACTACTACCACTTTTGAGAAGTGAGAATATCGACATTTATGAATGTTTGAGATAGTATGATTCTGCACAGTAGATTTCATTTCCTAACTTGTAAAAGTTTCTTGGTAAAATTTACTTTTGTCTTCTGCTTAATCACTAGATATGAAACCAAATGGGCAGGTCATTTATTGTGTTAGCCCAGATTTTAAACTTGGTCAAATAGAAAAAGAATGATATTTGATAGAAATTTAACGTAATGCTTTTTTCCTCTTTTCCCTTAAAAAAATGTTTTGCTTCTGTGGCAGTGTATGGTATTCTGGTCTTCATGTTGGCCAGGTCCTCAGTAATGTTTATTTAAAAGCAGAAAAAAACATTATTTCCCCCCTTCCCTCTCCCAGCCCCAAGGAGTGTCAAGTACTGTGCTGGGCACCCCTAACATAAACTGTTGTAAATCACCTAAAAGCCCTAAGAGGTAGAAGGAAGAGATGATGCCACCATATGGATGAGGAGACTGAGGGTAGGTTAGGTCAAGTGATTAACAAAATCACAGCATTTACAAATAGCAGAGTCAGAAGTTCCACTCCTGTTTTCACAGTTGCTAAGTGTCTGTAGAATTATGATGATGTTGCAAATTGAGCTGTTCAAGGTTTTGGTAAGATTACCTGTGCTCTCTTTATTTAGCATTCTAACGTAGTTTCTTAAATTGATTTAAAAGTAGAGTTTGTTGTTTTTAGATAGTACTTTGTGCCCTTAACTATTATGAAACTGTTTATGCATATACAGATAGAGTTGAAATCTGGTCCAGGAGAGGTGCTTATCTTATTGAATGGTTTTTAAATATCAAGCTACAAAACAACAATACTAAATTGTACTCAGCCTCTTGGGGAGTCTTCCTCTGTCATAGAAAATGACACCGAGGATTTGAAATGCAAGAACCTGAGAGCTAGTTTAGGCCTACTCTTCCCTCAAGGCTCCCTTGTGCACTTGGTAAGAAAGTATCAGTGAGAGAACTGTATAGAGTACAAAAGAGGAGAAATTTGTCACCGTTACTGTTTAGAAATAGGATTTGCTTCTCAGCATGGGGCCCCAGGTCTCTTAAATGCTTAGACTGTGGTCTTCCCACAGGATTAAATGGTGATTTCTGTTTTGTAGGCAGTTTCATAGGCCTCTCGACACTGTGAGTGGCCTCTTGAACCTCTCGTTACTCTACCACGCCTGGCTGTGCGGTGCCTTTCTCCTGATGACTTGGTACATCTCGTGGCTGCTCTTCAAAATCCATGCCACAGAGGTCAGTGCTGAGTTTCTGTCAGTACTTCTCTGTTTGGGAGCGCAGAGGTTTATTTTTGGTGGCACACTCATCAGCACATTGTTGTGCCCAAAGCCATTTTGCGAAGTTGGGTTTTGGTTTTTTCCTGAGACTTCACAAGAAATGTGTCAGTTATAACCATCATTTAATTATAGTGTTTTTTGTTTTTGTGTTTTCCTGAGGAAAGTATTAGTATTTATTCTTAATACTCAACTGATAGAAACTCAACTGAATGAACAGTTAGTTAAACTTGCTATGAGTTATCTCTAGTGTAATTCTCTTCAGAAAACTTCCATTTCTCTATTGAGTGTATACTAGATTGGCCTGCATTTTAATTAATTTTATATGCTATTGATACAAGTACTATTAAAATATTTAAATATAAGGTAATAAAAATACATACTCTTTGAAGGAAATTTTACAATTTATATTGAAGAAATGATTTTAAATTAATAGGAATAGCATTGTCTTCATCATTCAAATGTTCATCTTAGAAAATGAGTGTTTCTGTTTTATTTTACCATTTCTATAGATTTGTATCCTTCAGTGGCTTCAGAGAATTTTTGTTTCTTAGATTTGTTTCTATTACTGGAAGCCAGAGATCCAGTAATTTGGGGAAAGCAACATTTTAGAAGGTAGTATATTTGAGTATATATAATTTTAATGCTAGCTGTTTTTGTAAGGAACACTAAAGAGGTTAAATTTGGTGTCTTGTCTTCTTTATAATGAATTCCAAATAGTGCTAAGTATACTGAATGTCATTAGTGCTAATATACTGAATGTAATTTGTCATGAAAACGAGACATTGCATAGTCTTTATATTTAATTATATTTGACAGGCTCATCTGTTCCCTGTCCAACCACCATTTTCAGAAGACTCAGATGAATGCCTCCCAAAAGTTTTAAACAGCAATCCTCCCCTCATCATAAAGGTACCAGAGCTATGCATTTTGTGTATTTACACAGTCATCTCTAACTTATCTTATGGAATAATCTTCGTATTTAACATATTTATATTTTTTGAAGGTCTAGAATATTCTAATACTGTAAAAAGTGTTCTAAAAATCACCTACATGCTACATTGAATGTTATTACTTTTTCCAACTTCCATTCTAGGTGATTAAAATGCAAATATATGTTGCAATGTATGTGTATAAGCTAGATTTTCTATGTTTAGGAGAGAGAGAAAAATATTTCAAGTATGAAATATAATGATATACAATGATATACATTGGTTTGTCACAAATTCCTCATGGTAGCAAGACAAAACACTTTGTTTTAGTCACTGAATTAGGAAATATTTTCACTCACATAGTATCATTGACTATTATGATCAAAGAAAGTTTGTTATGATCAAACAGAGTACATAGTTAATGAACTGTCTTAAAGTTTGAATGATGATAATCTGAAACAAATTTTAATCAAAAGTCTAAAGAATTTGTAACATGTTTCTAAATCAACCTGAGTGAGAATAAATTATTTTGATTTTGAAATTTTAAAGTAGAACTATAATATATGTGATTTTGTTAAGAGTTCATAGTACTTAAAAAAGAATTAAAGTAGAACCTAGAGTTTGGATTATACTCTAGAAAAGTTGTAAACTAATAAGAAAATGACCCACTGAGGTTCTAATTACCCTTAAATATCAATTATTAGTTTATTAGATAAACAAAAATATCAGATACTCATTTGGTTATTTAACAGATCTGTAATTATTGGGGACATGTCTGTCACTGCTAGTTGCTTAGGGTATAATGATGAATAAGACAAAGCACAACCTAATGGATAAGGCAGATACACAAAATAAGGAAAATTTACTGTGGTAAGTGCAACGCGAGCCACTTACTCTGCTTGGGACCCAGACAAGAGACCTTCACAGAGGGATGGTGTCTTGAATGATGAGTGACGTGGTTTGTCAGGGACCAAAATGAAGATGTATCATAAAAAAAAAGCACAGAGTATGTTGTGCATCTACTGCATGCTGGGTACTACCTTTGGGTGTGGTAGTGAGCAAGGCATTGCCCCTGCCTCACAGCTTAGAGGCTGGCACCAGGTGAGACAAGTAAGCAGGCACTTAATAGAAATTACAGTAAGCACAGCAGGTGAGAGCTGTGTGAGTATGGTTTCGTCAGGGAGGCCAGGGAAGTTCCAGGAGGAAGTGATGTTTATGTTTCCCACCGCAGGGTGGAAAGGAACACAGTTCCTTTCTGTAGTCCTTGGTTGCTGGAGCCCATAGTGACTAGGGTAGCCTACAGAGGGTAGAGGCAGGAAAATGAAAGTCCTGAAGGAAAAGTTATGGTTCTGAAAAGTCTTCCTTTCATGAAAAATCTCAGCTGATTTCCCCTTAGATATGTAGTGTTGAGCCCCACTCATAAATAAGATGTTACATAGAGGATAAAAATTTAAATAATGTGTATTTTCTTTCCTTTCAGTATTTGGCCCTGCAGGACCTGATGTTGCTTTCTCAATATTCTCCTTCACGAAGACAAGAAGTTTTTAGCCTTAGCCAACCAGGTATTGCTAAAAGTAATAGACCTAATAGGAATTGAGTATGTGTGTGCAGAAAGCAATCTACTTAAAATTTTTGGTGAGTGAGATATATTTATTAAAACATTACACATCAGTGAGTCTGTTAAAGTATCGATTTGAATCTTATGCAGCTAAGTGTTCACATTGTTGTGGTTAAAAATTATGTTTCTAGGGAAAGTATTTTTCAACTTTTATGTTATTTCTTTCAGCCCCCATCTTACCTTCACCGAAAGAAATTGTGAGGTAGGCTGACAGTTTTAGAGCAGAAAGGTACAGTTTAAGAATCCCAGAAGTTTTAATGCTACAACGTTTCTTAAAAATCAAGTGATCTAATTCTCTCATGGAGGACCTAAGTCTCAAGAGAGATTAAGTGGCTTAATAAAGTTAATGTCAAGAGTTGGAATTAAGAAATTCTGTCACTTGACACTTAAGTGCAGCAGAGCTCCCTATTCCAGCCATGCTACTTTGCTTCCCTGTAAAAAGGAGTGTGTAAAGGAGCTAGATTTGATGGTGATCCGTCCAAGGAAGCTCTTGGCAACTCTGGAACTCTTCTCCATTGTTACTTGCCAAGCTCCTCAAAGTTGCAGCTGTGCCAGTAATCCTCGGCCTAGTTGTTAGAAGAAAACCTTCCAGCCCAGCACCAGTGGGGACAGAACCAGGTGGCTTTATCTCTCTCTAATAAGCTCTTCATTATTTGGCCAAACTTGTCAATTCCCACACTATAAAATAAACCTATAGTTACATGCTACATGGTAATAAAATCCAGTTATATAAAAATATAAATGGATCAGCACCCCTCTCCTTTTGTGGTGTTCAGTTGCCAAGTCATATCCGACTGTGTGCCACCCCACGAACTGCAGCACACCAGGCTTGCCTATCCTTTGCTATCTCCCTGAGTTGGCTCAAACTCATGTCCTTTGAGTTGGTGATATCATCTAATCTTCTCATCCTCTGTCGCCCCTTTCTCCTTTTGCCCTCAATCTTTCCCAGTATGAAAAAAAATCCACTGCTGATGTGATAAAAATTAACTGTAGCAATTCTTTTCTAGTAGGCTTAGGTTTACAGCTAAATGTTTTCACCAGATATTCAAGTAAACTGTAACAAGGTGGCCTGTTCTCTGCCAAAGGACATATTATTAACTGGGCAGAGAAATAGAGATCAGATTTATGGTTATCAAAGGTGAAGGGTAGAGGAGAGAGAATTAGATGAAGGCAATCAAAAAGCACAAACTCTCAGTTATAAATAAGTACTAGGGATGTATGTGCAATATGATAAATATAATTAACACTGCTGTATATTATATATGAAAGATATTGAATGTAAATCCTGAGTTTTCATCACAAGGAAAATCATTTTTTTTCTATTTGTTTAATTTGTATCTGTTAGAGATCATTGATGTTCACTAAACTTACTGTGATTACCATTTCATGATGTATGGAAATCAGATCATTAGGCTGTATATACCTTAAACCTGATACAGTGCTGTGTGTCAATTATGTCTCAAAACTGGAAGAAAAAAATGTAATTGGACCATGAAATAGTTCCTTTGTGGTCCTAAGTTACAGCAGAATAAAACATCTTGGGGCCTATTGTTGAAGTATTGTGTTTGTTTTCAGGTTAAGTGGTTTGAGCTGTAAATAGAGGGAAAGATTTAAGGAGGGACCTAAGCGAAGAGAGAGTGATTTACTTGGCACCCAGGATGGAGAAGCCAGTTTTCAGTGGCTTCCTCTGCTGTTCTGAACACGCAGAGAAGCACAGTTGGTTTTTACATGACAGCTGTAGGAGATGAAGGTTTTAGAAATCAAAAGATAGAAAGGAATTAAGAGATTAGTAGGATAGCAGATTCATAAACCCTCTAAGTATAAAGTATGATCACTGTCAAATAATGTGTCATTTCTGTAGATACAATAGCAAATAGGGGCTCTTTTGCAAATGAAAATGTAAGAAAGCACAGTAGGTCAGCCACAGCAGTTTAGAGGCCACTGGGGCCATGGGGTGCATCTTATTAGACATGGTCAGTGTCTTAGTCTTTGGTCCGTTCAGTATTGCTAGTGAAGTAACCTGGGTCTGTTTCACTCAAATCGTGTTCCTGTGTTTGGCTTTATTTTAGCAATCAATTTGAGAGTTTTGTTGTTTTTTTTTACATGGTAAAATAGCAAATTTTGTTTTGTAGACTTAGGAAAATTATTTCACCCAAATATTTATTGAATTTCTGTTACTAGATGGCTTGAGTATAAATAATGGCTTAATAGTAGAAAAGTGGGCCCTATTGCAAAGTGTAATAAGTATTTCTCATTGATATTTCTCCCCATTTTGAGAGGATACTATAAGATTATCTTCATTTTAAAAGCTAGTATTTTTGGACCTCTTAGGTGGACATCCCCACAATTGGACAGCTATTTCAAGAGAGTGTTTGAATCTTTTAAATGATATGACTCACAAACTTGTGCTCTACCAAGAAGCTGCTGCTACGAATGGGAGAGTTATGTCTTCATCATACCCAGTGGAACCTAAGAAATCGAATTCTCCAGGTAACTCCTTATACTACTAAGAGAGGGGAAAGCACTTACATTCTATTTCCTAACAAAGATAACAGTAGTTAATCTAAGGATTAGATTGTATGTAAGTGTGAAGTATATATTTTTAGGCAGAATTGATCCAATATATGAGATATTGTACTGAACCAAGAAGGCAGCCTGAGTATCATTGTAGATTGAAAAAATTAAGTTCATTGTGGTGGTAGTGTTAAAAAGGCTAACACATGTTGGTCATTAACCAAAGACTTCAGTTTAGCCTGCTGCTGCTGCTGCTGCTGCTGTCGCGTCCAACTCTGTGTGACCCCAGATATGGCAGCCCACCAGGCTCTGCCGTCCCTGGCATTCTCCAGGCAAGAACACTGGAGTGGGTTGCCATTTCCTTCTCCGATGCATGAAAGTGAAAAGTGAAAGTGAAGTTGCTCAGTCATGTCTGATCCTCAGTGACCCCATGGACTGCAGCCTACCAGGCTCCTCCATCCATGGGATTTTCCAGGCAAGAGTACTGGAGTGGGGTGCCATTGCCTTCTCCCAGAGCCAAGTGAATCTTTACAAGTAGTGGTGGATGCTGTTCTGATTGCAGTATCCCAGAGGTAAAAAATTGCTGGAGTGCCAGAGAGAAGTAACTGAAGTGACTCAGTGATTTAGGGATGGGGGTGTCACATTCATTGTTTTAAGGTAGCTAAATGTTTGAAAGATGAAAGCTGAGAGGAAGAAGTAGAGGTGGAGGAACCTACGCTATTTCATGAAACACCTTAAGTAGGTGATACTTAGGAATGTAAGACTGAGAAAAAGACTTAATGTTCTGATGCCTTGGGAGCCAGGCACTTAAAGAAAATGGGCAGAGCTAGCTGGGTGAGGACCATGGTAAACTCAGGGGCATAAGCTTCATCTGAAATAATTTGGGCCCAGTATCTGAACTTCTGATACTAGAGGTTTGTAACATTGTACAGGAGGCAGTTATCAAAACTATCCCCAAGAAGAAGAAATGCAAAAATGCAAAATGATTGTCTGAGGAGGCCTTACAAATAACTGAGAAAAGAAGAGAAGCAAAAGGCAAAGGAGAAAAGGAAAGATATACCCATCTGAATGTGGAGTTCCACAGAATAGCAAAGAGAGGTAAGAAAACTTTCCTAAGTCAACAGTGCAAAGAAATACAGGAAAACAGTAGAATGGGAAAGACTAGAGATCTCTTCAGGAAAATTGCAGATATCAAGGGAACATTTCATGCAAGGATGGGCATGATAAAAGACAGAAGCGGTATGGACCTAACAGAAACAAAGATGTTAAGACAAGGCAGCAAGAGTATACAGAAGAACTATACAAAAAAAATCTTAACAGTGATGGTGTAATTACTCATCTAGAGCGAGATATCCTGGAGTACAAAGTCAAGTGGCCTTAGGAAACATCACTATGAACAAATCTAGTGGAGGTGATGGAATTCCAGCTGAGCTATTTCAAATCCTGAGAGAATATGCTGTGAAAGTGACGCACTCAATATGCCAGCAAATTTGGAAAACTCGGCAGTGGCCACAGGACTGGAAAAGGTCAGTTTTCATTCCAGTCCCAAAGAATGTTCAAACTACTGCACAATTCCACTCATTTCACATGCTAGCAAGGTAATACTCAAGATCCTTCAAGCTAGGCTTCAACAGTATGTGAATCAAGAACTTCCAGATAAATAAGTTGGGTTTAAAAAAGGTAGAGGAACCAGAGATCAAATTGCCAAGATCTGCTGGATCACAGAAAAAGCATGAGAATTCCAGAAAAACATCTACTTCTGCTTCATTGACTATTCTAAAGCTTTTGACTGTGTCGATCACAACAAACTGGAAAATTCTCAAAGAGCTCGGAATACCAGACCACCTTACCTGTCTCCTGAGAAATTTGGATGTGGGTCAAGAAGCAGCAGTTAGAACCAGGAACAACAGACTGGTTCCAAATTGGGAAAGGAGTACGTCAAAGCTGTATTTAACTTATATGCAGAGTATATCATGTGAAATGCCAGTCTGGGTAAAGCACAAGCTGCAATCAAGATTGCCAGGAGAAATATCAATAACCTCAGATATGCTGATGACACCACCCTTATGGTAGAAAGTGAAGAGGAATTAAAGAGCCACTTGATGAAGGTGAAAGAGGAGAGTGAAAAAGCTGGCTTAAAACTCAACATTCAAAAAACTAAGATCATGGCATCCAATCTCATCAGTTCAGTTCAGTTCAGTCGCTCAGTCGTGTTCTACTCTTTCAGTTCAGTTCAGTCGCTCAGTCGTGTTCTACTCTTTGCAACCCCGTGAATTGCAGCACGCCAGGCCTCCCTGTCCATCACCATCTCCCACTTAATGGCAAATAGATGGGGAAACAATGGTAACAGTAACAGACTTTATTTTCTTGGGCTCCAGAATCACTGCAGATGGTGACTGCAGCCATAAAGTTAAAAGACACTTGCTCCTTGGAAGAAAAGCTATGACAAACAAAGCATATTAAAAAGCAGAGCCTTCACTTTGCCGACAAAGGTCCTTATAGTCATAGTTATGGTTTTTCTAGTAGTTGTGTATAGATGTGAGAGTTGAACCATAAAGAAGGCTGAGCACTGAAGAATTGATGCTTTCAAACTGTGGTTTGGAGAAGAGTCTTGAGAGTCCCTTAGACAGCATGGAGATCAAACCAGTCAGTCCTAAAGGAAATCAATCCTGAATATTCATTGGAAGGACTGATGCTGAAGGTCTAGTACTTTGGCCGGCTGATTTGAAGAGCCGACTCATTGGAAAAGACCCTGATGCTGGGAAAGATTGAAGACAGGAGAAGGGGACAACAGAGGATGAGATGGTTGGATGGCATCACTGACTCGATGGTCATGTGTCTGAGCAAACTCCGGGATATGGTGATGGACAGGGAAGCCTGGTGTACTGCAGTCCATGGGATTGCAAAGAGTAGGACTGAGTGACTGAACAACAACAACAATCTGAACTTCTGGTCTTTTTCTTTTTTTCTTTTAAAGAGACAGCTGAAGGAGTTTTGGGGGAAATCTATCACTTTTATACATTGACAGCTAATCTTGATATGTAAAAAAATCACTATATGGGCCAAAGGAAACATCTCTGACTTTGATTTCATTATTCTGCTGGCTTCATAGACCACAAATGAAGAGATTGCAGAAGAAAAGTGATTTAGATAAGTTCATGAATGTCAGATTTTAAAAGATTCTACTGTGTTTCAGATGTTGTCAACATTCAGATAAGCATTTATTTATTCAACAAGTATTCATTGAATGACTGCCACGTACCAAGCACTACCAGAGAATCAAAGATGCAGAAACATTCTTGGGCCTGACCTTTTAGTGGGAGGCACACAAACGATGACAAGACAGTGTAACTGTTAAAAGGAAGTCTGGCTCTTGCCAGGTGTCCTTGTGTGAATGACATCGTCTTTAAACCCTGCATGGCAATCCCTGATGCACCGCCGTGATGCCCAGGGAAGACAGGGCGACCTGGAAGTCCAACTACTTCCTTAAGATCATCCAACTTCTGGATGACTATCCAAAATGCTTCATTGTGGGAGCAGACAATGTGGGCTCCAAGCAGATGCAGCAGATCCGCATGTCCCTCCGCAGGAAGGCTGTGGTGCTGATGGGCAAGAACACGATGATGCACAAGGCCATCTGAGGGCATCTGGAAAACAACCCGGCCCTGGAGAAACTGTTGCCTCACATCCGGGGCAATGTGGGCTTCGTGTTCACCAAGGAGGACCTCACTGAGATCAGGGACATGCTGCTGGCCAACAAGGTGCCAGCTGCCGCCCGTGCTGGTACCATAGCACTGTGTGAAGTCACTGTGCCGGCCCAGAACACTGGTCTGGGGCCCGAGAAGACATCCTTCTTCCAGGCTTTAGGCATCACCACTAAGATCTCCAGGGGCACGATTGAAATCCTGAGCAATGTGCAGCTGATTAAGACCGGAGACAAGGTGGGCGCCAACGAAGCCACGCTGCTGAACATGCTGAACATCTCCCCCTTCTCCTTCGGGCTGGTCATCCAGCAGGTGTTTGACAATGGCAGCATCTATAACCCTGAAGTGCTTGACATCACAGAGGAAACTCTGCATTCCCGCTTCCTGGAGGGCGTCCGCAATGTTGCCAGCGTGTGCCTGCAGATTGGTTACCCGACTGTTGCATCTGTACCCCATTCTATCATCAATGGATACAAGCGCGTCTTGGCTTTGTCTGTGGAGACTGATTACACCTTCCCACTTGCTGAAAAGGTCAAGGCCTTCTTGGCTGATCCATCTGCGTTTGTGGCTGCTGACCCCCCTGCCACCACTGCAGCCCCACCCAAGGTCAAAGCAAAGGAGGAGTCGGAGGAGTTGGACGAGGATATGGGATTCGGTCTCTTTGACTAATCCCCAAAAAGCAGCCAATCCGGCCAGCATTATTTGTGAAATGAGAAAATAAAGGCTTACTTCTCTTACAAAAAAAAAAAAAAAAAGGAAGTCTGAAGGAGTAGGGTGATGCTTGATAATGAAAGGAGGAGTTTAAAGTTGGTCCTGTAAAGATGTGGAGCCATTAGAGGATTTGAATAGTTAAGAGTTTCATTAAATTAGTATTTTAGAAAGATCATTGTAATTCTGAGTTGGGGGATCCTGGGTCTGAGCAAATATGGATTAGTCATTTCTTTAAATTGTTGTCGTATCCCATCAGTCAGAATTTGCCTTTAATTTGAGGAATAATTGCAAAATTAAAAGCACTGATCTTTGGACTTCGGTGGTCCAGTGACTAGGACTGCGCTCCTATTTCAGGGGGCCTGGGTTCAATCCCTGGTTGGGGAAGTAGATCCCACATGTTGCAGTGAAGATCAAAGATCCCGAGTGTGGGAGCTAAGACTTGGTGAAGTCAAATAAATAAATAGAATTTAAAAAAAATATTAAAAAACAAAAACCCCACCAGTTTTAATTTTAAAATTGATTCTTTAGCTATTTCTTATTGTCATTTACTCTTAAAAAGTCATGTAGTGAAAATTTGGTTCTTATCAATGTTTAGTGTCTTATGCCAGTTTTATTAAAAAGATAGAATACTAGTATAATTTATTGTCTTTGTGCTTTGTGCTGGAGTGGCAGAAAGATATTATCTTTGTACAAGAGACTGTATAATTGATAGAGTTATAAGATAATTTTTGAAGAAGCTGTTTACAGAATAGATGTGTAGATATCCTGGACAAGTTAATCACTGGTGTGACTTTTGTTAACTTTAAAGAACTCTGTGGAAAATGGGATAAGGTTAGTGCTCGGTACATTTTCACACTATAGATTTGCTTTAGCCAAGTAATGGTTACAGTAAGAATATACCCAGGGCATATACTAATGCAATAAAGTTGTTGCCATCTAAAAGTAAAATATAAAATATAACTTTATTCAGTGCAGCTTAGAGTTGGAGAAATTGACCTTGAAGATGAAGATATCTGTTTAGGGTAAAAAACTGAGAGAGACTGAACCAGTCTGACAGAAAAAGATGTATAAAGCTCCTTAAGTGGTCACCAAGTTGCAGTAGTAAAATCTGGGTGTTGAAATTGTAAAGCTAGGTGGAAACAATCTACTGAGCCTTGGTTAAATGAATTAAGCAAAGAATTGAGATGTGTAAAATTTGAGAACCTCCACTCTGGCCTACTTCGATCAGATTGCCTCTTCTCAGCACTGGATCTGTTCTTTTACAGAAGAAACTGCGTTTCAGACCCCCAAATCTAGCCAGATACCTCGGACTTCAATGCCATCATTAATTAAGACATCACTGTTCTCCTCAAAATTATCTACACCTGATGTTGTAAGCCCCCTGGCCACCCCATTTGGCTCTAGTGTAGTGAACCGGATGGCTGGAATTTTTGATGTAAACACAAGCTATGGGTCACCTCAAAGTCCTCAGCTCACAAGAAGAGGGCCAAGATTATGGACTTCAGCTTCTGGTGAGGACTGTTTATTTTCTAAAATTTGAAATGTCATACTAGCAGAGAATCATATAGCCTAAGTTTTTGCCTTCTTGGGTTTTTTTTTTTTTTTGTAGATCAGCAAATGACTGAATTTTCTAATCCTTCTCCATCTACCTCTGTTAGTGCTGAGGGTAAGACAGTGAGACAGCCCAGTGTGATTTACTCATGGATTCAGAATAAACGTGAACAGGTAGGATAATATGGGCATAGGATTTGTATTTACATATAGCATTGAGAACATCAAGGATCTCACATAAGTGAGCCATCAGGAATAAATAGAACTTTGGGGATGCCTCATATATTAAATTGACCCATATGAAATTACTAGTATTTGGTTTTGAGTTGTACAGATTACAAGTTCACATGGCTTAACCTAGTGCAATGCCTTTGATCTATGAATTCTTTCATTTAAGAAATATTTATTGATTTCTTCATATACACTGGGTGTGTTATTAGATACTGGGAAGACAGCAAACAAAAGTCCCTGACTGTATGTTTACATTTTAGTGAGGGCAGATAGCTGAGCAAGCACGTGTATTGTAGTTCTGGGTGGTAAGATGAGGTAGCAGGCACCTGGAGCAGCGTGTCAGGCTCATTAGCTATTGTAAAGACTGAAATTTTCTCTGAATGAGATGGATGACTACTGCATGGTTTTACCCACAAGAATGACATGATGTAACCTTACATTTTGAAAGTACTGCTATGTGGAGACTAGATCCTCAGGGGGCAGGAGTTGAAGCAGACTAAAGCTGTTAGAGTAATCTGGTGACCTGATAATGGTATCTGGATGATGGTATCTGTGACCTGAGTGATGGTGATCGAGACTGTAAAATGTGATCAAAGTCAGGGTGTATTTTGGAGATAGGTATGATAGGATTTGCTTTTGGTTTAGTTGTGGTGTGAAAGAATAAGTGTTGATTCTGAAGCTTTTGTCCTGAGGATCTGAAACAATGTAGTTGCAGTTTATTGAGTTGCAACTTACTGATGATTCTGGAAAAGAGATTTGGTAGAGACGAGTTAGGGAATCATGAGTCTGATTTTAGACATGGCAATTTTGAGATACTAGATGATCCAGTGAAAATACTGAATAAGATATTAGACTTGTATCTGGAGTCGAGGGGAAAGTCCAGGTTAGAATTGAAATTTTGGAAGTCATCCGAGCATGAAAGCCATGAGACTCCATGAAAATTATTGGAGAGTGTAGATATAGAAGAAAAGAGATGCACGAACTTGAACCCTTTGATGACAAAGTCTGGGAGATGAGGAGGAATAGCAAGGGGACCGAGCACCGTTAAGGTGAGAAAGAACCAAGAAAAGTGTGTTTCAGACAGAAGTGTCAGATGCTGCTGAAAAGAAAAGATGCTGCTATGTCTGAAAAGAAGCATGAGGTTCAAGCTAAAAGTGAACTAGTGTGCTAGGAATATGGAGGTCATTGAGTCCTTGACGAGAGCTATTAGGTGGAGTAGTAGCAATGAATACCTGACTGGCATGGGTCCCAGAGAGACTGGGAGAGGAATTGGAAGACACAGAGAAGCTACATCTTTCAAGGAGATTGACTGTTAGGGGACCTGAGAAATGGACGAATAGCTGGGGGAAGTTGAGAGGTCAGGGAAGGGTTTTATTTTTTAAGGTGGGAGAAATAACAACATGTTTGTTGATAGAATGCTCAGTAAATAGAGAGGGCAGAACTGAAGGCATTTTATAAAACTTCAGCAGCACCTATGGCTCTGTGTCTGTAAGTACTACTATGTCATGAATTTACTTTCAAGTTAGTTGGGTTATGTAGCTTTTAACTTAATAGTGAGAAAATTATTTTCCTTGTAAATGTCAACTAGTAGAAAACTGCTTCTGTCTTAAGATCTGTTTTTGTTTTTGTTTTTTGATAGAGGAAACATGGTCTTTTTTGGCATTAATATTAAGAGGTTAAAGGGTAGGACAGTTGTAGAGAATTGAGAAAGAGTATAGTTTTAGGAAATGTCACCAGAACTACTTCCTGATTCTAACAGGGCTCTAATTTGAAGGCTAGACACGTGTACATGGGAGTGCAGTTTAGATTAGACGGCCTGTCTTGGTTACCCAATTTATAGTACAAAGGTATTTACTTACGTGGCTTACCTTACCTTTCTTTGTAAAGTGTGATCCAGAAGAACCTGGAAATGTGCAATGTTATATTTGAGTAGCATCGAACTGTTCATGTGATAATTCTTCCAGAAGAACCTGGAAATGTGCAATATTATATTTGAGTAGCATCGAACTGTTCATGTGATAATTCTTCCCTTTTTTTTCTATCTCAGGTTAAGAATTTCTTATCAAAACGAGTGCTGATAATGTATTTTTTCAGTAAGGTAAGAATACGTAGTTATAACGTTGGGAGTCGGGGGAGAGAAAACAAAATAAGAAATGAAGTAGCAAACAGGATTAGACTTTTCAATATTTAGCTTGATCCTAGCAAGCCAAACAGCTTGGCATCATGCTTCACTAAACCTCCCTTTAAACAGTAGCTGACCTAGACAGGCATCTCCCATCAGCGACTTCCCGAGGCTGGGCTCTAGTGGCTTTCTGGGTCTCTTGGCTGCAGGCAACTTTGTGCCGAGATGTGGCCCCTTCCTGCAGATTGAGCAAATCCCTGGGGATTCTTCATGGCTCATTGTCCTGCTGACATCGTTGTGGCCAGTTTGGTGTTCAGAAGAGAGATAACTGGGTTAGACTGCAGGTGTTAAACTGGTGTTGGATTAAAGTTGTAATTTAGGCCACAAACTAAATGACTTTCCAGCTTGTCTGTCAGCTGCCCCAGCTGCTGTAGGAGAGTAAATCTCAGAGGTAGAAGGTAAAGATTCATTCCTGTTTTCACTGCTACAGCTGTTGTCTGTCAGTTAATCCCTTGATGAGGAAAACCTTTGCCCATGTGTAGGGGAAAGAATTTTTGTTTTAATTATTTTAATCTAGCTTCTCTGTTTTTGCAGATTCTGCATTATTAACTAATAGTGCACTCGTATTAATGCCTTGAAGTGAAAATCTGTATTGGCACACATTCCTTATTTTATTCTTTGAGGATCCTACTCTGGTGGGGAGAGAGATCTGAGTAACTCTGATAGAATATAGATTCATACAGCAAAGAATCCTTTCAAGTTCTTGAAACTTTTCACTGTGGTAGCAGGGAATATCCATGCAACTAGCAAGAATGTTTGCCAGAAATAATCTATAGGCTCTCCATTAGAGCCCTGGGAAAACCATCAGACCCCTGAGAAAGGTGTCTTGTCTTCTACCAAGAGAAAGAGGAGCTGTCTGAAGTTTTACTTCAGAGCTTTGTTTCAGAACAATGGGAGGAAAACTTACCTTCTGTCTTTTGTGTGCCATGCTTCTTTGACTTGCTAAGTTGTGTCCGACTCTTTGCCACCCCAATGGATTGTAGCATGCCAGGCTTCCGTGTCCTTCACTTTCTTCCGGAGTTTGCTCAAATTCATCCATTGAGTTGGTGATGCCATCCAACCATCTCATCCTCTGTCACATACTTCTCCTGCCCTCAATCTTTCCTAGCATCAGGGTCTTTACCAGTGAGTTGAGTCTTCGCATCAGGTGGCCAAAGTATTGGAGCTTCAACATCAGTCCTTCCAGTGAATATTCAGGGTTGATTTCCTTNCCCTCAATCTTTCCTAGCATCAGGGTCTTTACCAGTGAGTTGAGTCTTCGCATCAGGTGGCCAAAGTATTGGAGCTTCAACATCAGTCCTTCCAGTGAATATTCAGGGTTGATTTCCTTTAGGATTGACTGGTTTGATCTCCTTGCTATCTAAGGGATTCTCAGAGTCTTCTCCAGTGCGACAGTTTCAAAAGCATCAATTCTTTGATGCTCAGCCTTCTTTATGGTCTAGCTTTGACTTCTGTACACGACTACTAGAAAAACTGTCCCCTCATTTAATTCTGACAGCTTTCCTGTGAGGTGTCTTTTTGGCCTTGTTTTACAGAGAAGGAAGCTTGAGGCTCAGAGGGGTCAAGTAGCTAGCCTGAGGGCACATAGCCAGTAAGTGGCAGAGCAGAAGCTGAATGAGATCTCCTTTTTCTTTGGAAGTGAATGCTACCTTAGATTCTGATTTTGCAGATGGATCTGCTGTGTGATAAGGAGTTGTAGATACCAGTGCTTAACGTTGGGAAATGTAACATGCTATTGTTGTGAATGGGCTTCATTGGCTGTATTACGACAGCCACTTACACAGGCCACACAATACCTTGCTGTATTAAAGACTGTTGGATGGTGTTTCTTTGTAGTGGGGTTGAGGCTAGACACTTTAGGAGGGGTAGTATGTACTTACTTAGGCAGTACTTTTTTTTTTTTTAAAGCATTTGTAACCATTCTCTTTGGGCTTCCTTGGGGGCACAGCGGTAAAGAATCTGCCTGCAATGCAGGAGAGATGGGTTCAATCCCTTGGAGAAGGAAATGGCAACCCACTCCAGTATTTTTGCCTAGAAAATCCCATGGACAGAGGAGCCTGGTGGGCTACACTCCCTGGAGTTGCAAAGAGTTGGACACAACTGAGCAACTGAGCATGCATGCAACCATTCTCTTGAATGATCTCTATGTTAATCCTCTGAGGTGGGTGGAGGGAATATAACTTATTTTAAATGAGAAACTGAGGCACATAGAGATTTAGATACTTGGCCAGGGTCACACAGTAAGTTGTAGCAGAATGCTTTATTGCAGTTATATCATAATGTGTAAGAATTTCAGGTCTTAGCTCTTAAGAGGCAGCTGTGAATTTTTTTTATTATTTTAGTCTACATGTTGATTAGATGAAGTGATAATTTCTGGGCAACTGACTTAAATATTTTTGTCATCTTTCAGCACCCAGAGGCCTCCATTCAGGCTGTGTTTTCAGATGCCCAAATGCATATTTGGGCATTAGAAGGTAAGTAGTCTAAAGTGAGCTGCAACAATGATTTATTTATTCATTAAATATTGAGGTATTTAATGAAAGATCAGTTCTGGACTTTGATCTCAATCTTTGAATTTTCAGATACATTTTATGTGTTTGTTTTATATAGATAAATTTGTCTTATTTAGGTTTATTTTAATTTAGAGATTTTCCTTGTGTATAAGTGGAGAAACTGAGCCTGGGGTTCTTGTGTCTCTTTCTCTACTTCAAAAAAATTGCAATTAATAGATTGTTTTTTAACCGTCGCCTATGTTGATGTAACTTGCTTAATATATTTAAACATATTTGGCTTAGGTTTAGTTGTTAAAGAACTATTTCTTTTCATCTTACAGATACCACCTTCTCAATGTTTAAATGATACTTCCTCACTGAGGCCTTTCCTGACCACCCTATGAAAAGTATCCTTACTTTTTCCCCTTATCAGGCTTTGTTTTCTTAGCCTTTATCACTGCCAAACACAGTATTATTAAAAAAAAACTTTTTTCTATTAGAACTTAAGTCAGATTCATCTTATTTAAGACTATTGCAGTTGAGCACCTTTTCCATCCCTTTTTCTATTCTATTACTCCGTTTTTTATTTAGACTTTTATACATTCAGAATATTAATTCTTCCTCCGATAGATGTATTGCAAGTTGATTTGCCTAATTTTGATTCACTTTTAACTTGTTTCTTCTTTTCCCCTCGAGGTCTGTCTCACTTAGTAGCAGCATCATTTACTGAAGATAGATTTGGCGTAGTCCAGACCACACTGCCAGCTATTCTTAATACTTTGTTGACGCTGCAAGAGGTAGGCAATATATGGGTCGGGTGGAAGTAGAGGTCCTGTCTTCTCCCCCGCCTAGCTTTTTCTGTCTGTTTCTTACATTTCACATTGAGTAACGAAAAACATGTTGGAAGTCAAAATAATGTTACTGTTCTAACTGTCAGGCACTTACAGTCTAAGACAGACTAGGAAGACAGACTTTTAACTCATTTATAAGTGTTAATTTTATTGTAACAGAGAAGGTATATTAAACCTGTAGAGCATACCTCTGGTATTAATCAGATTATTTAGGATATTGGAATTCTGTTCAGTACTGCAGGTTTGTATCCTTACATAATTTGTAGCTCTTGTAGTTAAGTTATTTGTGTAAATAAGAAGTTACTCCTCGACTAGAGGTTTAAGAAGATAGAGCTGGCACCAGTGGATTCCTGCTATGAGGCTGGGTGCATAGTTTTAAACTAACAGGTCTTTTTAGTCCTAGGCTTAAAGGAAGAAAAATAAAACATATGCTTCTTGTTTTTCATTTGGCTGCCTTTCCTGACTTCATGTTGGGTGATATGTTTTCTCTGCCTTGTATTATTAGTTCTGTGTCAGACGAGGTGTATAAACACTAACGGCTGGGGACACTTAAAGGTAGGGGCTTGGGTTTACAGGTTTTCTGGAGGAAGTATTTCTGAACTAGGTTTGAGGGATAACAACTGGTGCATCTTTGGGTCTTGGGAAGCAATTGAAGATATGAGAGAAAACAAGCTTCGCTCTTCCTTTCTTCAAATCTCAATTCATTTTACCTCTTAGAATGTCTTATCCTTCAGAACCAGTGATTTTTTTCCTTCACTTTGTCATATTTGTGCCTACTTTTTTTTTGAGACATATATATACCCGTGGATAGCTTTATTATTTGGGTTCACTTCCCAACTACCTTACTGTAAAGAAAGAATTTTCTACTATTTCCACAACTTCTACTGTTTGGCTTATCTAACCGCACATTAGGGTGACCATGATTATGGGTATATCTTTGGTATTCATAGCATAGTTTTCTTTTTTAATCACTCTGGTTGTGTAGTTTAAAATAAAACGACAGTACAATGTTCCTTAGTCTACAGAGTGATTTCATATCATTATTATTATTTTTTTTTACTTTATTTTACTTTACAATACTCTATTGGCTTTGCTATACATCGACATGAATCCACCANACTTCTTCCTTGAGCTCACTTAAAGAATACATACCTAGGACTGTGTGCTATAAAGTGACCATTTAATGCACTTTCCAAGTGCCAAAAAGTGCCAAAAAGTATTAGTCTTTCCACTATCCCATTCAGGCTTCAAAATCATCTCAATTTATTTTCATCAGTCAACAGATGAAGAAACTGAGGCATAGAGGTCAGGTTCCCTGGGACAATACTGTGAGGTAGGTGAAAGTCTAGTATTCAAGGGCAGGTGTTCTGACCAGAAAACACATGCTATTTTTTTTTTTAACTAAACAATAGTTTTCTTGTAGTAAGAGCTTAATAAATATTCACTGAATTAAATTCAAAAATCCCAATATAATATGTAAAAAGTCATGACCAAAATGCAACCAAAAATTAATCAAATGCAACTTTGATTTGTCTCCCTTTGTTCTTTTAAAATTTTTATGGGGGTCGGATGTTTTTCCCACCACCAAGACTTTTCCAGTCAATCTTGGGTCACAGGTAGATTTAAAATCATTTCATTTTTTTTAAGTTCTCTTACTTTACCAACTATGTTCTGCTCCCCAGAGGTAACCCTTAAAAAAAATATATATATATATATATACATATATATATAAAATATATGTATATATGTATATATTTGCCTGCCTCAGATCTGAGTTGCAGCATGAGGGATCTTCTAGTTACAGTGTTCAGAATCTTTTTTAGCTGTGGCATGTGGGATCTAGTTCCCTGACCATGGATCCAACCTAAAATCATTTTAAATTTCAAACTGGCCAATTGAGAAATCAGAATGTCCAGGTTAAGATACAATTATAATTCCAATTTCATTCTAATGTTAGATGCCCCCATCCGATCCTCCTGTTGAAGCCTGTATTGAACAGTCACCCACAATCCTGGAAGGGGTATGTTTAGCCTTTCTCTCTTTTCCCCCCAATTTTTATTCAGCTAATGACTGGTAAACTGGCTCCTTCCCACTCAGATGCTGGTTCTCAGGGGCTCCTTTCCATGCCCATTCTTTGTTAATGAACCTCCTTCCTTCCAAGTACCCTCTCAAGTAAGATTTAAATAGCTCCAGACCTTTTCTTCTCTGGGTGGCACATGAGAAACTCACATCCTTTGCCCTGCCATGATTGAAAGATTATTTCCACGATGCAGTTCTCTATTCTCTCTCTTTCTTGACATAAACCGTTTTAAACCACTTGTTTCATGCAGCCTTCTCAGGCATGAATATAGGTTGCAATCTAAGATGAACCCATATTCTGAGAACATACTTCAAACTCTCCATCTGGCTCTATACTTGAGGCAGAGTAAGTGGCAATTCACTCCCAGACTGCCCTGCCCCTGCCCCCAAACTCCCTTGAGGTAGGAAATGGCTCATCAATGAAAAATTCTCTTGAGAGATAAGGCCTTCATTACACTTTCTGATTCCCCTTTCCGACTCTAGTTTGATGAAGGTCTTGTGGGATTGGTTGTCCATCATTTATTTCCCTTACGAAATCTGCGTTTTGATTTAGCCCTTCATTTTGAGTTTCAAGATCAAATCTTGTCACCTCAGAAGAAATCTTAATTTTAACATTCTATTCTACAAAGGATGTTTATATTTTATTCTGGAAATGAACTATATTAATAAGAAAAGGCTGTTGACCTGTTGATATTAAAGTAGACTTTAAATGAAAAGAAATTATTAATTATGTTTATATGATCATCAGCTCTAAGAATTGAGGAAGAAATCAGTGGGCAGTTGAATTGAACTGAAGTTTTATTTGGTCAGTCATCCAAATCTACCCAATAATTTGTTGATTTGTGTCCAGAATTTACAGATACAAATAGGGGTGATTTGGTTGACTTGATAAGCCATATCACTGAGCTTTTGTAAGTTATAACCAATCTCTCAAGACAAAGTTCCTATATTTTTTATTTGCTTTTAAATATTTATTTATTATTTGGCTCTGCTGGGTTGTAGAGTACAGGATCTTTTAGTTGCAGTATGTGGAATCTGGGCTTCCACTGGTGGGTCAGTGGTAAAGAGTCTGCCTGCAATGTAGGAGACCCAGGTTCGATCCCTGGGTCAGGAAGATCCCCTGGAGGAGGAAATGTAACTCATTCCAGTATTCTTGCTTGGAAAATCTCATGGACAGAAGAACCTGCTGTGGCTACACTCCATGGGGTCACAAAAGAGTCAGATACAACTTAGCAACTAAAAAATAATATGTGGAATCTAGTTCCTTGTCCAAGAATCAAATCTGGGCCCCTTGCACTGGGAGAAAGTCTTGGCCACTGGACTACCAGGGAAGGCCCAAGACTCCTGTTTTCATATTTTCTAAAGATATGCCATTTACTGGTATGGCAAGCTAAGACTGAAGGAAGGAAAGAGACACAATTTCTGGAAGAAGGTACAGAATTTTTTCCCTCTTACTTTAAAGTAAAGTGCAAGGGCGTTTTGAAGAGTCTAAAATTGAGAAACATGTGCACTCTTGTTGCCTTTCATCAATTCTGAGGAAGTTGAAAGTTTGGACATTTCTTTGGTGAAAAGTATTCCATGGTAAAACAAGGTGTTTGCTTCTGTTTTAATGTTGTGGAATAAAAGCAAACCTCAGTTTCTGCAAATAATAAGCTAGTCTATTCTTATTGGGAGAAAAAAGCTGTTTGATTAATATGGGGCTAATTTGAAAAAAAACTGGACTTAAGGTTTTCTTACTCCTCACCCAGACCCTGAGATTGTACGTCTAGTTCTTTGTCAATGTACAGGTCAATGAACCCATCAATTTAGATTTTGGGGGTTTGAATAGTGCCTTAGGCCACCAACCCAATCAGCTTAGGTGCATTAAATCTAAATCATCATGAACTAGTCATTAAGACATTTGAAGAAAAGGGACAAAGTTAATTTGGGGAACAGTTGCACATGTAATATTTCCTCTATGGAAATGTGGACAGAGATATTTATTATGATTTATTTCAAATTATAATTTCCTAGAACATTAGAGTTTTCCAAAGCTTTTAATGGAACTTACCCAGAGATACCTAATCAGCTTTAAGCACATAATTCCAATTTTACTGTTTTATGTTTTGATTTCAAATGACATTTTTTAAAGAAAGAGTTCCTCTGCTTTTTAAAAAATGTCCTGTCAAAACCACTTCTGTATTTGCTATGCATGCAAGGTGTTTCTGTATGTACACTTGGGAATCAAACTCTTAGCTTGATCCTGAGATTTCAGTACAAATGTCATATGTTTTCTCCATCAGAGGTGACCAAACGAGCTAATCATGGGTACCAAGTTCGTAGGTAAGAGACCTAATGAAACACTGTAACTCTCTTCCAACCTGATGTGCAGCAGAGTTTCATGCACCAAGTTATTTCATTGGAGGTAGTGAACCACCTAACTCTGCTTATATGACTTCTGCTTCAGGTGCTATAAAAAGAGGCAAAAATAATAGTATTCTTTTGGTTAGAGGTTTACTTTTGATGAAGCTGACTTAGCTGGAAGTTTGCCACTTACAAAGATCTCCAAATATCTCTTGAACACTTTTAAGAAGGAACTGTACTGCTCTGGCTCTTCATGCCATTAATATTCCTCTTGCTCTGGGATCCAGTGGAAAGAAGATGAGAAAAGTACTTTCTTGACTTTCAAATGTGGGTAAATTACATGGGAAATCCTGAAAGTCTCCTGCCATCCTTTGTAAGTTTCTGAGTTGTACTCAGACAAGCAAGATCTAACATGCATCAAGGTGGCAAGTAGAGGCATAGATTATATCCAAAGAACTACATTTTGTTTGCCTAGTAATACAGTATAAGAAACATTTGTATAGTAAAAGAGTAAAGTGAAGGTCGGCAGTATGCCTAGCACTGACTAGGGTGGATATAAAAATTAGAATCGAATGTAGAAGTTAAGTTCAGAAACTGCAAGAGGTGAGGGGAGCAGGAAGACTTTGCTGAACACTGAGAGACAGTAATTTACTGGCATCTAACTATTTATAAAACAAAACAAAACACTAGCTTTCCTAGCAGTACTAAAGGCTATACTATAAGTGCTACTTGGTGGCCAAAAAGATTATAAATTATCAAAATAAAGAGGAGAGATATTATGAAGTTAAAATTAGCAAGACTTAGCAATAGATTGTTTGGGGACAATCTGTTTGGTAAGAGGACAGATTGAATGAAAATGGATGGTAACCTGAATGTTGGTGGACTGATTAATTTGAGTGCGGAATTGTGGGGTCTTTGTGACTTAGGAAGGGAAACATAGTTTGGGATATGACAAATGACAGGACATATAGAGATATAAATTAAATATTAGAAATCAGAAGAAAGGATAAATTTGAGAGTCCCTGTGTAAAAGTGAGACCTGCAGCTATAGCTTTGGTTGAAGAGACCACAGGAAAGTACACTGGGATTGGGTGGATGCAGCAAAGAAAAAGAGGGAAATTGAAAAGAAGTCAAGAAGCAAGCAAACTCCCAAATTTTTCTACCATTATGCAATACAACATAGTCCCTTTGTGTTGTATTAATTATAAAATAAAGTTAAATAGAATATAAAACATAAAATACAATTAAGCTTTCACAAATCCAAATATTTGATGCCACATTTTTTAGACAATCTTGAATGTGTTTATAAGTATGATTAAATGAAGCTTGTTTTGTGGGCAGACAACAGATTTTTATTGTTTGCATATTTAGAAGAATCCAGTTCAGTTCAGTCGCTCAGTCATGTCAGACTCTTTGTGACCCCATGAATCACAGCACACCAGGCCTCCTTGTCCATCACCAACTCTTGGAGTTCACTCAAACTCACGTCCATTGAGTCGGTGATGCCATCCAGCCATCTCATCCTCTGTTGTCCCCTTCTCCTCCTGCCCCCAATCCTTCCCAGCATCAGAGTCTTTTCCAATGAGTCAACTCTTCACATGAGGTGGCCAAAGTACTGGAGTTTCAGCTTTATCATCATTCCTTCTAAAGAACACCCAGGACTGATCTCCTTCAGAATGGACTGGTTGGATCTCCTTACAGTCCAAGCGACTCTCAAGAGTCTTCTCCGACACCACAGATCAAAAGCATCAGTTCTTCAGCCCTCAGGTTTCTTCACAGTCCAACTCTCTCATCCATACATGACCACTGGAAAAACCACAGCCTTGACTACTTGGACCTTTGTCAGCAAAGTTATGTCTTTTGTTTTTAATACAGTCTAGGTCTGTCATACCTTTCCTTCCAAGGAGAATGACAAGCAATAGCTTCACCAGCATAGAGCAGACCAGAAGGTGAGTTTGAAGCTGAGGCAATAAATGGATAACCAACACAATGGGACATGGGAGGTCATTTTTGTATTCCATATTGGACAAACATGCCGTGTCTTCAGGGTCAGCACGTTTTCTTCTGCAGTGTCTAATCTGCTCTTATCTCAGTGTGTATGGTTTCCCTCTTGGTTTTTAAACCTCCAGTAGCTCTCAAAGTCTAGAGAATTTCCATCTTCCACATCTCACAGCCTGCTCACGCTTTCCTCTGTTGTCTGAATATACCGAATACAGTCGTAATTGTCTGTCCTTTTCCACTGACTGACTGGCATTTCTGGGTCATTTCTTGACTTTCCTTATACCTGGTAATTTTTGATACCAGACATTGAAAACTTTCTCTTGTTGGGGACTGATGATTTTTATATTCCTTAAAATAGTCTTGAGCTTCATTCTGGGACACAATTACCTAGAAACATTGGACACATCATCTGTGACTTGGGCAGGGTTCCCATGTGAAAGTCCATCAGAAGAAAGAATCACATGAGGGAAACAAATACATTTTTTGTTTTTTAAAATAGAAGTCAGGTCAGATTCAGCTAAACCATAGCTGTAACATCCAAGAAGATGCAACTTGTACTTAAAAGCCATGGCTTCCAAGTAGGTTCACGTGACTCCCAACATACTTACTCCCCAGTCAGCTCATCAAAGATGGGATAGCTCAAATTATTGGTGAATTAATTGAACACTGAATGTTTACAAAAAAGAGAGTAATCTCTTATGTAAAATTTAGGGAAAGACAGAAAAAAAAGCAAAGACAGAAATAACTGTCACACTGTCTCCTAAAAGTCACACGTCCAGTAATAATCCATGAAATTTTCTTGAAGAAGTATTTATATGTTATAGGTACAAATAAATAATTATACTTTCAAATAAAACTTAACAGTATAAAAATATGATGTAAAATACATTTATTGAGATAAAGAACTTCACAAGTCATCCGACTTTATAATTGAAAAGTAAACGAAAATTCCTCTGTGCTTGTTCTCTGTATTAACAAAACCAAAGCAAAGCAAAATCCACATACCTGTCATTTCTCGCTTCACAAAAGGGAAATTCTTCTAGTGCTATTCTATTAAATTCAATATGGTTTATTTTTTTAAGTCAGAAACCTGAATACGTACCAACACTTTTCCCTTAATTTCCTCCTTCCTAAGGAGGAACATCAGCCTTCTGAGAGAAAATGAAGTGTGTGTGACCTGGAGCATCTCTCTGTTGCCTGATTTTCAAGGAAAGCTGGTTTTCATCTGAATTAGCTACTTTCTTTCAGAAAACTTTAGTTAGTAAAAATACACNGATAGGGATTGCATTGAATCTGTAGATTGCTTTGGGTAGTATACTCATTTTCACTATATTGATTCTTCTACTCCATGAACATGGTATATTTCTCCATCTATTAGTGTCCTCTTTGATTTCTTTCATCAGTGTTTTATAGTTTTCGATGTATAGGTCTTTAGTTTCTTTCTTGTGAAGTAAAGTGGAGATGTTTCAGCCCTGTCTTACACGTGAAGGGGCTTAGTAGTGCAGTGGCTTACCTCAGATCTCACACACATCTTAGTGGCAGAGCTGGGATGTGATGTGATCTCACTGCAGGGCATTAGCAGTGGAATAGACCTCAGGGAAAGCTGCAGATCCAGTCTCCGAACTTGTCTCCTGTCTTCTGCTGGGCTTTTATTTTTACATAGGGTTCTCTTCAGAGAGACTGGCTCTACTTTTAGAACTGTAACTTTCCAACTTTTTAGACTATGATGTGTAGTACATTAGACTCAGAATATAGAGGGGGTGTGTGTGTAACAAAAGATTCTTAGAACAGTGCTTACCTTTTATTTTGTGCTTCATTCTAATGTTTTCCACTCTATTCCTTTTTTTTTTAAAATGCTGGTTGAAACAGTTGATTTCACAAGGATCACACTGCCCTAGAGGTATTCTGCACCAAAATTACTTTCTTCTCATCTCCTCACTATCAAAATCGTAATTCTTCATAGTTGATTATGGCTTGGCATGATAAGGAAAGCATTTGGTTTATTCAGTTGTTTATTTGGTTGTTGTCATTCTTACCTTTGATTAGGAAGGTATGAATTACAGATTTGTTGAAGGCTCAAGCTCTTTTACTTTGAAACGGGAGCTGAATGGAAAATACTTTTGAGGGGTGGAGGAGAAAGAGGCAATATTTTTGAGAGCTTGGGAAGCGGTAAATGGAACAAGCCTCTTTGTGCGAGGCTTGTGGCATCTCTTCTCCCCAAGACAGCATCACAGTTGCCCTTTTGGTCATGCTCTACAGTCATCAGATTTTGCAAACTACTTTGCAGTCTTTTTACCCCATATCCCAGGGCTGAGTGAGTCAGTGTCCACATGGATATTTATCCTACACTTTGACTTTCTCACTTTGTTTTTTAAACTTTTTACTCTATACTGGGGAATAACTGATTAACAAACAGTATTGTGCTAGTTTCAGGTGAACAGCGAGAGCCTCAGCCATACATGTGCACGCATCCATTCTCCCCCAAACTCCCCTCCCATCCAGGCTGCCGCACAGCATTGAGCAGCGTTCCACGTGCTATACAGTAGGTCCTTGTTGGTATCCATTTTAACTATAGCAGTGTGTACCTGTCCACCCCAAACTCCCTGATTCTCCCTTCCCCTCCCCCTTCTCTTTGGGCAACCATAAGCTCATTTTCAGTCTCTTGAGTCTCTTTTGTAAGTCCATTTGTATCATTTCATTTTAGATTCCACGTATAAGGGATGTCATATGATATTTCTTCTCTTTCTGATTGACTTCACTCAATAAGTAAGTCTCTAGGTCCATCCATATTGCTGCAAATGGCATTGTTTCATTCTTTTTAGTGGCTCAGTAGTGTTCCATTTATATATGTACAACATCTTCTTCATCCATTCCTCTGTCGATGAGCATTGAGATTGCTTCCATGTCTTGACTGTTGTAAAGAGTGCTGCAGTGAACACTCGGGTGCATGTATCTTTTCGGATCATGTTATTCTCCAGATATGTGCCCAGGAGTGGGATTGCAAGGTCATACGGTAGCTCTAGTTTTAATTTTTAAGGAATCTCCAAGTGGCTATACCAATTTACATTCCCACCTACAGTGTAGGAGGGTTCCCGTTTCTCCACACCCTTTCCAGCCTTTAATGTTTGTGGATTTTTTGATGCTAGCCACTGTGACTGGTGTGAGATGGTATCTCATTGTAGTTTTGATTTGCCTTTCTCTAGTAATTAGCTGGGTTGAACATCTTTTCATGTACCTCTTGGCCATCTTATGTCTTTGAAGAAATGTCTATGTAGGTCTTCTGCCCATTTTTTGAGTGGGTTGTTTGTTTTGGTGCTGTTAAGCATCACGAGCTGTTTGTAAATTTTGGAGATTAATCCCTTATTAGTCTCATTGTTTGCAAATGTTTTCTCCCAATCAGTGGATTGTCTTTCATTTTGTTTATTGTTTCCTTTGCTGTGCAAAAGCGTTTAAGTACGTCCCATTTATTTATTTTTGTTTATATTTCCATTATTCTGGGAGACAGATTGAAAAAATATTGCTGCGGTTTATGTCAGAGACTTACGTTCTGTTGCCAGTCTTTTACACACTTATCAGTCTCAGCCTTTGACTGTCATCCAGACTTCATCGGCCCTGTATTCTCCACCTCCAAAGCTTAAAACTCCACGATTCTAGCCTCTAAGCCAGAGTCCTTGAATGTTTTTGTGCCAAAGATCCCTTTAGCAGTCTGAGGAGGCCCATGGACTTTTTCTCAGAATAATGGGAAAAACAAATACATAAAATATAAACTCTTTGCAGATTAGAAAGGAAATCAGTTATATTAGAATATAATTTTGAAAGTATTAAGTTTCTGATACATTAATACATTAAAGAACAAGGCCTATCAGTGGGTCTATGGAGAAGGAAATGGCAACCCACTCCAGTATTCTTGCCTGGAGAATTCTGTGGACAGAGGAGCCTATCAGGCTATAGTCCATGGGGTCACAAAGTGTCAGACACGACTGAGTGAGCATCAGTGGGTCTAACTCATCATTTTGAAGTAATGATTAAGATGATTGGTATTTAAAGATAATTACACTAGTGTGATGAAAATATTGATGATTTCTGTTGGTGGCAAAGTTAGAGGAACTACTAATGCTATTGTGATTTACTGTTTCATAATTGAAACAATTGCTAAATTTTAATTAGAGCTTAGTAAAGATAAACATTTCATTTTTAGCCCAAAGTTCATGGCTCCTGAATTCGATCCATAGATCTGTGGGCTATAGAAGAGCCCCTTCTCCCTCATGCACAGCCTTTATGCCTTTGCTGCTTCTGTACACTCTCTTTGTCTTTGCTATTTTTACTTCCTCTGTTTTTCAGCTCCCCGCTAGCTACACATAGGTCGTTCCTTATCCAGGTTACACCTTATAGTCTATGTCACTTTAGCCATTTTGTTACCAATTCCCTCACCTCCTTGCCAGGTCCTTCAGTTGCACCCACGTGGCAAAACTCTGAGGGATCAATCCCATACTGACCACCTACCGTTTCTCTTGCCCATCCCTCCTACTTTAGCCTCATTTCAGGCTCTTGGCATTCCTGACCTGAATTATTACTATGGCCTTTTGCTCCCAGGACTTAACAGGGACCCTTCATTCTGACTTCAGCCACTGTCCAGTTCTTCCCATCAGCCCTCTAGTCTTATAACCACCATGGACTATTCTGTTCCTCCACCCCTGCCCCAAATATATTTTATTTTCTTAACCTAACTATGTGTGATGCCTCTTTTCTCTTTCTTTGCCTAGAACACATTTTTCTCGTTTTCTCTGGCTCCGCCTGTAACCCCCATTTCATAATTTTATTTCACTGCATTTTCATTGTCTGTTTACTTTTATTATCTCTAGTCAGAGTAGGGGACTTCCCTGGTGGCTCAACTGGTAAAGAATCTGCCTGCAATGCAGGAGACCTGGGTTTGATTCCTGAGTCAGGAAGATTCCCCTGGAGAAGGAAATAGAAACCCACTCCAGTACTTTTGCCTGGAGAATTCCATGGATAGAGGAGGCTGATGGGTTACAGTCCATGGGATTGCAACGAGTCAGACACGAGTAGAGTCAGGGACCTTGTCTTATGTATGTATTCCTAGCATCTGACCTGGTACCTGGCAAATAACAGGTACTTATTTATTAAATGCTTGGTGGATGACTGCTGGATAGCTTCATGGTTGGTTTGATGGGTGAAGGCTTCTGTTCTGGGGCCTGAGTTAAATGACAGTTCTGGTGTGAGTTAATTATAATAGTCACAGGCCCCTTCATTTTGTAAGACAGTGTTGTCATGTGACTCATATGAGTCCTGTTGTATGTTTTTGGCTTTATATTCTTTGATGTAAAAGGGATTCTTGCTCTTAATAACAAAAATAAGTTCTAAATATCTCTGTAATTTAAGGTAAGTTATAAAATACAGGCTTCTGGATTTACTAAGGAACAGTTGTGTGCGGGGCTTCCCAGTTGCCTCAGTGATAAAGGATCTGCCTGCAATGCAGGAGACTCAGGTTTGATCCCTGGGTCGGGAAGATTCCCTGGAGTGGCCGATGGAACCCGCTCCAGTATTCTTGCCTGGAAAATTCCGTGGACAGAGGAGCCGGGTGGGCTACAGTCCATGGGGTTGGAAAGAGCTGGACACAGCTGAGCACACACACAAACACAAGGAACAATTACATGGAGCTGTTTTGTTCTTTTGCTTTACTTTTCATTGTCAATCACTTCAGCCATTTTACTGAATCTTTTAAGACAAAATATGAAAGAAAAGGGGGAGCCTTTCATTCTTCAGACCATTCAGAGGGCAAGGAGTGGATGAATGGATATCCTCCCAAGCCATGCTGGGAGATCCAAATACTATAATGGGTTCATGAATCCATACATGTACTGCTGTCATCTGAATAATTAATGTTTGTCTGACATAGTTACAGCTATTTTTTAGAGGTTTCTATATACTGTTTTGGTTAATTGAAATACATAGTCATTTAGAAGCATTATTGCTTTCATGGAATTATTTCCTACATTAGTGGATGGAGAACAGTTACTGTCCCATGGAATTCTACTACATAGCTATCTATCTAAGTGTGTGTGTGTATATATATATAGTCTTTAAAAAAGATCCTTATATGTAAAATATTGGGGGTCAAAATGGTAGAGTGGTTTGCTTAATTAAAAAAATTTTTTTTAAATTGTGTTAAAATACACATAAAATTTAAAATACACTTAACGTTTTAGCTATCTTTTTGTGTATAGTTCTGTGTCATTAAGTACAGGCACATTGTTTAACCATCAACCACTTTTTCATTTTTGAAAGTATGTTTTAAACTTTTCAGAAAGCCTTCTAGTCTTTGAAGAGTCGCTGTCGTCTTGTTATAGGATATCAGCTCTATCTATTACATTTTTTGCCTTATCACCCGAAGGCCAAATTTCAATATACTTGGAAATTTGAAGTTGACCTTTATACTATTCATATATTCAATAAATATTAATTATCAAACAGTTCAGCGTGTGCTGAAATATACAATAAG
The DNA here is from genome assembly GCA_006410875.1 of Neotragus pygmaeus. Taxonomy (NCBI): domain Eukaryota; kingdom Metazoa; phylum Chordata; class Mammalia; order Artiodactyla; family Bovidae; genus Neotragus; species Neotragus pygmaeus. Next base: position 635,256 of record SJYV01016962.1, on the reverse strand, counting down.
AAAAGACAAACATGGTTCCTGCCCTCCAGGAGCTTGAAGGTAGTTGCTCAGACATGTCCAACTCTTTGTAACCTCAAAGAGAAAGTCAAATAAGTAACAGAAAGTAAAACAGGAAGTCATACAAGTAAGTATAATTATAAGTGCCACAATGTACAAAAATGCAGGGTGATTAAAGCACACAAAACAGGCAAGTCTAACTAGTCTTATGAATAANTTTGTAACCTCAAAGAGAAAGTCAAATAAGTAACAGAAAGTAAAACAGGAAGTCATACAAGTAAGTATAATTATAAGTGCCACAATGTACAAAAATGCAGGGTGATTAAAGCACACAAAACAGGCAAGTCTAACTAGTCTTATGAATAGGAGATTAAAAGGAAGGCTGTGAAGTCATGAAAGGCTTCCCTTTCATGGGAAGTGACACAGAAGTTAGATGGAAGAACAAAGAGGAGGAAAGGAATGTTCTTGAGGGCCAGAACTCTTGAGTTTGAAGATCCAGATCCAGAGGCCCTTGACCAGTATTCTTCCACAAGTCACACTGACCCTTGACCAGTATTCTTCTACAAGTCACATTGTTTTTTTTTCTCTAGAATCATATTTTTTATTTCTATATTTATTTTATATATTATATATATATAATTTATATATTATGTATTTTCAGTTTTTATGTTTTATTTCTGTAGAATCCAAAAGAAATGTTCTTTCTTTAATTTTTGTAAAAATCTCATAAAGTTAGAATAAAGCTTATTTTGCATGATTGAATCTCTCTCAAAAAGACTATATCTGTTGGAATGACTTACTCAAGATCATGCTCAATAAACTGTCGAGTAAATTTGTAAACCAGGCTTTCACACCCCAAGTTCTTTCCTTTCTACCATATCAGATCACTTCTGCGAGGGCTTGGCAGAACATGTATTTCTTAACTTCCTTTCTTAATATCGACTGTAGCAGGTTAGAAGAGCCAAAGTGTGAGATCTAGGGGCAGAGCTGCCTGTTTAAATCCTAGCTCGAACTAAGGGACTCAGGGTGCCTAGCCCATGTTACTGTTGTGGTGGTTGTAGTCACTAAGTTGTGTCCGACCTTTGCAACCACATGGACTGAAGCCCTCCAGGCTTCTCTGTCCGTAGGATTTCCCGGGCAAAAATACTGGAGTGGGTTGCAATTTCCTTCTCCCGGGGATCTTCCTGACCCAGGGATCGAACCCATGTCTTCTGCATTGCAGGCGGATTCTTTACCACTGTGCCGCCTGGGAACTCTAGCTTATGTTAAGTGCTCAGCAGATGTTAGTTAGCTTTTATTACTTTGTTGTCACTATTACCATGCTGCATGACAGAATTCTTGTACAGGAGAAAAGATTTTTAAAGATTAAAAAGAAAGTACTGCTGTCAATACTGTAAGCAAGTAGTCTCAGGGACAGTGTCAGACAGATGCCCAAGGCGCCACTGCTCTCTGAGTGACTAGAGCAGTTTATTAACATTTTCTGAGATCAGTATCTTCATTTATAAAATGAAAATAGTATCTTGCAGGAATATTATGAGGGTTAGAAATAACATCTGTGAAGAGTTTAAAATGGTTCTTGGCAAGTATAATATATGCAATAAATAGCAAATACTATTGTTATAAATAATTAAATGAAACAAGTGGTTATCAGACATGGCTTTGTTAGCAAATTAATTAACCGAGTTCCTGACACAAAATAACTGCAGTCAATTAATTTAGCTATCGTTATCATCATCTGATATTGTTATTATTCTGTAGCAGTGGTTCTCAACCAGGGATGATTTTGTTCCCCAGGAGGTGTTTGGTAGTGTATGCAAACAGTTTGATTGTCACAGTGGGGGGTGCTACTGCATATGTTGTGTAGAGGCCAGGGACGCTGCTGAACCCACAGGAAAGACCTGCCCAGTCCAGAATGTCAGCAGTGCTCAGTTTGAGAAACTGTGACCTATAGTCACGATTTCCAGTAACAAAGTCCACTCTTATCCTTAACATTTGTTTGTGATTCTGGCTTCAGTGGAGCAGAACTCTTTTTAACTAGGTTATAAGTAGGATCCTTGAGACCAGGGACTTTCGAGTCTCTGCATGGCAGACTTTTGTTAATGATGTTGATAGATAAATAATCAGGAAAGAGCAACTGGAGTTTTCTGTTTATGTGGCCTGGTTACATATACTACTGCCTATAAATATAAATGGGCAAAAAGAGCCTGTTTCCATAGTACAGCCCCCTTTTAGGCTTCTTTTAGGGCCAAAGTGAGGCCTTCATAGAATTTATTTTTCCCAGAGTATATTTATATTGTTCAGTGGTGTGTTGTATTCACCACTTATTCTTTTCATTGTTTGGGATAATTCTTAACTAGATATTTGAGATTCCAGTTGTGTGATCTGAGTCTTAAGGGCAGGAACCAATGCATAAAATGAGTGCTCAATAGATACTTGTTTAATCTCATAGCTGATTAAGTGGATACTTCAGTTCTGGTAATCATGGAGCATATCATTAAATACTATAAACCAATGTTCTCTAGGTTCAAGTTATTCATATACTACCATCATAGTTTTTGCTTTAACTGTTGATTAGCATACTCTATTGTCATAATTTTAGTCATATTTATATACTACCTAAATGAACTATTATTAACTTAGTATTTTAAGTTAAATTTATTTAAAAGGAAACAGCATCACTGTTGTAAAAGGAAAGCTAGTTTGACTTGCTATGAATATATATAGCTCTACCATTCCTATCTCAAACCCTCAAATTGTTTCAAAATTTAGATAGTTTAAGATTTTTCAAAATGTTACATGGTATATACAATCATACATTATGTAACACTGCTATTGCTATCTGAGGTAGAAGCCCCTTAATCAGATACAGTAATGCTTTTCTCCAGTGAAATATCTGAATATTCATAGCAAGGGGAATATAAAATATAAATAAGCTATGTCAGCTTCAGTTCAGTTCAGTTCAGTCACTCAGTCGTGTCCGACTCTTTGTGACCCCATGAATCGCAGCACGCCAGGCCTCCCTGTTGATCACCAACTCCCAGAGTTCACTCAGATTCATGTCCATCAAGTCAGTGATGCCATCCAGCCATCTCATCCTCGGTCATCCCCTTCTCCTCCTGCCCCCAATCCCTCCCAGCATCAGAGTCTTTTCCAATGAGTCAACTCTTTGCATTAGGTGGCCAAAGTACTGGAGTTTCAGCTTCAGCATCATTCCTTCCAAAGAAATCCCAGGGCTGATCTCCTTTAGAATGGACTGGTTGGATCTCCTTGCAGTCCAAGGGACTCTCAAAAGTCTTCTCCAACACCACAGTTCAAAAGCATCAATTCTTTGGCGCACAGCCTTCTTCATAGTCCAAATCTCACATCCATACATGACCACAGGAAAAACCATAGCCTTGACTAGACGGACCTTAGTCAGCAAAGTAATGTCTCTGCTTTTGAATATACTATCTAGGTTGGTCATAACTTTCCTTCCAAGGAGTAAGCGTCTTTTAGTTTCATGGCTGCAGTCACCATCTGCAGTGATTTTGGAGCCCCCCAAAATAAAGTCTGATACTGTTTCCACTGTTTCCCCATCTATTTCCCATGAAGTGATGGGACAAGATGCCATGATCTTCGTTTTCTGAATGTTGAGAGTTAAGCCAACTTTTTCACTCTCCTCTTTCACTTTCATCAGGAGGCTTTTTAGTTCCTCTTCACTTTCTGCCATAAGGGTGGTATCATCTGCATATCTGAGGTCATTGATATTTCTCCCGGCATTTTTGATTCCAGCTTGTATTTCTTCCAGCCCAGCGTTTCTCATGATGTACTCTGCATATAAGTTAAATAAGCAGATGACAATATACAGCCTTGACACAGTCCTTTTCCTATTTGGAACCAGTCTGTTGTTCCATGTCCAGTTCTAACTGTTGCTTCCTGACCTGCATACAGATTTCTCAAGAGGGAGGTCAGGTGATCTGGTATTCCCATCTCTTTCAGAATTTTCCACAGTTTATTGGGATCCACACAGTCTACGGCTTTGCATAGTCTATAAAGCAGAAATAGATGTTTTTCTGGAACTCTCTTGCTTTTTCCATGATCCAGTGGATGTTGGCAATTTGATTTCTGGTTCCTCTGCCTTAGGTTAGGTTTTATTGTCAGATCAGGGCTTTTTGGATTTCAGTATCGAGGAGAAGACAGTGAAAGAGAAAAGACAGTAATTTTAAATAATTCTTTTTTGCTGAAGTCCCTGAACCTGAAGCCTTCTTGTCCTTTTGTTGTGAAGGGAAATTAGAGAGGATTAGAAATATGTTAAAGGCACATCACCTCCATACTGAGACTTTCTTCCCCAATGTAACTTTTATGCATTAGTGTCTGTTGGGCCCAATTTAAGTTTTGGCATTTATTTTTTTGAGCTATTCCAATTATTTGTAAGGATTGATATTTTATGACTTTTATTCTTTCTTAGAGTTCTTTTAAAGAACAAAGAGAAACAAAATTCTTTCCTTTATAATTACCCTTTCGACCCTTTAAAAATCTGAGATGTATTATGGAATCCTAGTGATTTTACATTTCCAGTGTCTTGAAACAGTTTGCTATTTGATCATCCTAGGAATTATTTCATCATTACTCATCAGTTATGCCAGTTGTGGTAAAAAGACCAGTAAGAAAACAGAAGAAGGATGAAATCATATAGTGTTGCATCATCTCTCAAGAAAAGGTGTATAAATAGTCCAAACAAACAGCTTTATAGTTTTTTTAAGCATTCAGTGAATACAGTTGCTAATTCAGATTTAAAAGATTTTCCACTGATGATAGTAAAAAGGAGAAAATTGCCCATATGTTAAATAATTATTTAGATAAATCAGATGATGCATGCAGAGACACAGCACTCTAGAAATTTATATGATTCTTAAATGGATGCATGCTGAAGGTATACAAAGGTGTATTCAAAAGTGACTGGAAGGAAATAGTTGATGTTGAAATGAGAAAAAGTCACATGTATAAAATACTTTTATTTGTGATTGCATTTCAGTTCATCTTTATAAACATAAGAATGAAAATGTTTTGCACAGTTGGGGTACAAAAAAATGGCTGAACTTTGCAACAAAATTATGAACTGTCAAAAGTTTTTTAAAGTATTGTGTTTTGATGGTGCAGATGCAAGAAAAAGAACCAGAAATAATAAGTTAGAGTCTGTTGGAGATATGTCTTCAATTTGAAATCAGTATTATAGGATGGATATGTTCCAGGTTTGTTCATGATAGCTGATAAGCAGGTAGTTGCATTCAAAACACATTTCATACTTCAGATGTTTATATCTTTGAAACCTGGAAGCTATGTTTGTAATCTTATTTATATTGCTTTAAAGTTATTTCACATTATCCTGTCATTCTTATGTAAAACAACTATAAAAAGGGTCCACCGAATCCAGGTGGAAATGATGATGACTATTTTGCTGATATACTGAGGGTTAATTAGGTTTATAAGAAAATTGAAAAGGAAGTAATATTTCCATTGTGATTCAGTGTTACTTAATGTTACCTAAGTATGTCACTGAATGCTATCTTCCATACTGCTGATAAGTATCCTAAAAGCATGCCCCAGTCTCGGGCATCCCTCTTACAAGTTTCTGTTGAAAGAATAAATTATTGGACTTGCTGTTATTGTGACAGACTGAACACACGCATCAGATCTTGTTCCTTCCCCCTAAACTCTGCTAAACTATAGTGAAAGTGCTTTTAAAAAGACTTAAATCCGTAAATAGGAGAGGAGACAACAGCAACAAAGTTTTCCTAGCTGGAGAGCAGACGGCTGAGATAGCTAACTTAGCAAAGTCAGAGGCAGTGCGAAGGTGGCAATGTGGTGAGCTCCTCTGGGGCCAAGGTCTGAGGCACAGACGCCAAAACAAGGAGGCTGTGTGAATGCTGTTGAAACCCAGCTGGAGCCCTAGATTCTCCGAGGTGCTTCTCCCTCATTGCAGAAGTTAAGTTTCATCCTTTAGAGAGAGTGCAGCACTGACTCTGGACTGGGAGAGTTCATAGTTGTAGGCACTCTACTAGAAGTTTAGGGTGTGCTCGATAGCTCTGTTACTTGCTCAGCTTCCCTGAGCACTGGGAACCAGGCCTTCCAGAGAAGGTACCGGAAGATTCTTCTTTGGAAAATCCCCCCGAGAAGAGTCCGTACAGATCACCTTTTGTGAAGCCTATTGTCGGTAATCCCCAATCATGTACTCAAAGCTGTTATCAGTAATTTCTAGTACTTAGAGCTTTTGGTCCAGCTCTTTAGAAGGTCCTATTCTCAGTCATGAGCCAAGGATCAGTGTGTTTCAAGGGAAGTCTTCAATACAGATGATAGAGACCAAGTGGAGTACAGAGGGAAAAGAAACTCTAAACCAAAAATAAACCCCAAAATATAACAAAAAAACACAAAAATCCTCAGAAATAAAAGAGGGTATTGCATCCTGGAGACAAAAATAGGATGTTGAAATAAAAAGGATCATACCTAGAATCTTAGGTACTTTTTTGGTGCTTACATCCATAACTATAAATAATAGGCTTCTGCTATTGCTTGTTGTCACCTTAGACATTATACTTGCTGCAGTAGATTAACACAGTTATTCTTCTCAATCTTCTCTTCTCCCTTCTCTTAATATAGTTATAGCATTTAAAGGGGCTTCCCTGATAGCTCAGTTTTTAAAGAATCCACCTGCAATGCAGGAGACCCTGGTTTGATTCCTGGGTCGGGAAGATCTGCTAGAGAAGGGATAGGCTACCCACACCAATATTCTTGGGCTTCTCAGCATTTAAAATTATAATATTTACCTTTGGTTTTTAAAAGTTATACTTACATCTTTTTCTTACATTGTCAAGTATGTAAATGAAATCAGTTTCACTTGTGAGTTATCTCTTCCTACTTATTCTTGCGCATTAGATGCTTAATCATCTAGAATTGAAAAGGAAGATAAGCCAGTTTTGTAAATAACCTTACTTATGTAAAGTATAAATTATAGTTTGATCTTTTTTGGACTGAGATTGATAATGAAGGTATTCTTACCTGTCATGCATCGTAAGCAGAGTAGGACATCTGTGTTTCACTTCCCACTTTTGAATTTTCAAGACTGTAAAAGTATATAACTGCTTTTGAGAGGATGGTTGTAGACTTCCCTGGTAACTGCTGAAGTGGCAGAACCTTGACTGCACTGTTTTTCAAACCGTTTGACTGTGATCCAAAATAAATACTTTATTATATGTCTATGTGTTATCTCTGTATCTATCTATATGAAATGAAATCTCTTTAATCCTTGCACTGAGTTGGCTTTTTTGATAGTCCGAACTAATGTGTTTCCTTTTTTTCTTGATATAGTCAGTTGATAAGTACTTCAAGCTTCCTCATGCTTCCAGTAAGCCACCTCGGATTTCAGGAAGCCTGGTGGACACGTCCTATAAAACATTAAGATTTGCGTTTAGAGCATCACTGAAAACAGCCATCTATAGGATAACTACTACATTTGGTGAACATCTGAAGTAAGTTTACCTCTTCTATTCACTTTCAAGAGTTCCCCTGAGAAACAGGCAGGAGAATTAAGGCTCATAAATTGAAAGTGGTTTTTTGGGAACCTTCTTGATTCCTACTGGGAAGTAACAGCTTAGATTTAGATTTAATATTTGCATTTTAAAAGTTGGCCTATTGTATAAGCTTTGGGACCTTCTTTCAGATGGATAAAAAGGGATAGAAAGTTAAAAAAGCAGCAAATGTAATTATATATTGTTTTCTTAAATTCCTAAAATAACCTTAAGGGAGAAAAAAGGCAAAATGAATACTCTCCAGAAAAGCATATTAAAAATAATTCTGTTATTACATCTTGGTTAGCAAACCAAGACTTGGGGTGAGCAGAGTATTCCATAGATGAGTCCTTGGTGCTTTGTGAATCATGCTGGAAAAACAGCAACAGATCATAACACCTTCAGAAACGGAACCAGAAAGAAAACCACAAATGCCAAGCCTGTGTATATTTAGTTTCATTGATGTTTACTGCTTTCTTTTCATGAAATAATCTAGCTGGGCAGTGTAAGGGATACTAGTTTACTAACTAAATTACATTTATCATAATTGTAAATAAACTTTAAAAGATGAGATTGCTCTGTTTTTTTCTGTATGCAATTAATAGTTTAGAACTTCTTCAAACTAGCTGCTTTTAGAAACAGTAGTGTATTTCCTTTTACTTCCGTAAGGCAAATACATAAAACCTACTATATACATACCTAAGGTAGCCACAGCAGCAAGTTTATGGAACACTTTGGTTCTGTGTGGGAATACAGAAAAGCTGTAGATAACCCTCTGTCCTTAGGAAGTTTATTCGTTTAAAAACAAACCAGAAAAAAAATATTCATTGAGTGTTTTCTAGATCTGCAGTCTCTAATATGATAGCCACGTGTTGCTATTTAAATTTAAATTAAGTTAAATAAAATTGAAAATCCAATCTGTCAGTTACATTGGCCACCTTTCAAGTCCTCAATAACTACACATGGCTACTGGCTACTTACTGGACAGCTTAGGTATAAAACATTTCCATCATTGCAGAAGGTTCTTTTGGACATTGCTATTCTAGACAATACACTTAGCACTTTTCATTTATTCTCAAAGAGCCTGTGAGGTATAGAGATGACCATAATTGTATAATATAGAAATTGAGACTCAAAGAGCTTTAAGAACATGCCTGATAGCACCGTCAAGTCAGTATTAGAACATAAACCTGAAATTAGGTCTTTCTTGCTCTTAAGATTCCAACTTCTTACCCTATACAACACTAGACTCCCTCCAAGATGTCAACTGTAAGGTTTAAGGTATAAATGTAAGGTACAAGATGTAAGGTGCTCTTAGAAAATTCTCAGTGTATTCAGATAATGAAATACATATGATGATTGATGTATATTGATGATACAACCAAAACAGGAAGAAAAGGGGAAAACAGATTTCTTTCATAAGAAAAGTAGATGATTATTAAAAAAACTGTAAGAATGAAACTCTGCCTTAGTTTCTTTTCTCTGAGTATAGCCATGTATTACATATATACTAAAATTGATGATGCCAGTAAAGACTATTTTGTGCAAATATTGGACTGAATGGTAATAGTAGAAGCATTAGATTTGGAACTAAAACATTTGGATATATGTCTGATTACACTACTGTCTGTTGTAGTTGTGGACAAGTTATCTATTGATTTAAGTAACTTCCAGGTAGTAACTTATGCAGGTAGTAAGTTGTAGAACCAGAAATTAGACTCTAAATCTTTCAGACCCTAGAATTCTATATACAAACCTCTGAAAACCATTCTGATACTGTTTTCCTGCCATGAAAAGGGTGTTTTATTTGTCCCATTTTATTTCATTTGCTGTTAATAGAGATAAAATAGGATCATACATATGTAAAGCCCACATACATTATATATTATTGTGACAACAACTATGATTATTGTACGAAAGTGAAAGTCACTCATTCATGTTCTACTTTTTGCAACCCCATGGACTATACAGTCCATGGAATTCTCCAGGCCAGAATGTTGCAGTGAGTAGCCTTTCCCTTCTCCAGGGCATCGTCCCAACCCAGGGATCGAACCCAGGTCTCCCGCATTGCAGGTGGATGCTTTACCAGCTGAGCCCCAAGGGCAGCCCAAGAATACTGGCATGGGTAGCCTATCCCTTCTCCAGTGGATCTTCCTGACCCAGGAATCAAACCAGGGTCTCCTGCATTGCANGGATGCTTTACCAGCTGAGCCCCAAGGGCAGCCCAAGAATACTGGCATGGGTAGCCTATCCCTTCTCCAGTGGATCTTCCTGACCCAGGAATCAAACCAGGGTCTCCTGCATTGCAGGTGAATTCTTTACCAACTGAGCTATCAGGGAAGCCCCTATTAATACCTGGTTTATTGATTCCTCAGAGCTTCACCTCTGAGAACCAGGTATAAATGAAGTAAACACTTGAGATGTGAAAACTAACACAGGCCAGTTACACATTGGAGACCTTCATTTAATACCGGTTACTCTTAATTTAGACAAGTTTGATTTACTGACTTTCCAACCAATAACATTAAAATTTGAGAGGAAGACTACTATTAGGGTTGAGTACTAACAACAGTAAGAGAAGTACAGTGCCTGCTGCTGGCAGAGGGGAATCATGAGAATAAAAATCAAAAGAAAACCATGAGAGAAGATTCGGTGTTTGAAAAAATTCAGAGCCGTTTAGTTAGAGATGACAGCCTCCCTGGCACTGAGAGAAAGTCTGAATAGTAAAGTAGACTTCAGATTGTTCAGTTAGTGGCAGCTACATGGTTTAAGAAAGCAGAGTTGTAAAATGTGTGAGGTGTTTTAGGATAATTTGTAACAAAATTATTATAATAAGCCTTTGACACTTTTAAAAGTGGGGACCTTCAGTTACCTGGAATTTTATTATTCAGTGTGTGAAAGTTGCTCAGTCGTGTCTGACTCTTTGTGACCCCATGGACTATACAGTCCATGGAATTCTCTGGCCAGAATACTGGAGTGGGTTGCCATTCTCTTCTCCATTATTATTCAGTCAGGATACAGTGTTATCAACAACTAGAAAACTGGAATCTTTCATTGTATCTAATTTCTGCCTAAAATTTTAAAAGAAAGCTCTATACTAGTTTCAGTATATATTTGCCCCACTTTTGTTTCAAGGTAATGTATTTTTGTAGGGGTGAGGGTAGGAAGAGAACTCAATTCCCCATCCAAGGCATAACTTATGTTCAAAGGGAAAAGAAAATCTAAACCACCAAGCTGTTACCTTTGAAAACGATTAGTGGAGTCTATTGTATTTTATCCAAACATCTTAGTTTAAAGGATTTTATATTAAAAGCAATTCATATACTCCACAACTCAAAGATAATGTTGGAATCTGGTTTAAATAAAATAATAAAATCCAGAAAAATCTACTGCACAGCCTGNCTATTGTATTTTATCCAAACATCTTAGTTTAAAGGATTTTATATTAAAAGCAATTCATATACTCCACAACTCAAAGATAATGTTGGAATCTGGTTTAAATAAAATAATAAAATCCAGAAAAATCTACTGCACAGCCTGAAACTTTGCACAGCAGGTTCCACAGCAGAGCAGGTTACAGTTGATGCCTTCAGTTGTCAGCCTTAATTTTCTTTGGGCTTTTAGAAGGTAGAAGCATGCTGTTGCTCAATGCGTGTCTTCCTCTCATTAGATTAAGGAGGGTTTTCATCCAGCTTTTTTCAGAAGTACTAAATAAGTGAAAATTTCTATTCATTTTTAATTGTTTTGAAAAATATTGACTCTGTGCTCTGTGGTTCACTTAATATGGTTAATGTAAAATAAAGCTTATGCTTTGAATTTATGTCTCATTTAGTGCTGTGCAAGCATCTGCAGAACATCAGAAGAGACTTCAGCAGTTCTTGGAGTTCAAAGAATAGTTAAGTAATATAAACTGTGTTCATGACACTGCTGATACAACTACAGATGGGGCAGTAAATGTTCAGCATTCTTGGATCAGAAGAAAATGGACTAATTAGATGCTTCCTTTGTCGTGGTGGTTGCTTTGAAAACTATACTTTAATGGGAGAAATCATGGAAAGAAATTCTCAACAGAAAAACCGAAAACTGCCTTTTCTGTACCGATTGCTTTTTGTGTGTGTGGTATAATAAAATCTTTATTCAATTTTACAGAAGCCTCTATGGGAGTAGAAATGTTTGTAGCTTATGCAGCTTAATAATAAGAACTAGAAAATGTTTAGAATTTACTTTTGAGAGGAGTAGAGGCAGTTCAGAAGGTAAAACAGGTCAACTTGATCTAGTCTTCCTTCCTAATTGGTCTGAGAGTTTAGCTGTCTGTAAACTCAAAATGCGTAAACTTTTTTGGAATAGTTTCTGTTTACTAAAGGGTAAAAAGAGTAACAGAGGAGAAAAAGTCACAGAAAATGCTGTCTAAAGGACATATTTTGTTAATCTGTTAGGTTGTGTTTTTGCTTTTGGAGACAAATTAAATTTGCATGATTGTCAAAAAGAAGTCTCAATTTACAGATGCTAACTCTATGTAAAGGAATGTGGAAAAATTCAGCTCTTAAGTTACAAGATGAAACATTCACATTTGGTTTTCAAAAGATAATTGACCGACATCTATGGATTTATTTTGTATCATGCTAGTAAACAATGTGTATGGGTATTTTCTCAGCCAGTTTTTGCTTTCTTTTTCTGGAACAAAACATTAAGTGATTGCCAGGTTTTTCAAGTGAGAGAAAAAGTTTTGCAAGAAAACCAGGAAACTTCCTTCCCCCCACCCTCCCCACTCTCCCCATCTTTTATTAGATCAAATTATTTTGTAAAGCTTCTTGTCCTCACAGGGGAGCAACCTTTGCTTTGTTAACTGGCTGGTTAAAATAGATTAGGAGCATCTTTACACCCAGAAACAACTTAGTCATCAGGTAGCAAGTGAAACCAAAATGTCAGAGGGATTAGTGTACTTAGGAGTATGTTGTATGTCCTGAAAGTGAGTAGGTAATTTTATAATTTATTAGATCAACTTTGGAGATGAAAGATTGGAAATCCTACCGGTAGACCTTCACTGGACTAGTTTTGGATTGAAATACCTCCTTATAATCCTTTCCCATTATCTTTTCCCTCTAGTGTCCCCTAATTTTTTCTTTAAAGTCAGCATAGGACTGTATATGAATCTTTATTGTGGTGTATATGTCTACCATTTGTCTGATTACTTGATGTATTGTATCTTGATTTATTTGTTGCCCCTTCAGCCAGCACATGCCAAATTATAAATGAATCCTGCTGGCCTTTATGAGACAGCTTCCCAGTTGTCAAGTGTTTGGAGTATGTAGGCTATTGCCTTTTTTTTTTCTGCATCTGAAGTGGAGTTGATCTGTTTTTTGAATATAAAAGTTGAATTTTGAATGTAGAAGTTACTTACAGATGACCAGAAATCATTGAGTTCCATATTTTAGTCATTGAGCTTTTTATATTCCATTCTCTGTGCTGCCCCTGTTTGAGGCATTTTGAGAGAAAAGGACTCTTAACCTTTTGCTTGCATAACGAATTTAAACTCTGACTTACTCGGATGTAATGTCTGGCTTTGTTTTAAGGTGTTTTGTTTTTTTTTTCCTGTCATTTCCCATATGCTTTGGGCAAACTATATTTGATGAGCAATGTGAAAATTTCTGAGGTGTTCATCCCTATTTTTTCTGAAGATAACATGCCTTGTACTCAATACAGTTCACATAGTATCTGCCTGGTGGAAATTTGGAATTGCCTCCCCAAATCTGGATTGTATTTAGTAGATAAGGAAATCAGTTCCTTTTCCTCATTGTGTCAATAATCTACACCCCCGTCTGTTGGAGTAGGGTACGGCTTGATCACCTGTTAGGGAAGAGGGAAGAGAGCTCCTTCGCCTGTCTGCAGGAAGGAGGATCTTAGGAAGGCCAGTAAGAGGAGAGAAGCATTTCCTTTGATGAAGTCACATCCTGCCTGTGAACCCACTGATACTGTTGACCTTGGCCTGAAAATTAGAGGATGTTCTTTAAAATTGTTTTCTCGCTGTCAGTACAAAACGTGATTGTATCAGCTCTTGTAATGTTTTCTTGACCCTTATGGAAGGTATAAATCTACGTAACTTCTTTCCTAGAGAACTAGGAAAGTGTCCTAGAATTTAAAAAGACCAATTTGTATAGTTGAGTAGATATGGATAAACAACAGTTTGTTACTTTGCTGGGTTTATTCCTTGGTAATTGTTCTCTGTCTTCTTGTAAATATGATAATCTGTTTATATCCTTTTGTATATCACTGATACTGAATTGGGTAGAAAAATAAATTGACAGTTTTTAGAAATGGGACTGTTAATTGAAATATGCATATCTGTGAGATCAGTTATTTAATTTCTGGTGTATATGTGTATGTGTTTCCTTAGCCATTTTGATCAGTCTGAGAGCTGATACTTATTAAACCTGAAACATGCCTTGAGAGATCAGCTTTTGCCTCTGACTGCACTCATCTGGTGGGTGATGTGTAATGGTAACTCTGAGGACCCTAAATTCTAAAAGCCTCAAGGATATAGGTGCTGAAAGCCATTTCTTAATAGAGGTTTCTTTTCTTGCCAGAATAGTGTTTCTATTCCCCCAGGCTAAAAGTTATGTCTGTCAACTTTACTTAAATTAGCCTGAACTTCTCCTGAGTGTAGTTGAGGTACTATAACTAAGGCCTTCAACTTTCCCTGTTTGCTATCCAATCCATAGTTATCTTTCTTTAGAACCAAATAGCTTAAAACAAAGAAGACTTTAGTTCATCAGTTAATAATCTAGCTATTTTTAAAAAGCTGCTGACCACCATTCTAAAATGAGCCAAATCATTGGAGGGGAAGAGGGGCACACCCCACATCACCGTCTTACGAGTCCTCAGTCACGGCCCTGAGCAGCTGTGGCAGTTGCTGTAGTGATAGGTGCTTCAATGTGGAGCTAGCTAATCATTCAAAAATACTCACCTAATGCCTCTTTCGGCCCAGCTACTGGAAACAAATTGACCTGTGAACAAGACAGTCCTGACCTCTAGGAGTTTGTAAGCAAATGCAGTGGCATTGGAAACTTGGGTTCACAAGCATTGACTCACAGGGAGTGCTCATTAGAGGTACAGAGTCTGCTTCAGGAGGTCTGGACTAGTTGCCAAGAAGTGTAGATTGTAGCCAATTCCAAGCAGTGATCTCAGAATCACACTGTGAAAAGGGTTTATCTTAGCTCAGGAGTTGTCAGATTTAGCATGCATCAGAACCACATGGAAAGCTTGTTAAAACAGATAACTGGGCCCCCTTTTCAGAGCTTCAGATTTTAGTAAGTCTGAAATATTCTTTCAATAATCTGTGTCTAACTCTGCTACCCCATGGACTACAGCACACCAGGCTTCCTTGTCCTTCATTGTCTCCTGAAGTTTGCCCAAATTCATGTCCATTGACTCGGTTATGTTATCTAACCATCTCATCCTTCTCCTTTGGCCCTCAATCTTTAACAGCATCAGGGTCTTTTCCACGGAGTCTGCTCTTTGAATCAGGTGGCCAAAGAATTGGAGCTTCAGCATCAGTCCTTCCAATGAATATTCAGGGTTGATTTCGTTTAGGATTAATTGGTTTGATCTCCTTGCTGTCCAAAGGACTCTCAGGAGTCTTCTCTAGCACCAACTGATTCCAGAGCATCAATTCTTTGGCACTCAGCCTTCTTTATGGAACTCTCACGTCTACATGACTACTGGAAAAGCCATAGCTTTGACTATATGGACCTTTGTTGGCAAAGTGATGTCCCTGCTTTTTAATGTGCTGTCTAGGTTTGCCATAGCTTTTCTTCCAAGGAGCAAAGTGTCTTTAAAGTCTGAGGTGGAGCCCAAGAATTTTTAAAGTGTCCAGACACTGTGCTAGTCAGGAGACCACATTTTGAAAACCACTGCCCTAGTGAGTTTTCTCATATTTGGTATTCTTTCAGAAGCATATGAACAATGATTGCTATAAGGTGGAGTTCTTACATCTGATTGATTTGTTGGAAAGTGTGAAGAGTATGGTTAGGTCCCATAGGTAATGCAGGAATGCTGAGAAATATTCTGGTGTTTCGATGCTTATTTTGAGTTTGCAACAGGGATTTGCCCAGAGTTGCTCTCTTGCACCTAGCCTTCACTTGAATTTCTGTCTTGGCAAACTTAGCATTTTTCACAAGGAGCTTAGCCTTCCCTCATACTCCCAGATAGATTTCAGTGTGTTTTTTTCAATGCTTTGTCATTCTTTTTTGGACCTTATCACATTGAATTGTAACTTAACTGATTACAAATCTGCTTCCCCTTGTAGATTATGAGCACTCTTTCCTTCCAGGATTCTAGATACACCTTCTCAGTGTATCACCCTGTCTTCTTACTTTTAATTATTTTGACTTTCCATGCTTTATTCTGCATAGTTCCTTCTGACCTGTCTTACAAGTCATTTTCTTCAATTGTGTCTAATCAGTGTACTTACCTATTACATGAACAATAGTTTCACAATAAGTGAAAATTAGCAGTCGTTTTTGGGATTACTTTTTAATTTCATCTTTAGCAGACCTTATCTACAATTCTGAATTCCAGAGGATGTTTTTATTGTTAAGTTTGGTGACAAAACATTTGGCAGCTAAATCTGACCTTAACTGATACGAGGCTATTTGTAGTCTTCATTTACTCCTTGTAATACGACTGTTTACATTCACTGTAGTGTGATGATGTAGGTGCTGTCCCAGACCCTATGGGAGTGTTATGTGATATGCATCTTTATTATCTTTCTAAAATCCTTTATTCAAAACTTCGGGCCTTAGGAATTTAAGACAAAGCATTGTAGACCTGTTTTTGTAAGATGCTATTAATTCTCCCATCTACTCATTCAGCATTTACTAACTGCCTGCTGTATACCAGGCCTTGGGATAGGCACTGGTAGTGCAGAAAGAGATCACTGCATTGTGTGGAAGAAGTAAGTGGTGGTAACCCTTACGTTCTCTGCTGCCTTGCAGGGTTGGTGTGCTTGCTCCATGCTGTCTCGTTGTTGAGTGTCTGTTCTGCTCCTGGCCTGCCCAGAGTGCAGTGTCTCTCTAGGTGTTCTGGTGCTGCCCACTTGTTTCTCGCATTATTTTTCAGGAGCTGGATGGCTCTACCTTGTCTTTAATCGCTCATGTTCTTCCTGTGCAGACACATCTCTTACCAGATACTGTTGGGTGAGCCTTGCAAGTGATCCTGATGGTATAGTAGTTCTGGAAGACCTATGGATGTCTGTGGCAGAGAAACATTGGGAGATGACCTCAGAATCACAGGCTTTTACTTGATAGTCTTTTGAAAAGATGTTGGCTTTCTTTTTGGCTGCACCACATGGCTTGTGAGACCCTAGTTCCCTGACCAGGGATCAAACCTGCACCCCCTGCATTGGTAGCATGGAGTCTTAACCACTGGATCACCAGGGAAGTCCTGAGATATCAACTCAATTGATTTATCCTTTTTATCTCTCAGCTGATAAAGTGATCTATGGTCTTGAAAAAATATTAAACACTAGTCTCTCTCCTGCTATATTATGATTCTTTGTTGCAAGGACACAATCCCCAGCTTAGCTGAAGCATAAGGCAGGAAAAGTGAAAGTCAGTTGTGTCCAACTCTGCAGGTAGATTCTTTTATCAGTTGAGCCACAGAGAAGCGCAAGAATACTGGAGTATTCCTGATAGGATCTTCCTGACCCAGGAATTGAACCGTTGTCTCCTGCATTGCAGGCGGATTCTTTACCAACTGAGCTATAAGGGAAGCCCGTAAGGCAGGGAGTTGACCTAAAGGCACAGGAATGTCTTGGTGAGCACAAGTATAGATTTGCTTCTGGACCCCATGAAGAACCTGGAAAGCTCTCAGGATCTCTAAATGGTTCTTCTTCTTTGTGCATCAAAGCTTTATTCTTTCTCTGTCTAGTGGCTTTCTACTACTCTTCCCATCTGCCCTGTAACTCCTGAGTTTACTTATAACAGATAGAAACTGACCAGCTCTTTCTGAATGCCAACCAAATTCCTGTTTGAAATAAATTAGCCTTGATCACCAGCATGGCTTCTGAGAACTTAGCTTTGTTGATCAAGATAAGTGGCAGGTAGGGTCAGTTTCCCAACATAGGGGACAGAATTTGGGGTTAAGGACCTGCAAAAAGGGGCTGGTAAGTCCCCTTGCTTTGGGTTGGAACCCCAAAGGGCTGCAAACCTAGAAGGAAGGGTGAGGAGGAAGTAGATGGCATGAACTGTAGTTGAGTTATAATCCTCATTGAGTTGAACTGCAGTAATCTCTGTTTGCCAGTGCTTCTAGCTCCTGGGAGAAGCCATCATAAATCCTCTGGAGAAAAACAACATCCTAGGTCTCAGTTATTTCTACTAATGAGTTTTCAAATATAATGTTTGCTGCTGCTAAGTCACTTCAGTCGTGTCCAACTCTGTGCGACCCCATAGACGGCAGCCCACCAGGCNCCTTGGAGAAGGAAATGGCAACCCACTCCAGTGTTCTTACCTGGAGAATCCCAGGGATGGGGGAGCCTGGCAGGCTGCCGTCTCTGGGGTCGCACAGAGTTGGACACGACTGAAGCAACCTAGCAGCAGCAGCAGCAGCAGTTCCCCACCCAAAGATGGAACCGGTGCCCTCCCAGTGAAAGTTCAGAGTCCTAATCACCAGACCACCAGGGAATTCCCACCTATAATGTTAACAATGGTGCCCATTTCCTTCCAGAAGCCACAATGAGGAGACGGATTTGGTCCAATTTAAAGGATATAGAGTTAGGGTTATTGAGAAGATCATTCCGATTTTCTCAAGGCTGATAAGAGAAGAGCAAGAAAAACAATTTTGTGAATGACGAGGCACAGGCCACGGAGCCTTTCCAACATCTGTCGGAGTTTCCCACTTACTCGGGGCCAGATGCTAATGGTGTATGTGCCTCTGCACGTGGAGGAAAGTTTCACTGATACTAATGAGCCATTCACTGTCCTGCATTCCAGGACTCCTCCCACACAGGCCGGTTCTCAGATGTTCTGCGTTAAGTGAAACGCAGCACCATTTCCATAGCAACCAGAATCAAGGGCTCCCAGAAGGCCTCACGTTCTAGCGCAGGCCGAGCTCTGGAAGACACTCTGGGCACTGGTCCATCTGATAGTGAACCGCCGTTATGGAGGGTGTCATATTTCCAGGCCCTGCGCGCTGCATCAAAAACACAACCCAAACGCAGCCCTCAGAGGAACTAATTCAGAGGCTGAGGCAGACAGGAGAAAAATACGCAATCTGAAAAGTGCTACACAGTGCAGGCGCAGTCCTGTTTGAGTCTATAGGCTGGGAATCTAACTAGGCTCTAGAGTCATGAAAAAACATTTTCTAAAGAAGGTAACCTCAGNACTAATTCAGAGGCTGAGGCAGACAGGAGAAAAATACGCAATCTGAAAAGTGCTACACAGTGCAGGCGCAGTCCTGTTTGAGTCTATAGGCTGGGAATCTAACTAGGCTCTAGAGTCATGAAAAAACATTTTCTAAAGAAGGTAACCTCAGTCTCCAAGGGCAAGATGGCAAGCTGGGCAGTAGGGCGGAGGGAGGATGAGAGGGCTGCTGATCCAGACAGAAGGTGGATGCTCGGTGTCCCTGTGGCTGCAGATGAAGCAGATCTGATTTAAAGATATCATAACTTCAAAACTGTGCTGCACTCACAACGGTGCTCTGTGACTTGAGGCTTTCATAAATCCCAGAACTCCCTTGGCCAGGATGTCCCAAACTGTTTCAAAACCTCACCCTTGCCTTGGAACTGTGAGACCTGTGGGTTGAACTTCCAGCTCTGGAGAAAAGGAGGGCTTATACTGTAACATGAGCCCTGTCTTTCCAGCAGCCTCATCTGTCATTTTCTTGCCCTACATGTCATGTCACACATTCCTGACTCCTCACACCATCCTAAAAAAATGTGTGTTATCCAGGATTGATGTTCCCTATATTTGAACTCAGCCCCATCTTCTTTATGTATCATTACAGACAGGCAGAGAGCCCACGTCCTGCTGCGAAAGTCATTCCACTTGTCTGCATGGCCCATTTTCCCAGCAGAGTCAGGCTGGTCCCTACAGGAGACAAATGCCTGGGAACAGACTCTCAAGCAATTATTGAAAAAGTATTTGGCTGAGCCGTTTCACTTGACTTTTAAAATTTCCATTGTCCCTGCCCATTTTCAAAGTGACAAACCTATCTCAATGATGACTCTGCGGAATGCCTATTATATAATAGGTACTAAATGTATATTTGGTGTTGTCTAGTTGCTAAGTTGTATCAGACTCTGCAACCTCATGGAGTGCAGCATGCTACGCGTCCCTGTCCTTCACTGTCTCCCAGAGTTTGCTCAAACTCATGCCCATTGAGTCGGTGATATCATCCAACCATCTCACTCTCTGTCACCCCCTTCTCCTGCCCTCAATCTTTTTCAGCAACAAGGTGTTTTCCAGTGAGTCGATGCTTCGCGTCAGGTGGCCAAAGTATTGGAGCTTCAGCTTAGTATCAGGCCTATTAATGAATATTCAGGACTGATTTCCTTTAGGACTGACTGGTTTGATCTCCTTGCTGTCCAAGCAACTTTCAAGAGTTTTCTCCAACATCACAATCTGAAAGCATCAATTCTTTGCATTCAGCCTTCTTTACGGTCCAGTTCTCACATCCATACATGACTGCTGGGAAAACCATAGCTTTACCTATATGGACCTCTGTCAGTAAAGTGATGTCTCTGCTTTTCAATATTCTGTCTAGCTTTGTCATAGCTTTTCTTCCAAAGAGTAAGTGTCTTTTAATTTCGTGACTGTAATCACTGTCCACAGTGATTTTGGAGACCAAGAAAATAAAATGTGCCACTGTTTCTCCCTTTTCCCCATCTATTCGCCAGGAAGTGATGGGGCCAGACGCCATGATCATGGATTTTTGAATGTTGAGTGTTAAGCCAGCTTTTTCACTCTCCTCTTTTATCCTCATCAAGAGGCTCTTTAGTTCCTCTCCTCTTTCTGTGGTTAGAGTGGCATCATCTGCACATCTGAGGTTGTTGATATTTCTCCTGGCAATCTTGATTCTGGCTTGTGATTCTCCCAGCCTGGCATTTCGCATGATGTGTTCTGCATATAAGTTAAATAAGGAGAATGGCAATATACAGCCTTGATGTACTCCTTTCCCAATTTTGAACCAGTCTGTTGTTTCATGTCAGATTCTAACTGTTGCTTCTTGACCTGCATACAGGTTTCTCAGGAGACAGGAAAGGTTGGTCTAGTACTCCCACTTCTTTAAGAATTTTCCACAGTTTGTTGTAATCCACAGAGTCAAAGCCTTTAGTGTAGTCAATGAAGGAGAATTAGATTTTTTTTGAATGGCTACATATGCATAATTATAACTTGTAAGTATATATCACATATTATATGTAATTATATATATTAAAACATGGACTTCCCTGGTGGCTCTGACAGTAAAGGATCTGCCTGCAATGCAGGAAACCTGAGTTCAATCACTGGGTTGGGGAGATTGCCTGCAGAGGAGAACATGTACCCACTTCAGTATTCTTGCTTGGAGAATTCCATGGAGAGAGGAGCCTGGAGGGCTACAGTCCATTGGGTCACAAAGAATCAGACATGAATGAGTTATTAACACTTGNTTTGATCCCTTCGTTGGAAAGATCCTC
This sequence comes from Neotragus pygmaeus, assembly GCA_006410875.1. Taxonomy (NCBI): domain Eukaryota; kingdom Metazoa; phylum Chordata; class Mammalia; order Artiodactyla; family Bovidae; genus Neotragus; species Neotragus pygmaeus. The sequence goes on along the minus strand of SJYV01016962.1, from coordinate 614,043 downwards.
TGGAGGAGGGCGTGGCAACCCACTCTAGTATTCTTGCCTGGAGAATCCCCATCGACAAGAGGAGCCTAGCCAGGTACAGTCCATGGGGTCACAACGAGTTGGACACAACCAAGCGACTAAGCACAAGGTCTTTACATTGGGAATAGAGTAAAAGTGGACTTTGATACATTAAAAGAGTGCACTGTAACTTAAGGATAACCTGTAAAAGAATAGTTAGAGTTTCAAACTAAGACGGAAAAAATGAAATAACAAAAAATGAACAAAAGTAAGTAGGAGGGAAAAAGACATCTGAAGTAGGTAGGACAAAGAAAATGTACATAGTAAGTTGTGGATTTAAAGCCAAGATATCAGTAATTACATTACACATAAATGGACTAATGCACTACTCATAAAACAAGGATCATCAAACAAAACCAAAATTGTTAGCTGTCAACAAAAGCCACATTTAAAGAAAGATAGATTGAAAATAATAGGAAAGATAAACAGGCAGATGTTAAAAGAAAGCTGATATACTTGCATTAATTTTTGACAATGTGTAAGGCAAAAAGCCTTGCTATTGACAAAGAGGGTCACTTCAAAATAAAAGATTCAATTCATGGAAAGATAACAATTCTAAATGTTAACGCACCTAATAACATAGCCTCAAAGTATATTAAAACAATTGGGGAAAAGATTAACAGCACTTCAAAAGTGAGGGTATTGAAATGGCTTGTAAGAGAAGGTAGGTATTCAGCACCATTAGTTATTGTGTCTATGTGTGTGCTCAGTTATGTTCAACTCTGCAATCCCATGGACTGTATAGCCAGCCAGGCTCCTCTGAAAATACCATGGGATTTTCCAGGTAAGAAAACTGGAGTGGGTTGCCATTTCCTATTAGGGAAATACAAATTGAAACCACTACACACTTATCAGATTAAAAAGACGGACAGTGACAGACTCGATGAGGATGTGGAACAAATAAAACTCATAATTACTGGAAGGAGTGAACCAATGCGCACTGTCTACTAAAGCTAAACATGCCAGCCTTAGACTCAATTCCCTTAATTGACATGTGCCCAAGAAAAGTGAGTCCATGTGCTCACCGAAAGTCATACTTACAAGGATGCTTACAGCAGGATTTTTCCACAATAGCCACAAAGTGGAGACAATTAACTATCAGTAGTAGAATAAATTAATTATGCGACACTTTTACAGTGCAGTTTTACATAGCAAGCAAAAGAATGGATTACTGCTTTGTATTACAGCATGAATGAGGCTCTTAGGCACAGTAGTAAGCAAAAGAGGCCAGACATGCAGGAATATATACTGTATGATTGCATTTTATGCTTTTCAAACCCAAGTAAAAATGTTACCCCCCTCAGTCAGAATTATAATGGAGAGAGGGGCAGCATATTGACTTAGAGGAGCATAAGGAAATATGAGGTCCTGGAAATATTCTGTATCTTGATTTGGATTATATGGATGTGTACACAAAAACTTCATTGAAAAAAAATTTTTATTGAAGTGGATATGGAAGATTTATGTGCTTCTGTATACTTTAATAAAAAATACACAAAACAAAAATGGACAGAACCACTTACAAGGAGAAATAAATCCACAATTATAACAAGATCTTTTACATACCTTTCTCAATAACTGAGAGAATAAACTTCCCAGGTGGCGCTAGTGGTGAAGAATCCTCCTGCCATTGCAGAAGATGCATGAGACGCAGGTCCTGAGTGGGGAAGATCCCCTTGAGTAGAAAATGGCAACCAACCTCCAGTATTGTTGCCTGGAAAATCCCATTGACAAAGGAACTTGACAAGCTACAGTCCATGGAATCGCAAAGAGTCGAACACAACTGAGCACACACAACTTAAGTAGGTTTTAGCAATCAGTAAGGATGTGGAATATTTGAATGACACAGTCAGCAAACTTGACCTAATGGGCACGTATGAAATACTGCAACTGACAGTTAAAGAGCAGGCACGCTCTTCAAGCTCACGCTGAACATTTACAAATATGGCACTTGTTGACCTGTGCAGCAAGTTTCCACAGATTTCAAAGGATTAAAATGATTTAGATTATATTTGTAAGACAATTAAGGTAAATATCCAATGACAATTATTGGGTTGGTCAAAAAGTTTGTTCAGGTTTTTCATACTATCTTATAGAAAAACCTGAATGAACTTTTGGGCCAACCCAATAGAATAGTCCAGGAAAGTGAAAGTGTTAATCGCTGAGTTTTGTCTGACTCTTTGTGACTCCGTGAATTGTAGCATGCCAGGCTCCTCTGTCCATAGAATTCTCTAGGCAAAAATACTGGAATGGGTAGCCATTCCAGGATTGAACCTGGGTCTTCATTTCCAAAATAAAAAAGAATACTCCATGTGTTTGGAAATTAAGAAATACACTTCAAAATCACACAGATGGATATTAGAAAAATGATAATAAGAATACATGCCGAAACTTAGAAGATATAGCTAATGCAATGCTTGGAAGGAAGTTTAAACCCTTAAATGCACATATTAGGAAAGAAGAATGGTTGAACATCAGTGGGCTGAGTAGCATCTCAAAAAGTTAGAAAATGAATTTAATCACTTTTCTCTTTACCACTTTTTTTTTTTTTTTTTTTATNAAAAAAAAAAAAAATGCCCCTTTGACATGATAACATATGACTGGGATTATGTTGAACTGAGCAAGTGGTCCATGCAAATGTCAGGGAAGATCATTCCAGATGGATGGAACAGTGCATGCAAAGGCCCTGGGGTAGGATTGTGCTTGGCTTCTCAGGATCTCTCATGAGGCCAGTGGCTGGCGAAGAACAAGGAAGGGTGCAGGGACTTGTGGGCCCTGCTCAGAACTTTGGATTTTTACACTGAGTGAGCTGGGAGCCATTGTGGGGTGGGGGGAGGGACTTGGAGCAGAGGAGGGACACAGACTGATCGAACATCTTAAAAGGCTCACTCTGGTTACAATCTGAGAAACAGATACAGACAGACAAGAAAAAAAAAGCAGGGAGACCCATTAGGAGGCTATGCAGCCTCCAGGACCTGCTGATTGCCTGCTCGACCAAGAATACATCAAAGCCAAGAGCCTGGTGGTGCCCCCACCTACTGCCAGAAAACACGAGCCCAGTCAGCGTCATCATCCCAGATCTCTTGGAGATGCCGAGAGAGAAGGGCCTGCATCACCATCTTGGCTTCCTCCGAGACTGGCAGGACGCCCAGATCAAATCAATACTGAATACACAGGGATTTAATCTGCACTTGTTTAAGGACTGGCTGGGCCTCCATGAAATGGCATCATCTTGTAGGCTTGTTAAAGGTTTGCAGCCGAACAAGAGCCCATAGCCATCTTTACAGATCTCCAAGCAGCAAGGCTGGGTGGCCCCAGGATTCTTCACAAGAACGGCCTCAGTTCTGAAAAACAGTGATTGGAGAAAGGAAGGAGTCCCTTCCCCAGACCCTGATGCAAAATAACCTCCGTTTATCAAGATGTATTGCTAAGCATGCCACAGACCAATGCAAAAGGATGCTATTTTTCCTATGAGAAAAGTAGAAAAAAATTAAAATGTATATTAGTAATTGCTTGGATGCACACAAAGAAACTCCAAAAGGATACACAAAAAACAAGCACCTCTATGTAATATGACAGAAAGCAAAAACTATAATGTGCCATCAGCATCTTCCAGAATATTGGTCCAGACTCTGGTAACACATTCCTCCGTCTCTGTCACAAGTCCCTAAGGTGCTGCTGGAAACGTCACTAAACAGGCTATGTTTTTTTTTTNGCAGCCCCAAGCATCCTGTATCATGCATCAGAGACACAGATGTATAGAACAAGCCTTTTGGACTCTGTGGGAGAGGGTGGGATGATTTGGGAGAATGGCACTGAAACATGTATAATATCATATGAAATGAGTCGCCAGTCCAGGTTCAATGCATGATACTGGATGCTCTTTACCACTTCTATACCTTTTCAACACACATGACATAATTAACGAGTTTACTTGGTCTTACTGGAAATGGTGATCTATGAGTTCTTTGAGTTCTAAGATTCGTGTCTTTTTATAAACCAAGTGTCTGTTGAAGTACCTTGCACATGGTTGATAATTGTTTTAAGTGAATTCAGGTCATCCTCAGTGCCTTAGGGAGGTCAGAAACCTGGGATCTCAATCTTAAACTTACAAAAAGGCAGACAGATAAAGTGATGAGCAAGGCTGTCAGGATGGGGAGCGCAGCAAACAGCGCATGCCCCATCTACAGGAACGACTGCTGAGTGATATCCCATTGTCTGTATGCACTACATCTGCCTTATCCATTCCTCTGTCAGTGGACATCTCAGTTGTTTCTATGTCCTTGGGTATTACACAGAGTGCTTCAATGAGCATCCTTTCAAATCATGGTTTTCTCCAGATGTATGCCCAGGAGTGGGATTATATTCAGCCATAAAAGGGAATGAACTAAGACCATTCTCAATGACATGGATGAGCCTAGAGACTGTCACACAGAGTGAAGTAAGGGACTTCCTTGGTGGTCCAGAGGTTAAGACTCTATGCTTCCACTGCAGAGGGCATGGGTTTGATCCCTGGTCAGGGAACTAAGATCTTGCGTGCTGCGTGGCATGACCAAAAACAAACAAAAAAAGAATGAAATCAGAGAGAGAAGGGCAAATGTTGTATAACATCATTTGTTTATATGTGGAATCTGGAAGAGTGGTACAGATGAACTTATTTGCAAAGCAGAAATAGAGTCACAGATGTAGAAAAAAAAAAACCTTAAGGGTGACAAAGAGGGGAAGTGGAGGGTAGGGTGAATTGGGAGATTGGGTTTGACATATACCAGCGCTATATATAAAATAGGTAACTAATAAGAATCTACTGTATAGCACAGGGAATTCAGTGCTCTATGATTCTAACCAGAAAGGAAATCTAAAAAGATATATGTGTAACTGACTCACTTGCTGTACAGCAGAAACTATCACAACACTGTAAGACAACTATACTGCATTAAAAATTAATAAAAGAGGAGCAACTACTGCTGTTTGGCCCCAGTTGATTATTGCTATGGGCAAATGCTTGTCTGGTATATCTAGATCTCGTTTGTTTCTAAGAAGACAGAAGTTCAGATTTTGCTGTGAAATCTCCATTTTTAAAGTGTTGGTAAATAATTAATTAAAAAAAAGATGCAGTAAGTGCCAAATTAAACCACATAGCCAGTTTGCAACCTCTGTTTTTTCATACCTTAAGAGGTAGGAGTGTGTTTGATGTATAAATATCCCAGCCAACAGACTCTTGGGCAGCCTTCTCCATCAAGCATATTTCTGCCTGAAGGAAAGGGTCATGACTGCTTCCTAATTGGATTTCTGGGTCATATCTGTAAAAGATTTGTAGATTAAAAAAAAAAATCCTTCTTTGTAGTTGGCTGTTTACCCCAGCTGAATCAGGCATGTGTTCCCAAAGTTTCTTTCCCTCCTTTTGTTGTAATATTCTTAATGATGCATTCTGACTTTTTAACTCTGTTTTCTACACATTTGTCACCACTTCTGCTTTTGGATCATCATGCTGGAAAATCTGAGGCTTACATGGAAGATTGATTTTTAATGCCCCTTGCGTTGTTTTTCGGCTGTAACATTTGCATGCAATTATGACATTTTAAAAATAGGAGACCACGGGGTTTGAAAAAAAGACTGGGCAGATGAGCAAATGGAAAGGCCGGCCTTTAATTTTGTTAACATCCCAATTACATCGTGGTAACCCTTGTGACGATTTCTGTCCCTTGTAACACAACACCTGGTTTTTGTTCCGGGGAGAGGGACCAAGCCTGGCTGACTCAACCCTTGCTCACTCGCCAGACTTGGTTGGAAAGCTCATGTTTTCCACTGGCCAGCAGAGGTCACTGTTTCAAAGTTGTTAGAGGAAAATTATCTGTAGTCCACACCACTTTTTTGTTTGAGGGAGATTGTCTATTCAAAATTTTCTGTATTTTCCTAAAAAAAAAAATCAAATTTTAAAATGTATTTTGTTTAAAAGTGCTGATGGCTTGTGTGGATTTCTGTAGATTATTTTGCATATAGAGTGATAACATTTACTGAACACCTAGGAGGTGCTCCACACTGTCTACTGTCTTATCTTGTAATAGCCATCTGTTTTCTGGGGTAGCTGTGATGCTTGCCTCAGAAGGGGAGGCTGAGATGAGGAGAAATTCAAGGAGATGGGATTCAGATGCAAGGAGCTCTTGTCTTCAAAACCAGACTCTTAATTTTCTTGGGCTCTGTATTTTTTCTTCAAAGAAGGAATATTTTAGCAGCTCGAAGCACCAGTCATCAAGAACGTATGAGAGAAGTGTGTATTTTTGAAGCAAAGCCTCAGAAATAGTTTGCTGTTTTTCTTTGCAAATGTTCTTCAAGAAGCTAAACTTGGCTTCTTGGTCTTTGAAGATGGGAACTGTGATGTTCTGTCAGCCTTTGCTCCTTCTCCACAGGAAAAACAAATATTAGTAGTACATTGTCTCCAAAAACTTCCCAAGCTTAAGGCTTATTTGGTGAGTAGTTTACCCAAAAGATTTCTAATTTCAATTTATAAGTCTAACGGAAAACTTCCTAACTTTGATGAGAAATAAGCTGTTTGTGAATGAAAAGATAAATCTGTTTTAATGGACTTTTATTTACTCATGTTTTAAAAAACATTAGTAAGTCATCCGGATTTTCCATAAAGCTGGAGAGTTATGGGGACAGCTGTGTTCATCACTAGATCGAGAGTGGTCATTTTGACCC